>JACEFZ010013812.1:0-222500 GCA_014155875.1 Cepaea nemoralis
TTAAAAAATTTTTCCCCTTTAAAAAAAGAAACTACCTTTCTGCAAAACAAAATGGTTTGGACCAAACATGGCACTACACTAACAAGTATGGTCATTTGGGTAATCTATCGGCACTGAATCAGTGAAGTTAAAATCACTGTCAGCTAAAGTATTATTCACCTCATAAGATATACAACTGCAGTATGCACTTGTGATGCAGCGAAATATGCCAGGCAATAAATCATACAATGTATTCTATGTGGCTCCTGCTCAGTCTGGCCACATTGTTCTTCCCCTCCCCTCGATTTCAGATGTTTCTTCGACATCACCATCGTTACTGTTTTCTTCCTAATCAAAGAGTTCCTTCCTTTGTACTAGCACAATGTTCAACATTTGTGGCTTTTTTGCATTATCCACTATCATCTGCGAAGAGTATATCTATAACCTGAGAATAGTATTCCTGGCTTCTCTCATAACTACTTCGCTATAAAGGAATGCAACACATTTCTGTCATACATAAATGCAGAAAATGCCATGAGAAAGGATTAAAGCTCATCCTGCCACGATGTACCTAGGCCAGGTGGAGAAGGCATGGACTCCAGATATTCCAATGCCACTCAATACAGCACTTCTTTTTCTGAACTTTGAGCAATACAATGCACAGGGACAAGGCGACAAAGTAACTGAAAATATCAGTTTCATTATCTTGCCTTCATAAAAGCAATACATCAAAACATGTTTTGCAAACAGCACAATGGACGCATGACCAACAGCCAACTAGTAGAAATTAATGACTACTCTGGCAACAAAAGTGAGTTATGAATTTCATAACCACTAACAAAAATTGAGACAGTTCACATGTTAGAAAAATGCCCAAGACATTCATTGTAGACTAAGAAGAAATACAGACAGACAGGACCTGATTGAAGTCTGGCTCATAAAATATTTGACTACAATTTAGAAATGAAATTATTCTGCTGTGCTCTTTGAAAAAAATATGTCTTGTTCAATTGAGTTGTTCTTTCACAAATATTTTCGTTCTTATTGTAATATTTCCATGTTTTTTCTTGCCCTAGAGCAATTAATATATATATATATAACCTCTCATGTCTCAATGTGACCAAGAAACCTTTTGTATAATGAGACAGTGATTCCCAAAAGCATTACAGGTTCTTTTCACTTTTATGCAATTGCCACCACAGAATGGGACAGAAAAGCTCAATCTGAGGACACTGCCCTATCCATTCTTAGGTTTGTTCTCTAGTATAAGGGCAGAAACCTGAAGACCTAATTGCACTTTCTTGTGGATGAACATGAACTTGCAGCTGGTCTGTTTTAGCACAAACAGAAACTAATATTTGTCTTCTGTTGGCAGTAACCCCAGGAACATAAGACAGGCAACAACATTCTCTATAAGAAACAAACGTGTACATAGGTAACAAACAAGCCTGGGAATCTAACAATGTTTATTGAGAGTTTAGAAGATCTTTTCTGCAGGTCCCATGGTGCTCTTGATGTACAGAGCTCGGACGTTCTGCCAGTTCTTCTTCAACAGGGAGACCAAGAAGTTGACGGCCAGTGTGATGTTCTGGTACAGCTCCTCAGAGGACATGTTGACGTGTCCAACACAGACAGCCAGACACAGCACCTGGAACCAAGACAGACATTCTCAATGCATGACTAATTCAATTAACTCCATTTTTATAATCTATATTTTTTTAATATTTATTATTCATACTTATATTTAATTAGTTTTTAAGAGTATCAAAGCTGAAATCACATGTGCTCATGTGGTTATCAGATACATGTCTAGTCACTGGAATATTTGTTTGCTCAAAACCTGATGTCCATGAAGATAAAACAAATGATTTAACTCTTACACATTGCGTATATGGTAATGTCAAAATATAACTTTCACGGCCCACAAATTCAATTCATTACTTTCTGTAATGGAACATAAAATACAGAAAAGAACTGTAGATTTGATTTAAGCACGTCTACACAAGAAACGGAACAGAAGTAAAACATTCCTAAAAACAGCCTCAGAAATTGCAGGAGCACATTTACATCAGCTTACGTTGTGCAGCTGTTTACGATTAGTGCCTTTGATCAATACATGGATCATGTCATAAAGCTACATATTAGGAGATACCAGGACTTTGAAACCCAGCAACTGCGTGCTCAGTAATATACTGAATTTGTAGCAGATTGAGATTCTGGTTCATGCAGCAATAGAAAGTTATTCATCCAAGGTATATATTTTCAGCTTCAATCAGGTATTTCATTGAGTAGAGCTGATATGTATACCTGAGAAGACGAGCAGCAACTTCTGAGCTGATACTGAATTAATACAAAATAGGAACTGGGAAGTTCCACAAAAGAAAGCCACACAAGATGGTTTGACCAAAACAAAAAAAGACCTGCCTTGTTCTTGTATTGGTCAAAATGGCTAAAATCCTGTCTGTCCTCTCATCTAATCATCTAGATTCCATTATTTTTTGTGTTCTTTTAGTAGGTAAAATACCACTAAGAATTTTAAGTACAAGATGAAGGGACAGGAACAGTTTAATAATAAGGTTACTCATAAAAATGATGACCATTGCGTGGTTTACAGCGATGCGGACAGACTAGAAAATCACATTAAGTTCAAGATGCAGCAGATAAATATGAGTATAAATATTGCCAAAACCGAAGTAATGCAAGTTAGCAGATCACCTGGTCCACTAAATATACACATAACTAGCGAAAAAAGAGTAAAGAATTCAAATATGGCAGATTCACACCAACCCTATGATACCAATCTCAAACTTGGACTGAGAAATGCTGTTATCAGACAGTGGGATCAACACCTTGTGCCACATTTATTGAAAGACAGAAGATCAAGTGGTTTGGCCATGTCGTTAGAATGCATCACCAACAACTACCATCACAGGCCACATCAAAGACTGTATAGTCACACAGAATGACACTCCAGTGCCGCCCATTGGGCACTGAAGCGCCAATTATTTCTCTCCTCGACACTTGACGGGAGAATTGGAAGATGATAATTTATCAGTGGAAGATTATAATGAGGTCTGGATGCTAGATGACTGGTAGACATGCCCCAGTCTCCTACCATAGATCAAGAACAACAGTATAAACAAGGATGCAAATATATGTACAACATAACAGACATAAATGTAGTTAATGTAGATTGAATGCAGTTATAAGTCAAAGGTGAAGGTAGTTAATATAGTCAAAGGTGAAGGTAGTTAATATAGTCAAAGGTGAAGGTAGTTAATATAGTCAAAGGTGAAGGTAGTTAATAGTCAAGAATGATGCCTACCTTCTTCATCTGAAACTTGATGGTGGCCTTGGTCTCCTCCACTTTAGCGTTGAGCACATCTCCGTGGGTGATGGGGGCAGGGAACTTGCCAGCCTTGTTCAGACCCGGCCCGAGGACTCTTGGGATCTGACGGATCAGTGACTCAGATGCCAGGAAAGCATCGTACCTCTTAGCTGTAACAAGGTAATCAAACGGAGATGAGTATTGTGTAGCAAAACAAATTAAAATACATGGCATTTATATTACTATTGGAGAACAAGGAAAGATTCTTTTGGGGTACAGGAATAAAAGATGCCGGCACAAGTTGTCTGTTACAGGTTGTTAAATATTTCCTCTTTAAACAAAAACCCTTTATCACAGAACTCATATCCCATCATGTGTGAATCACGCATCCTTAACTTAGCATTTTAAAAGTAATAAATACTAAACAGTAACCTATCTGCCAAGTCATTAATAGTAGGTCCTAGTTGCACTTTTCTCTTACTAAAACACAGTAAATTGTTTTAAATGGGTAGTTTGTTTTGCATAACTGCAACTAGCATCACAGATGCAAAGTCAGCTGTCTCAAAAAATACTGAAGGGCAACAACAGCACAGAACTAGCAGACTATGGACTCAGAAATCGATGTGTAATGCGATGGATCCCATCACAAGCATAACCTATAATGAGGCAAAGGTTTATAAAAAGCACTTATAAACCAAATGGGAATCTGAGCATCCAGGCCACCAGAAAGATGATGCTTATTACAAACTCGATCGATGTTCACATCGATCGAGTAGCAATCTTAAGACTCCACACATAGGCTGAAATACCATTTGTTCAATGAACTAAATATAGATACTCATGAATGTAATTGTGGAACTGGTAAAACAGGTAACCAGGTTAACAAATAAATATCTGCAAACGCTGGATGTGTCGGCAGATGAAAAAGTGCAAATATAGCAGCTCTGCTGTAAAGAGGCACAGTGCAATTACGTCCAACACATTCCGGGCAAACGCAGTGAGGATCACACTTTTTTATAATAACTGCAATGAAAATGATGTGACCACTAACAGGGAACTAAAGTTATGTACCACACATTGAAGACATTTCCTTTCTAATTCTGTGACTGAATATGAATAAAGTATTTATTTCTAGCTTCCCTTCAGCTCTGCAGAACCATGCCAACAAACATTTTCAAGCTTACACTCAATAGAGTTGTGAAAGTATGACAGTCGTATTTTCTATAGAACAGAAACAGATGGGAGGAAAAGTTTCTGTACGCCCTTTTCTAGCGATCTTCACTTTGGTAATCTGTAGCCACAAATAAATCGCCTGTATCAAGCAACATTACAGACATATCACCATATCTGAAAATCAAACCTGGAGGTCTTACTATCACCAAGTGCCTATACAACATAACTTACTGTAAAACTTACTGCCTACAAAACTTGAAAAATTAAATCGGCAGAGGTAAACTGGGAATTTTTTTTGAACCAAATTTTGCGCACATATAACATGCATGCAGAACTGATCATTACATTACATTGGCACCTTTCTGTCTTGACAGACGATAGTTTGGTACATTGTGCTTCAAAAAGGCTTAATAACTGTCATATGGCAATAACTACAATCCATGGCGGTGGCGAGTGTGGCTGGCAAGGCCAATTCTTGCTGCAAATGTTTGCCCACAGTAGGTGCATGTGAAAACATGGTCATTTCCACCATTTTGCACCATCTTGCGTCTCACGCTCTGTGTGTGTTTTATCTGCAATCATTTTCTCCTGTCTTATTACATTTCTGATAGTTGCCCTCCATGCAACACGTTCAGCGGCGACGTGCTCCCATTGTGCATTATCAATGCCTGTATCAATCATGTCCCGCTTAAGAACTGATCATCTGTTCTGGTAAAACAATCTGAAACCACCCAACTGTTAACTACAAAACTATAATCTAGATTAGTACAAACGACAGTACAATACTACACGAGATGTTGCACAACAGAGAATAAATCTTACCGAGTTTCTTGACCAGCTTCTTGTCTTTGTTGAGTTTCTTGAGTCCCTCAATGTCCATGTGAGGCAGGTCGTTGGCCTTAGCCTGGTCACAGTGCACCTGATCACCCAGCACGCATACCTTCATCTTGGGCTTGGGGATGTGCTTCAACCTGAGATGTAGACCACACATACCTTACTGAACCAACAACATTCATTCAGCTTTCCTTCAACTCTAGGGCGTAGAGATGTTTTACTATGACAAACAAAGAGGCTTTATGATCTTTGCTTCGGTTGCGAACTCAGAAAGGACATGGATATTCCCTATTTTCCCTTTTCTAATGACGTTCCATGATTGTTTCCTAAACCATCATAATACATTGTTACATGAGAACCATTTTCAAAGTATCATGTCAAGTGCTTCATCAAACTTCTGATATTCCTCCACGCCACTCTCAATCTATCCAGCATCATTTCTTTTGGTCTGCCTCAACCCCTCGATCCTTCCAGTTGTGGCAGATGATCGAAGAAAGCTGTTTCTTTCTTATTGTATATAATGTTATAGTTTTTCATGAGCCTCTTTCAGGCAATTGTTAGTTACTATGGCAGTTCAAGGAATTCACATCCTTCACATCTCAAGAACCACAGTTCTGTTGTTTTTAATTGATACTTTATTTACATTCCAAGATTCACTGTCACACAGCAAAACTGGTTCTATATAGCATTTCAGCATTCTTACATTCAGTGATAAATAATGACTGCATAAGATGCTCTATTTTCTGAAATTTGGTTTTTGTTTGCCCTATTCTGCTCTTCATCTCTATTGTGCATCTTCCATCTGTTATAAATGCCCCTAGGTTTTCCACTAGGATTTGCCCTTCTATGTGTCACCATTTTCTTTGATAGCATTGTTACTGTTTTCTTTATATTCAATGAGCGTCTCTTTGCAGGCTGTCATTACAATGTCCAACAATTGTTTTATGCCTGTTGTTCGCCAGATTCTGTGTCTGTAAAGCTTATATTTAAAAGTATGTCCAGTGGAAAATAATTTAGCTACAATGCAATATTTTTTTTATTTACCTTACATTATACAGTAAATACAATGTAAATATTCTTTTTTTAAATGTCAAAATTGAGACAAAGCACAGACAAAACTAACAGTGTATATAATGTATCTTAATATGATATGAAACAGGGCAGCATGAAAACGTACAATTTAAGATAATTGTTCCCCATAATAAATGGGTTTGTGAAATTGTACGTTTACCGAGTCTCACCTGTACATATGGCCTGGTGCCTGACAAACAAGTTTCGGCTATGAATAATTCAAAGCCTACCCAAAGTTTATGGACACTGGGTAAGGTCCCGTTGGTTGGACACTGGTCCAACCAACTACCCAATCATTAAAATGTCCATTGATCACGCCCAGGTTATAGTGTATATGAGTCATGATATGCATGTCCAGTTAATGACATTCCCCTACACCCTGGCATTACAACAGCAGAACTACACCCTGGCATTACAACAGCAGAACTACACCCTGGCATTACAACAGCAGAACTACACCCTGGCATTACAACAGCAGAACTACACCCTGGCATTACAACAGCAGAACTACACCCTGGCATTACAACAGCAGAACCAGACAGCAGCACTCCATGGCAATCAGAAACTAAGAGTTTGGATACAGTGTACAGTCACATAATTGCAATATACCTGGAAATAAAGACTTGACAAATAGGAACAGAATTTAAGATTGTGAATCACAGCCACAGATTCAAGGAGGAAAGAATTTCATGCATATTATCACTAAATAAATCTCATTGCACGATACCTGGGAATGCTGACTTTTACACAGATGTGGGTGTACTGGATCAAATATTGCAATATACAAGGCTAACAAAATGTGAAAGAATGAGGTCTGTCAACCAAATCAGATCTTCCAGGAAGATTTTGCACATTCGCAATACTGGATCAATTCATTACAATATTTTTTCCAGTAGTTAATTTGAATAACAGACAGATTGCACGATTTATTGCCTGGCATATTTCGCTGGATCTAATTCAGGTACATACTGCAGAATTCACACAAAATAAACTAGATACACATGTTTGCACAGTATTGAAATTACTGAAGGAACATATATCAGCTTGAAGGATTGATCAAGTAACCTGTGTTAATACTTTAGTAGGTACCTGAAGAGATGCAATGAAATATGCCAGGCAATAAATCATGCAATCTATTGTTCGTGTCTTAGTTACAATATACCAGGCCATCAGGCATATGAGCTACAGAATCGAGTGGGAATCAGCATCTAGAGAGATCATTTACATTCATATTACCAACCGCATCGAGGTGAATAAATGGCCTCGAGATGAAGATCCTCCCACAATGTACAAATGCAAGTAATCATGAATCTACCTGCAGCTGAAAATCGACATTTCCTACATATTATCCAACACAACAAAATGCCACCTACACAAGCTCCTTTAAAGACAAGCTACAAGGTCAGCTGACTGCAGCTCTCTTATAAAAGAAGCGGGAATTATTCGAGATTTTAACTCGTTCCAAACATTTTATTATCACAGCAGTCAAAGATTAAGACAGACAATAGCCCGTACTCCTCCCCTCATAATAATAAATCTATGGACATTTTAAGAAGGGTGAAAATAAAATCAGGTCAAGGCATTACTTGATGGTTCCGGCGAAACGCTTGTCCTTCTGGGGGTCATAGTTCTTCAGTGCAATCTGGAGTTCCACCGATTCGGTGAACTTGCGCTTCTTTGTGTCAGTGGCGAACTTCAAGACATTGTCAATGGATTCACGCAGCGAGTCTCTGTTGATCTTACTGGAATATAGGAATTTAATTCACACTATTGATTATGACGCCAAAACTTAAGATTGCTAAATTATGATGTAATATCATCATGTGTCATAATGGTAATGCGTGGTGGTCATTTCACCATCTCATGATAAGTCGTGGATCAACTCTGTTCAGCCTTGACCATGCCACATGGTCAAGCCATCCTGGTATTTACTTCACTGCCTTCCCCTTGTTCTCTAATGTTGATTTGATTTCTCTTCGCCTCAATCTTAATATTTAATCATGAGCCTTGATGAACTATTAGTGTTGGAACTCTTCGCTGGCTGCTGGGGATGGGACGAGCGTTTATGGGAATGTCCCGAATGCTGTGATGTCGGTTCCTAAATCAATCAATGAATCACTCAATCATGAGCCTCGATAAACATGAGCAGCTTATAATCACACAATCACGTCTTGATCAGGTCTGTTCTTGTCTCTATGCCATGTGGCCAAAAGAACCAGTTATCACTGCGTTCCATTTGTTCTTCACACATTGAATTTTGCCAGTTGTCACAGGGAAGGCTTTCTAGTGTTTTTCTTCTCATAACGTGGCCAAACAAATCTTAGCACGTCAATTTGGTTTTAAATTGTCCTAGTGAACAACGGGTTCATCCGCACATGATCACACTTCACTCAGAAACCACATTTTCAAAGCCTATGGTTATTTGTTATTTTCTCAGATCTGACCGATTTATTTTCTCGGGATTTTTTTTTCTCATGAAAACGATAGTCGATACAAACCCGCATATCTTTTCTTGGCGAAATTAGTAATAATTACTTGTCTCGATTTGTAACACTGCCACGAACTATGGTCTCTTTGCACAACATAACATGTGAACCTTGTGTCTTTGCATTAATATTTCATGTATTTATATTTTTATTGTATCTTTTCAAAAGATTTAAAACAATTTTTTGGGTTTGTATAAACGTGTTTTCCCTTTGTGTTAAGGGAATTATGTTCGTATACAATACTTAATTTTAATCACAATACATTAAATGATCAGTTTAAACCGTTCACTTTACAATAAATTACAAGTATAGTTATTCAGAAAATATTTAAAACAAAGGACGGATTGCCAATAATTACAGAGATTACTAGAAGATTAGGACCAAGTTGTCAACGTACCTCATTCTCCTAGGTTGAGTCAGCAAAGGAAAGAACGAGACGGGATACGGAAGTGGTGTTCTTGCTGATGTACAAAACTTGTCGTAGGTTGGGTACGAAACAAACTAAACATGTGGCAATATCTAACGAAACAACTATCATATGTTATCAGTTATCAGTTATCAGTTATCAGTTGGGGTATCTTCGTTGCACTCCGGACATGTCCATAGGTGCTCAGATCCTCCCCCCAGCATATGCATCAGCGTCCGGTGGCTAATAGTGCCAGTTCTGTGTTGGTTGACGAGGCGCTTTGTTTTCCCGATGTACCTCTCGCGTCTGGCTGTGCCGATTCTTACTCCCAGGTCTTTCATCCTGGAGAGCGATGTGGAATCACTGGCGTCAAAATCCTCTGTTCTCGCCATATCTTTAAGGGCGTTAATGACATCGGCACGATCCATGGGCTGGCCATCTACAGGGGGTGCAGAGCCAGCCAATTTATCAGCTCGTGACCTTGCAAAACGATCTTATCAACCGCAAGTTAATTTTCTAGGTAATTTTACGAAATTTAATTTGTCTTTGCTTTCTAAGCGAAAAATCAACGTTTAAGTCACACTAACACAATGTAGTTACTAAAAGACACACAAAAACAGCGATTGAAAGTAACGAAGTTGAGTCAAGAACCGACATCACTGCACTCAGGACATTCCCATAGTGCTCCGTCCCCTCGTTCAACAGCCAGCGAAGAGTCATACTACTACTAATCGTTCCCACCGCCACCTGATTAACAGTTCTCCTGGTCTTCCCTCTCAGTTTTGAGATTCTTCTAGAGCCCCTGCCGATCCCCCGCAATCTCATTCTTTCAACATATGGGTTCTCAATCTGTTCCTCCGCCTTCTCCACCTGGTCCCACAAGCGCACGACCACCTCCCCCTTGTCCATAGGCAAAATACCACCAAGAGGTGCATTCCCTGCTAGCCTATAAGCCTGTTCATTCCTCCGTGCACCCGCATGGCCAGGGCAAAATATCCATACAGTTCTCACAATCTGTGGCCTCTGAAGCGACGAGAGCCATTCCACACGAAACATTCGTTTCTCCACCTTGCTAAGCATACTCTTTGAATCCGTAATGAATACAACATGTGTTGCAGTAGTCTCCTCTAGCCACCGGAATGCCGCTGTTACTGCCTCCACCATATTGCTACAGAGAGCTGTAGATACATTTGTTGCATGGGCGGATAGATGGTGTATCAGCATAAACACTGACAAGTGCAGCACCACTCTATTTACCCTTTCTCCAAAACAAAAGGCAGGGAGCATTCAGATAAATGGAACACCCCTAAGAGAAGATAAGGAACCAACATATCTTGGTGTAACATTCGACGACAGGCTGACATGGAGAAAACACATCAAAAAAGCAGTAGCAAAAGCCAGAAGGAAAATTGCCATCCTGAGAAAGCTAACTGGAACCACGTGGGGAGCCAGTGGGAAAATACTTAGCAAAGTTTATCAACAGAGCATACGACCACACTTGGAATACGGGTCAACTGCGTGGTGTTCAGCATCAAAAACTACATTGCAGGAGCTGGACAAGGTGCAAAATCAAGCTCTTAGAGTCATCACAGGAGGGATGAGATCAACCCCTATAGTAGCAATGGAGAAAATGGGGAGGACACAAGCTTTAAGAGAACGCAGAGATACAAAAACACTAATACAAGCAGAAAAGTTTCTCAGCTTGCCAGGCCACCCTATGAAGAACCGATTTGAAAACTTAGCTATGGGGCGGTTGAAAAGAAGTAGTTTCATCCACCAGGCCAAAGAACTCTGCAGAAAAACCATCGATCTTCCCACAGTTGGTATCCCCCTGACAACTATTCCAGAGCGAACCCCGTGGAAAGATGAACATAGAATATCGCTACAAATCCAGTCAAAAGTGAGAGGAATATTGGACAAGGAAGAACAGAACAGTGTACAGCGCAGAACAGCCACTCTCAGCTTCCTTGATGATGAATACCCACAGGACCTCTGGATCCGAGTCTACACAGATGGGTCAGCACAAAATGCTGTTCGAAATGGAGGAGCGGGAGTGTACATAGAATACCCAAATAATACTAGAGACACGGCCAGAATTCCAACAGGAAAGTACTGCCATAACTATGATGCTGAAATTGAGGCAATCAAGATAGCCACAGAGAAATTACAAAATACCAGCCATGGTACACAACCTGCAGTGATATTGACAGATGCAAAATCCGTAATAGAGGCGCTCCTGTCTGGGAAATTGCCAGTTCTGAGGACTACTACTTTCTGAACTTAGCAGTCAGCGTAAGGTCACCATACAGTGGATACCATCCCACTGTGGAGTCCCCGGAAACGACAGAGCTGATCGATTGGCTAAGGAAGGAGCAAAAGAAGAACAACCTGATGTACCTATTACATACCACCAAAAGAAAAGAATGATCAAATCAATCAGAAAGCCACCAAACCTTACTCAAGACGACTACCACGTTATGGACAGACCAGAACAGGTCATTCTTCTGCGCCTCAGAACAGGACACAATAGATTACGCAACCACTTGTATACAAAATTCAAGATTGGTGACTCAGCCATGTGCACATGTGGTTTGGCGTCGCAGACAACAGAGCACATACTCCAGGATTGCCCAAACTACAACATATCCAGGCGAACCTTCTGGCCTAGAGAGACAACAGTGGAAGATAAACTCTATGGACCGTTGAATGAACTAAAAAAAGACTGTTAGATTCATACAAGAGACAACATTGCAGTTATAAACATAGTTCAGGCGAACGAAAGAAGAAGAAGAACTGCCTCCACCTCCATTCTCATGCTGGAGGTCGTAGTCTCATATGCCAGACTCTCCTTTTTAAAGACTCGCTCATTAGCCTTTGCAATAAAACCCCAGCCACTACGTCTGTTTCTCACCACTAAACCATCAGTTGCTCTGGATAAGCTGTTGCACTTCAAATTCAGTGCGGCCCGCTGCCCATTCTCTACATTCACGACCCAGTGTAGTACCGAAGTATTTAACATAAGGGTGTTTTTATTTAATTTCCAGGAAAGTAAGCTGCATAGATCAGATGTGCTTTTGGAACAATTATCTCCTGGATTGGGTGGGCCATTTAACAAGGCTGCTCATCATCATCATCATCATCATCATCATCATCATCATCATCATCATCAGTATCGTTATCAAGCGCCTTGCCGACTGGCGTCCACGATCATACTTTTCCACATTTTCCTGTCTACTGTCTCCATCATCAGTTCGTGTGTTGACCACTTTCCGTGCCATGACACAAGACTGTGAAGTATTTTTTGGAGTCTTTCTCTATCTCTCTTTGCACAAATATTGTTCAAATAACTTCCATTTGCCACAACATGTTTCATGTTTGTGTCTTCTAATTTAAAACAAACAGTTATTACTGCCTTGCGGTGTTAAGCCTACATATAAAATAAAGTTTAATTGAATAAAGTTGAATTGAATTAATCCTGAGGATTTAAGTCCACCTGGCTAGTGCAGTCGCTGCGAACTGTGCAGATTAAGGTGTTTCTTTTCGCACCCGACAGAAAGAAATCCATAACCTTACCGAGGATTCGAATCCGGTTCTCCAGAATGAGAGCCCCGTGTTCTAGTCACTCAGCCAGCCTCTCCAATTATTCTCATAACGTGGCCAAAAATGATGACTACCTCTTTCTGATTTTATTTTGGATTTGTTGTTCTTTTTTTTTTTGGTTTTTGCGCTCGCTCGTTTTGAGCTCAAGCCTCATCATCATCATCATCATCATCATCATCATCATCATCATCAAGTGCCGTGCCGGCTGGCGTAGGCGTTCATGGCTCTCCACAGATCTCGGTCTTTGGTGTTCTGGATCAACTCTGCTGATGATATTCCTCCATGCCACCGTCTCAGTCCGTCCAGCATCATTTCTCTTGGTCTGCCTCTGCCTCTCTTCCCCTCGATCTTTCCAGTTGTCACGATGTTCTCCAATGCCTCTCTTCTCATCACATGACCAAAGAAAGATGTTTGTCTCTTTCTTATTGTTGTATATAGTGTTCTAGTTTCATTAGCCTCTTTCAGGCAATTGTTGTTAGTTACTCTGGCAGTCCAAGGAATTCGCAACATTCGTCTTAAAAAGCACATCTCTGTTGCTTCTAAGTTCTTAGCCTAGTCCATACAAATTACTTTTTAATAGCTCTGGACTGATGTTTGCGTGTAGATTAGCTTTCCCTATTACCAGTGTCCCTCGCCATCAGGCGAACCCACTCTGAACATCAGAGGTACTTGTAATTTACGTCCCCAAGTCAAGGAACGAGAAGTCAACACTTGAGCTTCACCTGACCGGTGTAGGGGTTGAACCCGCTACCTCGGCATCAGCTAACCGGAAGTTTAACTGACTTGGTGTTGTGGGATGATTAATCGTCTTAAGCTTCAGCTATCGCCGAAATTGTGTCCTTGCACTATATTAAAATTTGTCTGCTACCACAGTGTTACTATTGCCCATTTTCCGCCATCCATTTTGTTTGGTCAAAACCTACTGTTTGTTTGGTCAAAACCTACTGTTTGTTTGGTCAAAACCTACGTTTTGTTTGGTCAAAACCTACTTTTCGTTTGGCACAGAATATGTTAAGGGACAGGGCTCTAACCCATTCGGCCCTGGTAATCTCACCTAAAATAGGTCACCGGAAATGTCTTGGCCAGTAATGGCTGCCGGGGTGGACCAACTCAGCCACCCGACTGTTTATAAACAAAGTCAGGGTCTAGCGCCGAAGGCACCGAGGATGGCAAAAAAGTGGAACTCGGCCAGACATGCAATAACAGAAGTTGTCCAACGCACAAAAGACCAGAAAAACCTATACCGCACTATGAACCACTACAACTATAACCAACGTCATTGAGGCGGGTTGAACGAGGTGGAAAGTTTCTTTTTTTTCGACAAATCGGAATAGGAATAGCGCCGAATGCCCAGTGCTCTATAAGGTGAATGAGAGGTGGTAATGGTTACGAACTTATGCTGACAATAGTATGAACTCGGTCGGACGATAGTTTCGAAAAGTTCTGTGAATATCTGAGGCCAAGAAGAATACAAAAACAGACTTACAAGATCTGAGCATGGAAAACATCAATCAGGTGCCGTCTCCACAATGATCTCCAACACTGTCTGCCTCTGGCCCTGACTGTACATTATGTCAGGCTGATGTTCGTCCATCTCTTGATGTTATCTTCCCACTTGTATCGTTGTCTACCTCTTGCTCGCTTGCCCTCAACCTTGCCTTCCAGTATGGTTTTTATAAGAGTATCATGTCTTTTAACGTGGCCGAAATATTTCACTTGCCTCCTCTTTATTTCTTTCATCGACTCTCTCTTCATTCCCAGTTTATCAAGAACCTCTGCATTTGATTGCTTTTGTTTCCATGAAATACGACATATTCGTCTGCATATCCACATCTCCATGGCTTCTATACGACTGTCTAGTTGCTTGTTCAATATCCAGGGTTCCGCGCCATACAGTAGTGTTGAATATATGTAGCATTTGACAATTCTCATTTTTAATGCACTGTTAATCTCTATATGTTAATACTGATTTCATGCCGTCATTCCTATTCTCGTTTTGATTTCTATTTCACTTCTGCCATCATCTGTTATTACATTTCAATGATAGGAGGAACTTGTTACTTGTTCTAGGACAGTGGTTATCAACCTGGTAGGGAATTCCCCCCCCCCCCCCCCCATGTCTGTCCACAGACTTCTGTCTTGCCTACTGCTAATGTTCTTATAGTCTATACTCTCAACCCCCAGGGGAGAATTTTAGGGTTTCCGGGGGGGGGGGGGGGGGGGGGGAATGAAGATTATTTCAAGATCGCGTTAATACAAGAACCGATTACTTGATATTGTTTTTCCCTTCATACTTTACGGTTCTGTACGTCTCACCCCTTCTAAAATTAATTTTATAAAGTAAGTAGACCCACAACTCGCGTTTTATGTGGACGTCTAGACTTTTGGTATGTGCTTCCATTATTACGAATACTGTGTAGGGGCAGGAGCGGGAGGGGGGATTTTAGGTAGGAAATACGAAAGAGGGGGGGGGGGGGTGACGTTGTGAAAATATGGTGAAAGGGGGGGGGGGGCAGGGGCTTAATTTTTAGATAGGAAATACGAAAGGGGGGGGGGGGGAAATGACGTTCTGAAAATATGGTGAAGGGGGCCCGGGCCATAAAAGGCTGAGAACCACTGTTCTAGGATGTCCCCGTTTACTGTGATAATCATTGACGACCTTTCCTTTCCACTGCTAACTATCATAGTTTTTGATTTTTAGATATTAATATCTAAGGCGCATTCTGCATTTCTGGAAGAAAACTTGCTCCCAAACAGCCTCATGTCTCGGAAACTGACTTCTTTTTTCGTTCGCTTGAAGTGTATCTATAACTGCAATGTTGTCTCTTGTATAAATTTAACTGTCTTTGTGTGGTATGGCCAGACGCCCTATCGTCAGGTCCATTGGTTCCACGGGACTCTGAGAAGGACCTCCACATGTTGGTTGGACCCTTTCTTCTTCTACTTCTTCTTATACTTGTTCTTCTTCTGCGTTCGTCCAGAATATTGTTTTAGATGTAATTACGTTGTGCCTGTACACAGCAGAGCTGCAATATTTGCACCTTTCGGCCGACACATCCGACTTCTTCAGGCATTTGTTGACCGGTTTAACTTCCCGGAGGTTGGACCCTTTTGAGGCATAGGGACCGGTACTGAACCTGCAGGCGGGTCCATAGCTGGGCAAGCACCATAACATTTTGCAGTAATCGACATATCGTGATGGTGTGGAATGCTGGTTTCTGCGGTGCGACTTCTGCCTGGTTCCCTCCGTCCTCAGCACCTTCTCTTTGTTATAGTAGACTGGTCTTACTCTAGTTTAGATATGTATGCACGTATACACACATCTAGAGCATTCTTTGTTTAGGCACCAGAGACTTGTCCTCGCCCCTTCTTCTGGTAATAACAGTTCCACCATGTGAAGGCAATGAGTTGGACCTTTGCTGTCAGAGGTGATGAATGCACAAGCCATAGGGGTATTTTGCCAGTTGGGTGCTCACCCCCAACTCTGCGCCCCTGTCTATATGACAGCAATGTGGAACCACTGACACACTGAACCTACATTGAACACGTGGTGGTTTGAGGAGAACGGTGATGGAGGGCGTGGCTGCTGGGATAAGAGACAGATGTGGTCTAACATGAAGATGCTTACAGGACATTGTGGACACTTCTTCTTCTTCTGCGTGTTGTTTTAGACGTAATTGCGTTGTGCCTGTTCACAGCAGAGCTGCGATATTTGAACTTTTCGGCGGACTCATCCGACTTCTTCACGCATTTGGTGGACGGGTTACCTTCCCGTAGGACGTTTGAATCTCACTTTTGTGGTATCTTCTTCTTTGTTCATCCGGAGTTTTTTTTCGGATGTGATTGCGTTGTGCCTGTTTACAGCAGAGCTGCGTTCTTGCGCCGTTAGGCCGACACATCCGACTTCTGCGGGCATTTGTTGACCGGGTTAACCTTCCCGGGGGTTTCTTAGGACGTTTGACTTTCACTGTTGTGGTGTTATCCCCCATCCCAGCTGGTCCATATAGAACAGCCAAAGATCCTGGTCAGCCCTCAAGGGAAGGCAGGGGCAGACCATGGGCATTCCCCGCCATCCAAGGAGGCTTCCATACTTGCAGAGCCGATACATAGCGCTCTGGTACTGGGCTCACCCAAGGAATCGTCACGTCCTGCACATGGCTGCTTAGCCTCACTTCCGTATATTGGGCCTTCCGTTCACCATAGGCTGTTCTTCCGGAAACCAGAAGTATGCAGTCTGCAGATGACATCCACACAGTGAGCTTTCGATTCGGACTTTCCACGTAATGGATTTGCTATCCAAGCAATATTCCATTTCATGCCACTAGGACACTTTTCCACCTTTTATGAAGCCCACACAATGGGCTTTTGATTCGGACTTTCCACGTAATGGATTTGCTATCCAAGCAATATTCCATTTCGTGCCACTAGGACACTTTTCCACCTTTTATGAAGCCCACACAGCGAGCTTTCGATTTGGACTTTCCACATAATGGATTTGCTATCCAAGCAATATTTCCATTTCATGCCTCTGGGTCTTCATGCACCTTTAAATGTCAACCTGTATGTAGTTAAAGTAAGCTGCGGTCAACTTGAGCTTGTTGATATCTCCATAGAGCTTGTCCTCAAATGAAGCAGGTGTGGGCCAAAATATCTTTCTCTGTTCTGCATACGTTGGGCAATCCTGCAGCAAATGTTTTGCTGTCATTTTTCCAGTTCTACAATTACATTCATCAGTATCTCCTATCTTTAGTTTATTGAACAAGTGGTATTTCAGCCTGTTATGTCCTGTGCGGAGTCTGAAGATTGCTACTTGTTCTCTTCGGTCGAGTTTGTAATATGCATCATCCTTCTGATGGCCTGGATGCTCAGATTCCCATTTGGTTCTATAAGTGCTTTTTATCAACCTCTTTGCCTCATTATAGGTTATGTCTATGTCAGGCTGTGGTAGTCGTCCGCCCTCTTTTGCCAGTCTGTCAGCCTCTTCGTTTCCAGGTATACTGCAATGTGATGGGATCCACTGTATTACAACTTTTTTGGATTTCTGGCATAGACCATGGAGTGCTGCTCTTAGGTCAGTTAGTTCTGTGCTGTTATTGCTCTTGAGTATTGAGACAGCTGACTTTGCATCTGTGAAGATAGCTATTTGCTTCTCTTTATTTTCCTCCATCAGGAGCATTTCTGCTGCAGTTTTCAAAGCCTCTACCTCCGCTTTGAAGTTACTTGAAAATTTTCCAGTTGCCATTGAATGTGTTTTTTTTCACTCCATTTTTTAAATTTAGGAGAATTCCTCCTCCTCCATTCTCTATTGAATTTTTGGCTGATCCATCTGTATATGCATGGGTCCAATTCCTGCTTGGGTAATGTTCTTTTATGTAGTTTAGGGTTATTTCTCTTCTTTCGGTTTCATGCTGAGTGTTCTTTTTCTCAATACCAGGAATGTTTTCTATCATCTCAGGCAGTTGCTGCTGTCTCCAAGCTGGGAACTTGTGTGCATTGTGTATGGGCTTGACTGTTGATATGTTAAGTATAGGATCTGCCCTAATCCTTCGTTTTGCAGTTTCTACAAAGTTGCTACGCTTCAGTCTTCCCTTTCCAAAACCATTAAATCTGTTGTACATAGGGTGGTCTGTCAATCTTCTAAATTTTTCTGCTTGTTGCTGGGCTCTGCTATCTCTTCTATCCTGCATTGGTTGTAAACAAGTGATCTTTTCTAGTTCATTAATAGGCGTTGTCTTCAGGCTTCCAGTTATGATTCGCATTCCTTGGTTTTGGACTCTACTTATTTTGTTAAAGTTTGACTTAGCTGCTGTTGCCCAAGCTGCAATGCCATATTCCAGTACTGGCCTCACCCGTCCAGTATATAACTTCTTGAGAACTTTCTCATCTGCTCCCCACGTTGTACCAGCAAGCTTTTTCATGATTGCCATTCTCTGCCTTGCTCTTGTTCGATTTTTCTCAACCTGTGTCTTCCATGTCAGGCGACGATCAAAGGTGACTCCTAGATAGTTTGGATTTTCTTCATGGCGCAATATTTTTCCATTCAATACCAGCTTAGGTTGCTGAGTTTTATTTGAGAGGGAGAACACTGTGCATGTTGTTTTCTCCTCACTTATCTTCACTAGCCATGATTTTGACCAGTCCTCTAGCGCTAATAAGGCTTGCTGTATTCTGCTGTTAGCTGTACTAATATATTCTTCAGATGTCCATATGGCTAGGTCATCTGCAAAGGAGGATGTGTGTACTCTGGCTGGAAAATTTTCTGTGATGTCATTTATATATGCTAGGAATAATGTTGGTGAAAGAACTCCTCCTTGGGGGACACCTTGCTCCAGCAGCATCATTTTGCTTGTTTGTCCTTGTACTTTTGTCCTGGCAGTTCTGTTCTCAAGGTAGTGGCTGATCCATTTATACATTTTTCCACAAACATGCATGTTTTGCAGTTTTACTTTCAGTCCTTCCTTCCATACTTTATCAAATGCTTTTTCTAAATCTATCCAGACTGCTAGTGTGTGCTTTTTCTCTTGGAAGGCATCCTCTATTTCCTGAGCTATATAGGTTATTTGATCTTCAGTGGATCTGTATTTTCTGAATCCTGCTTGGTGTGGTGTTAAGAGTTTGTTTTCTTCCAGATGCCATGTTAGCCTGCCATTGATAATGCGTTCCATTAATTTTCCTACACAGCTAAGTAGACTGATAGGTCGATAGCCATTTGGTTCTTCCAGGTCTTTTCCTTTCTTTGGGACTGGTATTAGTATAGCTTCCTTCCATGCCTGTGGGACTATTCCTCTCTTCCAGCTGTTATTTAGGACTGCTAGTAGTTTCTTCTTTGCCTTGGTGCCTAGTCCTATTAGCATTTCATTTGTGATTCCATCCTTTCCTGGTGATTTCTTCTTTTTTAGGGTATTCATTGCCTGTTCCATTTCTTCCATTGTTAGATTTGCCATCATATATTCTGCTGCTGTCTCTGTATTTCTATGATGTATCTGTTTGTCTTTGATTGCTTTCTTCTGTTCGGTTGTAATATCAATGTGGTTTGCATTTGCATAGTGTTCCATTAGTGCATTTGCAGCCTTTTTGCCTGTAAGCAAGGCATTTCCTTGTTTAATTGTTATTTGTTTGTTTCTAGGTCCTTCATTGTTCATGGCTTTCACTAGTTTCCATAGTTTGTTTCCATCCCTGTCAAAATTCAGGTTTTCTGTTTTTTCCCTCCAACAATCTCTTGTTGTTTGATTTACTGTTCTTTTATATTTTGCTGAGATGGCTTTGAGAGAGATGTTTGCTTCAATTGTTTGTTCTCTCTCTGCTGTCTTCCTGGCATCTTCAACTTTGTCCTCCAAACTTTGTAGTTCTTCAGTCCAGTATGGTTTGTAATTTTTCCTCGCTCCTCTTGGAATGGACTCAGTGGCTGCCTGTATTATCGCTCTGTTTAGACTTTCCACCATTTGCTTTATGTTGCCATATCGTGTATTTATGTTTTCACAATATTTGTCTGTTAGTATGGCAAATCTGTCCCAATCTGCTCGTTTGTAATTCCAGCGGGGCAAGGGCTTTTGCTCCTGTGGAACATACTCCATATTCATTTCAAGCTTGATTGGTCTGTGGTCACTACCTGCTAATTGGTCCAGCACATGGCGATCGATTTTGTGGAGGATGTCTCCTGTGCAGAAAGCTAAGTCTGGAGTAGAAGTGGTAAGCCATCTTCTGGAGTAGAAGCTCGGTGTGTCATCCGCTTTGTTGAGTAGATGGAGATTTGAGTCTATTTCCCAGTCCTCCAATTCATCTCCTCTTTTGTCAGTATCTGGGTATCCCCATCTTTCTGAACGGCTATTAAAGTCTCCGACAATAATGCAGTTTGTGTCAGTTATTTTCATGTTTGAGAGTGTAAGGTCCTTATCTGCTGGGCTATACAGATTGTAGATTCTTATTTTCACGTCCTTTATCATTATATCAACACCTATAATTTCCGTTTGGTTGTCAGAGATCACAGATACTTCGCTGCAAGGTATTGTATTTCGTGTAAGTATTAGAACTCCTCCTTTGTGTCCTTCGCGGTCGAAACGTGTGGCCTGATATCCTCTGACTGAGAATTTGTGATTGGCGTTGAGGTGTGTCTCTTGAATGCATGCCACATCTATTCTATCTTTATGAAGACGCTGTGTTAGGGAGTCTTTCTTCTTGTAAACTCCTTCGGCATTCCACTGTAGTATGTTGAGTGTCCGGGGTATTTGGTCAATAGCTCTTAACCTACTCCTCTGTGCCTTGACTCCACAGCACAGGGGAAGGTGACCACCAGTAGTCATGGGTGGACCCCCTCGAGGCAGGGGGCCCGGCACTATCACCGCCTGATGGGACTTCACGGGATTAGCACCATATCGATTAATTTTGATTTGTGACATCATGAATTAAGTTACGTTGCACTGCTTTGTCAAGCCTGTGGCTCAGTACATCCGATTTCGACAAGCATTTATTTCGGGATGCTTTCCCTAGCCTTTGACTGTCCCCAGTCTACCTACAAGGCAGCAGGTTTCACGTTGCACTGCTTTGTCAAGCCTGTGGCTCAGTACATCCGATTTCGACAAGCATGTATTTGGGGTGCTTTCCCTAGCCTTTGACTGTCCCCAGTCTACCTACAAGGCAGCAGGTTTGTGTGTCTCTTCGTCTGGTCCCTCTCCCTTGACCTGTCCGACGTGGGTGGCCCTACCAGTAGCTGTGCTACCGTCGGCATAGCTCTTGGGGTCATTGGGACGCACAAGCCCCTCTACCTCGTCACGGTGGACACACAGCAGAGGGGCTTTTGTGGTATTATCCCCATCCCAGTTGACCCTGAATGCTGTGATGTCGGTTCCTAAATCAATCAATCAATCATTAATCATGATTACCAACAAGCACGGCAAAGATTGTAAGAAGACAGTAGGTTGTGAGACACATGAACGTTAACGCCACACGGTAGTCTATAAGAAGAATAGTAGTACACGAGGCAGAAGGCCACAGAGAGGCATGAACATCACCGCCACACGGTTTATACTATAAGAATAATAGTAGTACCCGAAACCGTGAGTTGTGGACAGACATGATCACCAACGACATATGGTATAGATTGTAAGAAGACAGTAAACTGTAGAGATACACAATCACCAAGACCAATGGAGTCGAGGTTGTATAAGAAGATAGAGGGCTGTGGAGAGATATGATTATCGACACCACACGGCATATACTATACGAAGATTAGTAGTAAATGAGTCAGAAAACTGTGGACAGACATGATCACCAAGGCCAGACAGCATGACTATAAAAAGACTGAAGGATGTAGAAAGACATGATCACCAACGCCAGATGACATAGACTATAAGAAGATAGAATTCTGTGGACAGACGCAAACAGAAAATACACCAACTGCCTCGGCAACCATAGTGCTAGATACCTCGGATGTCTCTGCCATCAAGACATTAAAGAGACCATGAAGTGAGCCATACAATCAAACTTGCCATACAAAGAAGCAAGGAGGAAGTACGAAGCGACCATCCGACTAACGAAGATAGACAAAGCACAATTGGAGGGCCAGCCGAAGGACTTGAAATCAAAAGTAGATAACATGGAGCAGAGAAACGACTAATCACATGAACCGCGAATACCAGCTGTATTGCGCATCCTGGACGAAAAGCCTGACGCTCGTCCAGCACAAGATCGAGCTGGACGTGGCTCGTGGCTCGCTCAAGTTGGTGACGGGAAAAAACATTGAACAAAGTCCAGAAGAAAGAGCACAGACTGAACTGCTCAAGAAACAGACCAAGAATGAAACGGCCCAAGCAGACAAGTAGTCGAAGCAACCGAAGAAGGGAAAGAAACAGAAAGTGAAAACGAAACGACCACGAAACAGCGGTGACCAGGAGAAGAAACTACACCCCACCAAGAACAAGAGAGGAAGATTCAAGATCTGAAAGAAGAGATAGAACACGAAGATTCAACAACAATCCAAAATACAAGAGAGATGGATGGAGTCACTGTCGGGTCGACTAAAATGAATCACTCCCCGTCAAAAAACAAAAAACAACAAAACCATGAGGCAGGGAGGGGGAGGGGGGGGGGGAAGATTGACAACACCGGGCCTTGGAAGTGCTCGAATCTGACCAGACTTGGAAATCAACACCAAGCCAGAAGCGCCTACAAATCAGGAGGCGAAACACGCAACTCTCACGAGCATATGCAGAAAAGCAACAATGTAAGTGGTTCTCCGTGGCGAAGTGGTCAAGCCGTCTGCCTCGCGCTCCGAAGGTTGTGGGTTCGATTCCGAGCTACGTCTTTCGGTTCACAAGTACATTTTTCTTGGAGACTGCTGGTGGTCGTCGCTGGAGTTACGGATGTCATACTTTGTGCGATGCTTTCAGCAGGCCAATCAATGTGGGATAAAACCCTGTCCATTAGTCGATCCTCTCGACTTTTAAAGCTTTGTTTTTAAGGGTTCCAATTATAACACTTCGACAGGTTGACAGTTTTTCTACACACCACATCGCTTCGCATTGACAGACGCGATCACGATAGCCATACGGCATAGAGCAGTGGTTCTCAACCTTTTTTGGCCCGTGCACCCCTTCACCATATTTTCAGAGTGTCATTCCCCCTCCCCCCCTTTTTGTATTTCCTCCCTATAAATCACCCCCCCCCCCCCACCCCTAGCACAGTATACGTAAAAATGGAAGCTAAATTTAATAACTACATACTAGAAGAAGTCCAGACGTCTACATAAAACGTGATTTGCGGGTCTACTTATGTTATAAAATGAATTTCAGAAGGGCGAGGAGTACAGAACCGTAAAGTATGGAGAGAAAAACGATATCAAGTAATCGGTTTTTGTATTAACTCGATCTTGAAATAATCTTAATTCCCCCCCCCCCCCCCCCCCCCCATCCTCGGAAACCCTAAATTTCCCCCTGGGGGTTGAGAACCACTGGCATAGAGTATAGAGAGTACAGACTATAAGAACATTAGCAGTAGACAAGACAGAAGTCTGTGGACAGACATGATCACGAACACTACAGACAGTATAGATTACAATGAAGACAGAAGGCTGTGGAGAGACATGATCACCCACGCCAGACAGTATAGATTACAATGAAGACAGAAGGCTGTGGACAGACATGATCACCCACGCCAGAAAGTATAGACTTACAATGAAGACAGAAGGCTGTGGAGAGGACATGATCAGCCACGCCAGACAGTATAGATTACAATGAAGACAGAAGGCTGTGGAGAGACATGATCACCCACGCCAGACAGTATAGACTACAATGAAGACAGAAGGCTGTGGAGAGACATGATCAGCCACGCCAGAAAGTATAAACTACAATGAAGACAGAAGGCTGTGGAGAGACATGATCAGGCACGCCAGAAAGTATACACTACCAATGAAGACAGAAGGCTGTGGACAGACATGATCAGCCACGCCAGACAGTATAGACTACAATGAAGACAGAAGGCTGTGGAGAGACATGATCAGCCACGCCAGAAAGTATAAACTACAATGAAGACAGAAGGCTGTGGAGAGACATGATCAGCCACGCCAGAAAGTATAAACTACAATGAAGACAGAAGGCTGTGGACAGACATGATCAGCCACGCCAGAAAGTATAAACTACAATGAAGACAGAAGGCTGTGGACAGACATGATCAGCCACGCCAGAAAGTATAAACTACAATGAAGACAGAAGGCTGTGGAGAGACATGATCAGCCACGCCAGACAGTATAGACTACAATGAAGACAGAAGGCTGTTGGACAGACATGATCAGCCATGCCAGAAAGTATAAACTACAATGAAGACAGAAGGCTGTGGAGAGACATGATCAGCCACGCCAGACAGTATAGACTACAATGAAGACAGAAGGCGGTGGAGCAGTGTTTCCCAACCTTTTTTGTACCATGCCCCACTTAAGCCTTTCTAAAATTCATATTGCCCCCTCCCCCCCCATGCCCCCCCCCCCCCCCCCCCCCCTCAACATATACATTATTTTTAATATTCAAAAATTGAAATGTTTCACTAAGAAACTTGAATGATAGGTTTTAGGAAGAAATCACTAGGTAATTATTGAGCAAACACAGTAAGTTAATTTTCAAAACATATAATGGAGAACTGAAATTCAAGTACAAAATAATTTTAATGAAAGATTTTTCTATATTATTTTAATTATTAGTAATTATTTATTATTTAAATTTAGTGAGATCCTTGCGCTTGATGCTTGCTGCAAAGAGATCTTATGTCAGGTTCCAATTTAGTTAACTTCAGTCTCAAGTCTCCCCGTTTTGTTATATTCAGCCGATTTCTTCCATTGCCCCCCTTAACAGTCAAATTGCCCCCCTGTGGGGCGTGGGCCCCACGTTGGGAAACACTGCTGTGGAGAGACATGATCAGCCACGCCAGAAAGTATAAACTACAATGAAGACAGAAGGCTGTGGACAGACATGATCACCCACGCCAGACAGTATAAACTACAATGAAGACAGAAGGCTGTGGACAGACATGATCACCCACGCCAGACAGTATAGATTACAATGAAGACAGAAAGCTGTGGACAGACATAATGAACCACGCCAGACAACATCCATCCATCATGTGCCATGCCGGAAAGCGTGGACGGTCATGATTCGCCATTTCACTCGATCACCAGAGTCGCGGATCAGCTCAGTGTTCTTGTCTCGACCATGCCATGTGGCTAAGCCATCCAGGTATTTACTTCTCGGTCTTCTCATTGGTCTGTTCCCTTCGATCTTGCCAGACAGTATAGATTACAATAAAGACAAGGCTGTGGATAGACATGATCAGCCACGCCAGACAGTGTAGATTACAATGAAGGCAGAAGGCTGTGGACAGACATGATCACCCACGCCAGACAGCATAGACTATATGAAAACAGAAGGCTGTGGACAGGCATGATCAGCCACGCCATTAAGTATAGATTACAATGAAGACAGAAGGCTGTGGACAGACATGATCACCCACGCCAGACAGTGCAGACTATAAGAAGACACTGACTCAGTTCCCAACCTGGCACAAGGGACTTACCGGAAGTGGCTGGTGATGTATGCGAGATCTCGTCGGGTTCGAGAACAGACGATAGTGAGCAGCCATTCCCAGGATAGAAGCACAAGACAACAACCTCGAGCAGCCCAGCAACAAGAACAACTACAGCAGAAAACTCATGATCGAATCGGTTAGTACCCCGTCTGTCTGCCCGTTTCTGTAATCCAACCCTTCAGTAACTCAGGAACTGTCCTTAGACATGCGTGTGTCGTTCAGTTATGCCAAAGCAATAATGCAATATTTTGTGACCAAGTGAAGTGACAGGGACGACGGGCAGCTGACAATACTGACAGTACTGACACTGACTACTGACAGTACATGAGTACCGAAGGCGATCTTCATCTAGATAATTGACTTCGGTACAGCTACATGGGTTGTGAGGGAAAAGAAATATTAAAAAGACGTTATCCTTTCATTAATTTATCAGATAACAATTAGGGAACAATTTATTTTAAAAACGGCCACAATTAAATAAACTTGAAGAGTCACGACACACGGACACTGATCTCCGCAGTAGTATAGTAAACTACTTAACTAGTATATTGACATACAGGTCATTTAGGTAGTGTTGGATTCGGGTTGTCAAGACCTATCCAGCTGTGGTGGTCTCCTTAGTAACAATTCTAACAACTAATTCAGTTTGTAAAATTTGACTAAAGTTGCCACATAGTTTGGTGATATTGACAAAAAAATTCATTCAAAAGTTGGAAATTAAAGAGAATATTAATTATTTATAGTTGATCATTTGTTTCATTTTAATGTAACTATTTCTACCAAAGACAATTCCAACTTTAAAGTAATGTTTGTCTTATTTTTCCATTCTTGGGATCAGAGTTGCCAGGGAAGTCTACTTCTTAAATTTAAGGGAGGACTCTATTCGCAATAGAATTGTGAATAGAGAAAAATTATATTCGCAATAGAAGTAACAAACATGTCACAGCATCTGCTCACTAGTCAGTTTTAGTTTGGGCCATTAAGAAGTCTAAGAAGGTGGTTAATTTAAATTGGAATGTTCACTGTTGCAAGTTTAATTCTGCCGAATTCTCCGTAATTTTTAATGAATCACCATTCTTCTTACTTCTGTCCGTTCTTCTGGCATCCCGTTTTATTTTTACATTACGTTAGTCCTGTTTATATATCAAGAATAATTTTCCAGAACTGGTATCCCCAATACAAATAACGATCCCTACAAATAATTGTGTCCCCAGGCGACTTCAAGAATTGTTAACTTTCGTTTCTGTACACTTACTGTTACCAGGCATCCATGTTTGTTTACGTTACCGTCCTACTATTTATGTCCTGATAATATCGCAGCAGTGATGATTCTATTAATTTGACACTTTCTATGGCCTCCATTGCATCCTATCTGAGTGACTCTGTTCTGGTCCAAGCTGACAGTAATATGCTTCGCCGCAGCAAGACATGATTAGGCAATTCAAACACCAGGTTTTCGATTGACTGGCCTCATTAATTAATAAATAAACAAGGATAAGGAAATGCTACGCATATAAATATTATAAAGTGCAGGAAAACCCGGTATATCTGAAGCAGGTGGAAAAGAGAGAGGAGAGAGATAGATAACGAAGATAGTGTGAGAGATATGAGAAAGATGTATTGAAAGCCATTAAAGAGTGGTAAAGACAAGAAAGGGAGAGGTGGGAGATCGAGACTTAGAGCGAGTGTGAGAGAGAGAGAGAGAGAGAGAACTCATGTTCAGGTGGTTAAGCTCCTTTCCTAAGACAACAAAAGTAGAGGACAGATAAGAACAGAAAGACAAGTGTGCGGGTTCTTGTGCAGCAAGATAAACAACACGTAATACACAAAATCCGTAGAAAACATATGCCTAAAGCGAAATCATCAGACTAGCATTGGTGTCACCTAATTCCTGAAAATGAAAAAAAAAAAAGTTGCCTCCCCGGCGGGGAATTGAACCTAGAGCTCCCGTGTACCAGGCGGAGACACTAACCACTTTGCTACTGAAGACACGTTAACAGATCAACAAAATATTGTAATATGGACACACGCATAGGAATAATCACGTGACCTACTTCGATTGCGAATATAATTTTTCTCTATTCGCAATTCCATTGTGAATAGTCACTCCATAAATTTAATGCATCATCATCATCATCTTTCCAATAAAGAACTTTCCATTTCCAGTCTTCCTTTTGTCTGCTTCTCTTCTTTTGTTCAGTTGAAATTTGTCCATATCCTCAGTGTTGTCTGTTTTATGAATTTTGTCTTTGTTAGGCCTGCCTCAATTTTCCAGACATTCATATTTTGTTTACATCCCCAGACTATTTCATTTGCCTCACTTTTATGTGTCTTACCTGATTAAATGCCATGGGATGATTAATCGCCTGAATCGATTTTCCGTATCTACCATGAGCTTGTATACAGTTAGTTTCCCTATACAACCCTCTTTAATTTAACCCTTTACAGGGCAGACGCTTGTCCGTTTTTTAGCCCTGAACGGGCAAGATTTTTTCAGGTTTGGTAAAATTTTGGGTCGCGTTTGTTAAAACATCACAAATAAGGTGTTAGTCAACCGATTTTAGTTAAATAAACAAAACATTGAAGGGGAAAGCATGCAGAATATGTTACTCACGTGATTGTTGTCTGTAATCCATATATGAACACAAATATTTACGAAATACAGCATATTGTTTGTGATTTTCAGTCATCTATACGGTAATTTACAAACACATTTTCAGAATCATAATCACTTTCTTTAAAGTCCAACTCTGACTACTAATGCAAAGTAACGCTTTGCACTGATATCTAGCTCCGATTAATAGTCAACTTCGTGCCCTTTAATGTCACTTAAATTGAACCTAGCGAAATCTCGGCTATCACTTGAAGAATCGCAGAAATCCGCTTTGAAAAACTAAGCGTAAAAACCCCGAAAACTATAAAAAAAAAGGCCGTAAAAGTCTGTTCAAATTCATAGTAGGCATTTACAAATGGCGGCCACAGTTGTCAAGCTATCAGCGAAAGCGAAAGTAGCCGTCAGAAGTATCCTAAAGCTGAGAAATCGCGTTTTTACAATGCATAATAGTATCGGACGCGATCGGGTGATTTGCTCGTTAAAGGCATCGGACAGAAATGGATGTTCTGCCTTGTAAAGGGTTTATATATACAGCATGTCTGCTACCATATTAACAACTTTTAAGTCATAACTGTGACACACCCAAACTTCCTATTTTCATCCATACATTTTGGTTTGGTCCAAACCTACCTTTTGTTTGGCACTGAATCTGTCAATAACCAATCTTTATCACAGAAGCCATAAAGAATAGATTGCTCGATTGATTGCCTGGCATATTTCGCTACATCTCAGGTGCATACTGCAGAGTTATATATCATATGAAGTGAATAATTTGGTAAATGTCTGATAATTTTCACAAGTTTTGAGGTCATACTCTTCTTCTTCATCCAATGAATTCTTAATACTCTTCTATAATACTCATTTTAAAAGGCACATGTGTGCTTTTCAGCTGATTTGTTAACTTTTAAGTGCCATGGGATGATTCATTGTCTTAAGTGACTTACTGTATCTGCCATGAGTTTATATATCGCTGAAATGTTGTCTTTGCATTGTTTGTTTCTTTTCCCTGTATCTTCCGCAATTTTAAAGACCAGTAAATGGAAATTTACATTTGAGAGACTTCCTTTTTTTTCAGTTTATCAGAAATGAACAGGCAAGTTGGCTCAAAACTGAGTAGAAATCTCTGTTAAATTGTGGTTAATTTTCTGATTTCAGAAATGGCATTGCGCACTAGTTCTCGATCTCATCGATTTACATCAGATTATTGTTTGAAGCAATTTTAGATGATAATGATTCTGATTTAAAGGGCTCTGGGAAAGATTCTGATACTTAATGCATGTAATGTTGTTATTCAGTTGAATTATTTAGCATGTGATAGGGAACACGAGACTGACAGTGACATTTTGTGACATGATGGCACATGTCGATCATGTTCTATCCTAATGGGCCACACTTGAGCTCCCAAAGTTTCCTTTGCCTATCACAAATAAGCTGAGCAGTATTTACATCTCCTCCTTTGCCTTATATTCTTTCTCTTGTTATTGTTCTGTTTCTTCTCCTTTTTCTTTTTCTTCTTCATATGCCTTTAGAAGTCAACTTGAATATTTTTAATGAAAGCTAAACTTGAGGCTCTTGACATCTTCTCCATAGAGACTATCCTCAAATAGAGCCATTATTGGCTAAGTAATTTTATCTAAGTTGCATTTGTTTGATACACTTAGCAGCAAATGTGTAGCCATCATTTTACACATTCTAGTTACATTCATCAGGATCTGAGTCTTTAGCTCATTGAACAAGTGGTATCCCATTCCTGTGAGGAATCTAATTATTGCTACTTATTCATTTTAGTAGAGTTAGTAGTAGACATCATTCTCTGACCGCAGGTCAGCATGGCCGAATGGATTAGAATGCATGTTCTTAAACATCCGGTGTGCTGATGCCTGAGGTAAGGGGTTCAACCCCTACACTGGACAGTTAGACTAAAGTGTTGACTTATTGTCCTTGGCTTGGGGACGTAAATTACAAGTACCTCTGAAGTTGGAGTGGGTTCGCCTGATGGCGAGGGACACTGCTAATAGGGAAAGCTAATCCACATGCAAAATTCAGTCCAGAACTACTAGAAGTAGTGTGCATGGACTACGCTTGGGTTCAAAGTGAGCGAGCGCCAAAAAAAAAAAAAATTCTCTGGCCATGATGCTGTGATTCTCACTTGGTTGTGTAGCAGTTTCTTTTAAATCTCTTCACCACATAAGTCGCTAACTCCTTGGCCAGGGAGACCGGCCACCACATCATAGACTCTGTCTAAATCAGGATGAAGTTGTCTTGCACCTTTCTTTGCTAATGTGTCAGCCTCATTATTTTGGTTATGTTACGAGGGGGCTTCAAATAAAAACCTTAAAAGTGTGACAGAAATTACAGTAAACATGCCAATGTCTTGTGAGTTGTCAGTATTGTTGTTAAGGATGTCAAAGTGACATCACGTTGCAGACAAACATGGTTACATCATAAAGACAGTTTAAAGATGGCCACCCCACTATTGACAAGCACCAGCCTTTTTTTTTAATCAGTGAATAGATGAAACCTATAGAAATTCATTGGTGAATGAAGGTCCAGTATGCATGCCTGTCAGTTCAGCAAGTATATGAGTGGAGTAGGCAGTTTCAAAGCAGCGGGACTTCTGTGACAGACTATTTGGTCCAATGAAGAGGTACTCAAGTGGTGCATGAGTGGAAATCCAAGCACTTTATCAGCTCTGGAGGATTTGCATTGAATGCAGTGGTGACTACATAAAAAAAATGATACATTTGTTCTTTACTTTTTCAGAATATATTCACCAAACAAAAAATGGTTTTCATTTAAAACCTCTTTGTACAGTGAGATAGTTGCTAAATCTGATCCTCTTTTGCACTTTCTCTTGCCAGAGATCCAGCGTGGTCGCTGTGTCTCCTGTAGATGATGACAGAGTCCTGTGTATCATCCAAGATCTAGTGGACAGCCATGGAGGTGCAGTGAGCAAACACACTCTCAACTTGCAGGCGTCTGTGCCCGCTTGCCGGGCCGCTTGTGACATCGCTCGAGCTTGTGGTTACAAGGAGAACTCCGTCTCAGTTCACTATGAAGTCCAGCTTGGAGGCGGAGGGGATGTAAGTATATGTGTGTCATGTAACCCATCGTCCTGGCCTGCATTGCTGTCGTAGCTTTTCTTGGGTAGAAATATATGCTTGGTGAGAGACCCCATTTGAGGTGTCTATGATGTCATCAACATCATATGCCATGCCGATTAGCGTGGGTGGACACGTTATGAGAAAAAATAAATTGGTGACAACTGGCAAGATTGAGGGGAAAAGAACAAGGAGAAAGCAGAGAAGTAAATACTTGGATGGCTTGGTCACGAGGTATGGTTGAGACAGAGTTTACAGTGTAAACACAGAGCTGATCCACGACTCTTGTGATCGTGTGAGACAGCGAGACATGACTGCACCCGCTTATCAGCATGGCACATGATGAGAATGTCTTTGAACATTCTGTCATCTGGCACCGACACACTGTAATGGCAGACTACTTAACTAACACTGCCTAGTAAATCACAGTCAGCCAATAAATGCTGGGGTTGATTGCCACATCCTATAAAGGGCATGTCACTCACTTTAACTCTTAACATTATGTCTTCACTCGTTTGTAGCAATTGTTTTGAATGGGCATGACCTCATTCTGTTCTGAATGATTCTGATTTAAAAAATATATTCTTCCATTTGAATACACCCCTCGGAGGCCAGCCTGGCCGAATAGATAAGAGCACTTTCTCTTGGTGTGTTGATGGTGAGGTAGAGGGTTCCGCTGTAGCAGAATGAATACCATATCTGTATTAGCTTAGGGGTGCAAGACTACAGCACGCTTGAGCATCCTGATAGAACAGTAGGAAGGATGCTCAGTCGTGACGTAGTTTGTTGTGGGTAGTTACCATCAAGGACGAGAGAAGAGAAGACAACTTCATAATTGATTAGTACTTGGATTTTGTATCGGCCATCATGAACAAATAAAGCCTGTTTTGAAATAAATACAGCAGAACTTGTTGATCCTCTGTACACGCATTGTTACAGATGGATTATTGGCGCCGCACACAGGATTTGATTTTTTTACTTGGTTGTCGTGTGTTCAACGTGAAGTACGAAAGTCAACATGCCACATGCTAAAGTGGACCAACCAACTTGTTGAGGTATGAACTAAATTTTAGACATTCATTTAAATAAAAAAAGTTCAAAATCGGACCAACTCTAATTGAATCAAAGTCAAAATTTAAGCGTTTTTCGGACTACCTAAATTAAACTTGTACGCATCAAGATTTTTGAATGGAGCCATCTACATAACATGATTGCCTGTGGAGTTTTATTAAGCTGTTTTTCGTCATAAATACTTGAAGCAACGTGATTTTTGTCAAATTGCTATGATGTTTGACCTGCATTATTACAGCCGTTAAGTAACCTTGTGTTTGAAGGTCACACATACTAGCAAAGAAATCTCAAGACAGCTAAATAACTAAATATAAACAACTCGAAGTCAATAGAGAACTTGGTTGAAGGAGCTGTTTTCTTCCGTTATGCTCATTTAACATTGACTTTGAGGACCTGAAGAAAAACGAGAGCTTATTTTGAGTCAACCCTATTGCTCCTTCGTTTGGAAATTATGAGAAAATAGTCGCATTTGCTCATCTTGAACTCTAGCGAATCAGAATGTTTTTCAACAAAAACGAACATTTCAACAGGGTGCCGACCTGCTGAAGAGAGGACCCAAATTAAATCGTTTTATAGAGCTAGAGTCGCTTTCAAGTCGACGTCTTGAAGAGCCCTGTTAGGGTGAAAAGAAGCCGCAAGTCTGGTAGGGGCCCGTCCAGGGGCTGAAAGTGAAAGTGGAGAAACCTGATATGTACGAGGAATGTTAGAACTACAACTTGCGTCGTCGATTGGAGAGGGCGGCTGAATCGTTGTCACACAGCTGCTCCTTGCCTGAATAACGCCGCTGCTCTACACTAGCGTTCATTGATGATTTAAGAGGGCTGGCCAGTGCTGTCCTCTGATCACAGGCCTTGTCGATCCTTGTTCAAGTTCTTAGTCTCAGCATACGAGAACGAAACCTGAGAGGCCCTAGAAGTCATTGCCTGTCTGTTTGAAGTTTGCAGAACCGAAGGACAATGTTGGCTGAGTAAGCGAAGTTTAATTTAAATTAGGAGTAGGCATATGTGTATAATTATTTATTCTAAGATAGAATTGAAGAATTTAAAACCTGATGCATTTTTAAAAAAAAAGATATGTCTTTGAGTAACCTTTTGTATGTGCTAGCGATAGGAAAGTTGCCTACGTACAACAAGGCTTTATATATCATAAAGGCGTGGTGAGCCACTATGGAAGTCTTTTATAGGAAGTTAGGACGTGTGACAGAGTTGATGGGTGACTTAAAAATGGACGTAGACAGAATTTCGTCCATGATAAAAGTAATAAAGAGGCAGACGCTTGAACGAACAGAGCACAAGACAGGTATGAGACGTGTTGAGGTAGACAGGTCCAATAGAAATGATAACCAGGCTGGTTGCAATTTGAAAGTTATTAACCATATACATATGGAAGCAGATAAGAGTGAGACACAGAGATATATAGGAATTAGTAATGGTCAGAAAAGGAAACAATGGTCGTGGCCTTCAAATAGTGAAAACGCAAAAGCCTTGCGAGAGAACTGGTTTCAGATCAGACAGTTGCGATATTCGGTAGCGAGGTTGAGCAACAGAGAAAGAAACACAGATAAGATTTTGGGTAGTCAGGACAGGAGGTATCTTCAGTCTTTTGTGTCAGACAAGAAAGAGAGACACAGACGCAACCAGGCAGTAGTGTGGAAAAGAGTACTCAGACGTCGATTGATAAAGTGACAAAGAGAGACACTGGTACAGAGGTTGAACAACCTAAGACAGAAGACAGGCAGACAAGCACCAAAGATGTTAAAAGACAGGTGAGGAAAAGTATTAGGGAAAGGGATAGTATGATAGTTAATAGAGGTACTACTGCTATGTCAAGTTCCTCAGGTATAGACATTAAATTAATCCCTAAATGGTGTAGGAATGTCAGGTGTGGGAGTTCAGGTTATGGAGAGGATATTTCTACCTCTACCGCCGCATATTGTAGTAAATACTACGCTGCTGAAACAACTACAGATACTGATGATTCAGAGAATGAGAGGATTGCACTACGAACAGATCCTGACTCGAAGCGTGATGTTCCCTCATACGGTGTGGTTGCTAGTAGACAGACAGACAGAATTTTAGTTGGTGACTCTTTAGAACAAGATACCAGTATATATGACAGGAAAGTAGGGAAGGCTAGGAGACGAGCACCAAGAGAGAGAGAGAAAGATACTTCCAAAAAGAAAGATGTTTGCCTAGTAGAAAGTAGAAAACGAGAACAGCAGAAGTATGAAGCGTCGCTGGATGGGGCTAGAAGTCTCATGAAGTCGATAAGACCATGGTTATATTTAAATAAGAATTAACTAATACGTGAAGAGTGGATATTTTGTTGGGTGGAATAACTCAAGTTTGATGAGGCTCAAATTTCGACTCAAATGTGGTGTTGCTGTGGGAAATAGTATAAGTAATGTGTGATGTCGAGAATTGATGTATTGTATAGGTTATTTTGAGAGATAAAGGAGTCATAGAATAGTGATGACGATTGGGTAATGCGGATGTCATAGCCTGAAAATAGCGCGAAGAAGTATTATGAACTGGTGAGGAGGTTAAGATAAAGTGAGTGAGTAGTGGACTGTCGAAGTGGTTTGACGTAGAGAATTAAGTAGGACGGAGAATAGTGGGATTCTGATGATTGAATGAAATAAGAAAGCAGTTGAATTGTGAAAGTCCTGTTGAGTAATTCGTCAGGTTATGCGTTGTCCGTACATGAGTATAACTGTAGACAAACAGGTGTTCGTCGCGATGAGTGACATGGATAAAAGGTTGTCAAGCGATTGGTAATAGTTGCGCGTTTGATATATCTTGTGTCAATGTGTGTGGAGGAATGTTGAATGGGCGTCTAAATTATTTTTTTTGTAGTAATGGTATGGACACGTCAGGTTGTCGCGATGCGAGAGTAGTCGTGAGATGAGAGCGAGGTTGTGTATCACTGTCTGAGCAAACATAAAATACGAATACCGTGTGAATATGCGAAGAGTGACTGATAAGTGATGTTGATAAAACATGGAGCATAGAGTAACTGAGTACATGAAAATTGAGAGGTGGAAAGAACATGATTAGAAATTTGTGATGTCTTTTGTTTAGAATGTCTGAAGTTAGACAGAATTAATGAAAATTGTATGACAGGCTGATGGAAAGAGAGTTAACATTCTGAATGACGTTTCATGAAACAGATTTAGTAGTGTTGGCAGAGACATGTCGAAGCAAGAATGCCTGATACAGAGAAATGAGAGAATATGGGTTGCCCAGTAGGAGTGAGGTTTGTCGTTAGTCATGTGCGGTGTGGTTATTGTTTCTGATAGAGTCCCGATAAATAGGAGTAAGCAAGAGAAGGAGAGAAAGTGATTAGCTAAATGAACGTCGGAGCATTATAAATAGAGCACTATAGAAGGTGTTCCAATAAGTGTGACTGGTTTGACTATCGTCGCGGTGTGAGAACGCTAGAAGAGACTTAAGGATAACTTAGAGTAGTTGTGGTATACTGATATGTTGGTTAGTTACGTCGGGTAGACGAGAGACTTAAAAGTAGAATTAGTTGTTGGTACAGTAGATAGAGGCATGGGTAAGGTCTATAGTAAATAGACAAGTTTTTGCTGGTGGTAGCATGGTGGAGATACTGTAGTTAACGGTAATGATTAAGAAGTTGTAGTAATTCTTGGTGCAAATCTAGGGGAAACACTAGTACTGGATAAAATAATTTGACCTGTAGTTTACAGTGGTTGTTTAGATTTATATTCCAAATATTGGGATGTGTTAGGACTTAGTTTGCAAAAGATAGAATGTTGAGAGGGAAATAATCAATGCTTGACTTCCAGAAAAAGTACAGTCAATTGTTAATTAATGACTTTTGTTGAGAGAACAGATATTGTTCTATGAGAATAGTCTGTAGGTAACAGATATATATATATATATATATTTTGGGGTTAATACTTACCATTGAGTTGTTTTTTTCTCTGTTATGAGAATAACGGAATAGGCATGACTTGTGTGAATAGATATATATTTCATTGGTTAGTATAAGAGACTGTCAACAACTCATGTGTAAGGCATCATCAGATTACTTCTCCCACACCATACAAGAAACTTGCAAGTCGTGTGAGAGGAATTAAATGGTACATTTTATTGCCGTAGGCTCTTTACAAGTACGTAACAGTCGCTATCAAAACCACACACAAAGCCACAGAATTGCCTATCACTAGTTTTCTAAACTCTAATGCTATCTCTATCTATTTGGTTACACAAAACACACAAAACAAGTGCTCTCTACAAAGTCAGTCCCCAGTCTGACGAGTTTGCTCGCGTGGCTACACACCACGCGGAAGGACCTTGGTGTGTCCTTCGGCTTTCTGCGTGCCGTTACAACTGCCACGCTTACATTAGTTGAGTGGCAATCGTGGCTATCATGTAGGCGCCGTGATTCTGTCGTGACCAGAGTGCTAACTATCTGGTCAACGTCTCCGTGTCTCATGAGAGATCTAGTTAATAGTCCCCCATTCTATCACCTACCCTGCCCTCATATAGGGGCACTGTATCCCCTCTACTATACTTGAAGTTGACCACTCTTCCCGTTGGTATTCTATCTTGAGGCAGACCTTCGGCTTTTATATTCCGGTCTTTGACAGAGACCAATGTTGATTGAATATGTGTGGTAGGTTATATTATTTTTTTTTGGATTGATTTGGTCCTGTAAAATGATTATCACCATTTGATTTTAGAATAGGATTGTTGTGTTTTTAGTCTTTTACGTATAAACTACTGGTCCGTAAAAGAGACCAGTAGTGTTAGATAACATTAGATATTTTTCTTTTAACTGATGCATGATTCATTTTTGTGGGGATATATGAAAACATATTTGAATATCAAAAAGGGGGGGTGATATTGTTGTTCTATTCTTGATTTGTCTTGACTCTTGTTATTAGTGAATTGTGAGTTTAATTAGTTTATTGTGGTTAAATATTAGCATGTTACTTTGTTTGCCAGTTTTCATTTACAAAATAATGTTATTTATTGAGTTACCCTGACTATGTTTAAATTAGTTTTCGTTTGACGTTCAGTAATGGGGAGTTAGAAAATTTAAACAGGTCCATATTAAAAAGGGAGTTTTGGATGCAGAATTACGTTCAGAAAATAGTGAGGACTAGAAGAGAGACACATTCTCTTTATGAATAATAAGTTCATGAGTAAGAGGGCCACTGTGTTAATTAGCGTTGGTGTTTTAGGATGGAGAGGTTGATAATAGGGTGGCTATGAGGTGTTAGAAACATATGCCATATTGGGGAAGAAAAGATTGACGTGACTAACGTCTATAGCAGTGGGGTAAATGTGGGGGAAAGTATAAAACATGGTTTCCATGGGGGCGCAAGTGAACATGGATTTAGAGCCATGATGTACTTTCATAAGAGACACGAGATTGCTGGCTTGTAGAAGAAGAAGTCAGTAACGTGCTGTGCCAGACAGTGTGAAGACAAATAGTAAAACATGGAATTGAATCCCATGTTTTACTTCGAAGAATAACTATATACTGTGGATATCAGTACAATAGAAAAGGGGGATAAGTACGCTAGTGAGAAATAAACAATTGTCAGTGTGGAGTGCTGTGGTCACAGAGAACATAGATAAAATGACATGGGGTTTTTGGAGGTCCGTAATATATGGACTGAGAAAGAATAATGTTGATTGCAAGAAGTCACAGACATGAGTTCAGGGGCAGTATATGGTTGCTGTTGATAACGGCATAAATTGACAAGTAGAGGTTTTAGTAGATATGCCCATAATAAATGGACATTAGTGGATTGCTGAAGTTTTCGGCGAGATTAATAGGGAACTCTGAGGGAGGTATAGGGGAAGATTAGTTATGTGAGGTGATGTGTATAATGTTGGAAGAGGTCTTGAGGGATGATGGACCTTTTTAATTGTGTACTGTCTGTAATATATAGACATTTGGGAGTGAATAATATTTTTGATGGTTGGTATTTGATGCTGTAGATAGCAGCATAAACTGTTGCCATAATAAGTGGTATAAGTGAACTGTGGAAGGTATATAATTGTTTTAGACTTTATTACATAAAGTCTCAAATGACATAGGGGGGTAAAGGTGAGTGTGGTTTTTGTGAGAAAGAGTTCTACTTCTTTGAATCTCCGGTGCGCACCGATTCTTTGTCTTCCTATTTCCTATCGTGTGCGAGTGATTTCAGGTTAGTTGAAAGTGGAGAAGTAGTAATGTGGAGGTAATACGGTTAGTGATGACAATAGGGAGTTGAGGTAGTATCAGAAGAGTACAGCGTTTGAATTTTTAAGCGGATTGCTTATGAAGAGAAGAAGAAGTATTTCAAAAAGGTAACCATATATGTTATGATGTGTTTATGAGGTATAATAGATACCTATATAGGTATATAAGAAGGGGTTTTTGTGATAGGATATGTAAATAATATATGTTTGAAGAGACAGAAACGAAGAAGAAGTTCATAGTGGTTTGCTATGTGACATGGGGAAGAGTTACAAATAGAATGAAATAATTACTTAAGATAGAGTTAGTTTGGGGCGGTTTAGAGAAATTATTGGGAGAAGGAGAGAAGGTGTAGGATAAAGGGGTTAGGAGTTAAGACTTTTGAAGAAGAAAAGTCTTTTTAAAGAAAGGGAGGTGTAGCAGAATGAATACCATATCTGTATTAGCTTAGGGGTGCAAGACTACAGCACGCTTGAGCATCCTGATAGAACAGTAGGAAGGATGCTGAAGTCGTGACGTAGTTTGTTGTGGGTAGTTACCATCAAGGACGAGAGAAGAGAAGACAACATCATAATTGATTAGTACTTGGATTTTGTATCGGCCATCATGAACAAATAAAGCCTGTTTTGAAATAAATACAGCAGAACTTGTTGATCCTCTGTACACGCATTGTTACACCGCCCCTACACCAGTCAGGTGGACTAAAATGTTGACTTCTCGTCCTTTACTTGAGGATGTATATTACAAGTACCTCTGAAGTCAGCGTGGGTTTGCATGATAGCAAGAGACACATAAATATCAGTCTGCGCAGACTACGCTTGAGTTCAAAGCGAGGTGAATGAAAAAAAAATACAACCCTCGAATTCATCCGGTAACTAAGTATACATCCATCCAAACATTCTGATCCTCCTACTTGAATATATGGGGTTATTTGGAATTTCTTTACACCATACTCATCATAACATTCCCTCTTCTGATCAACAGCATTCTACCCTGTAGCGGTTACATTTTACTGACTTAATGCCGTCTTCCCAGGTCGGATCTTCCATTCATCGTAACATAGTTCCTTGTTGTCTGTACTCACTGTATCATGATTCTGGTTCTGCCAGCCTTCATATCTGTCCAAGGCAGGATCCTAAGTGGCATCTGTTGCTACACATCTTCTGCCATGCCATATCCTTTCATCATCATATTTTGTGCTGATTGTGCAAATCATGTTTAATCCTTAATCAACACATCTTCTGATGCACCATATCCTTACATCATTGCATGTTCAATTGTTTGTGCAAATCATGTCCCAAATGTTAATCTATGTGTCTTAGAGTTGCAAACAGCATGCTTAAGTTGCTAGCATTAGAAACAAATCTGTCTGTTCCCTTGCTCATGTGTTTTCATTCTTATGCTTTGAGCAGTAAACAATCTTTCTGGCAAATATACACAACTTAACTGTTCAGGGGTCATTAGGGCGTTGTTTAGTGACATCTGAATGTCATTTGGGGGTCTAAATCATCCAAATTGTATCAAGCTATTCCGAGCTCGCCACACTCATTTAATGTTGTCCAGGGGTTCCATTTTGACATCTTCTTCCTCTTCTTCCTTCATCCGGAGTTTCTTTTTCGGATGTGATTGCGTTGTGCCTGTTTACAGCAGAGCTGCGTTCTTGCGCCGTTAGGCCGACACATCCGACTTCTGCGGGCATTTGTTGACCGGGTTAACCTTCCCAGGGATTTTGACATCTTATTGTCGGTAACCATACAGGTCTTTACTTCTGCCTCTCCATTCTGAAGCCAGACACTAACGACACATTGAACTATGGAACATTGCCCAGGACGACTAACGTTTTACATCTTATAATTGATCATTTCAAGCAGGAATGCCATTCACAGTAGTTCACTCTCTAAACTACTTATTAAAATAAGGATCTATCCACAAAGAATACCATGGACAGACAGAAAAACCAATGACCAAGTACTACAGGAGACAAATGAACATCGTAAACTGATTAGAGAAATTAAACGTAGGCAGTCACAATTTTTTGGTCACGTTATGAGAAGAAATAAATTGGAGAACTTGGTGACAACTGGCAAGATCGAGGGGAAGAGAACAAAGGGAGGACAGAAGTAAATACCTGGATGGCTTGGCGACATGGTATGGTCGAGACAAAAACACTGAGCTGATCCACGATTTTGGTGATCGCGTGAGATGGCGAAACATGACCGCCCATGCTTATTGGCATGGCACATGATGATGATGATTACACCTATCTAACAGCCGGCTCTGTGGTGAAGAGGTTACGAATGCAATTTGTAATCCCACATACCGCATTAGAAACACAGCTGCGGATGAGTTGGCAGCAGACCGCCTTGCGTTGGTTTTCATTAAATGGTATAAGTGCCAACAGCCAACAAATGCTGGGGTTGACTGTGACATCCTGTAAAGGATATGCAACTACCTATCTAACAACAATATGACAGCAAGGTAGTTTGCCACCACCAACTTTGGGCTTTTGATCCGTGATGTTTTTCTCACAATGTCTCAGCATCAAATAACACTTTTTGTGAGTATTTTCAACCCTTGCTTTAATCATCTTTATGATGGCATAAGATACGACGACATAAATAGGTGTACCGACAATGAGCTAGAGAAACTAGCAGACATGTACAACAACAGTATAGGGAGTGCTAGCATCAAGGAGGAATGGTTACACAGCTACCTGATTCCCTTGCCGAAGCCTGACAAAGACCACAAAAAAATTCAGGGATATCGAATTATAGCCATGCAGAATACAATAGGCAAGCTGCTGGAGAAGGTAATTGCCAGGAAAATATCAAGCCAACTAGAGAGGCAAGGCGTTTTCCCACCTACCCTGGGTGGGTACCGTCCAAAAAGAGAAACCTGGACCAATGCAGCAGTCTTTGCCCAGGATGTCTATGAAGGTTTCCACGCAGGCACTGAAACCGTTGCTGCAGCGATTGATCTTGAGGACGCATACAACAGAGTACCACTGGATTTTTTAATGTTTCAGCTTCTCGAACTAAACGTAAGTCCAGTCCTCCTTAGTTGGATCGCTGCAGCCCTCTTCCAACGGAAAGTAGTTTTTAGATGCGGCAGTTGGACTTCGGAACCAACAACAATATATCCTGGCCTACCACAGGGATCACCATTATCTCCGGTACTGTTCAACGCCTACACAGTGAGAATCACCAGTGAGCAGATCACTGGACCTGGCAGGACATTGTCATATGCCGATGATGTTTTAGTGTATCGTCAGGGTAAGGATAGAGAGGAGGTTGCTGTGGAACTACAAACCGAACTCAATCGCATAAGTACTTGGTGTGATGAAGCTGGGGCAATGGTCAACCCAACAAAGGCAACAGTGACTTGGTTCTCGTTGAATAATCATATTGTCAACACTCCAACACCAACTGTAATGCTGTGTTCAGAGGCGGTGGAAAGAAAGCAGGCAATGAATTACCTGGGGATACGGTTTGATCGAAGCTTTGCTTATAATGTGCACATTTAATCATCATGTGTGCCATCACGAATAACTGACACGAGCACAACAAGGCTCCTGTCATTAATAAACACACAAAACAGCAGACATGTTCACTAATTAAAACCACTGTTACAGCAGTAGACCTCGTAGGCTTCGTTATCAATAGTGAACGGTTACTTTGTCATCAGGTTGTCATTCTGAATATAAAGCTGAACATTATCAGTAATATTTACCAGCCTCTCAAAAATAAAAGTACAGAAACATCAATCTTGATCTTTGTTAGATCTTCCTTATTTTTTTATCCTGTATTTTTTGTCCAGTATTGTGAATTTTTAATATTTATATATATTACACAATATAAAATTAGCTGTATGTGCTTTACAGGATGTTGCAATCAGCCCCAGTGCTTATTGGCTCTTGGTGATTTTCCAGGGCAATTTTGCCTTCATTAGTATGTCTTTGCTTTTTGTATGGCTGACGCACATACCTTTATGAAAATAATGCAAAACAATTTATTCCCAAATTGCATGTAGCTGAATTTGAACCTGTTAAGCCGGGATTGTGAAACTGCATTTAGTGCCCCTAACCCACAGTTGCTGACATACACGTACATGCATGCTTATCTGCCTGTGTGCGTGCGTTTAATTTGTATGTGAAGTTTTGGATGCTATTTCTTCTTCTTCTTCTGCGTTCATCCGGAGATTCTTTTTTTCGGATGTGACTGCGTTGTGCCTGTTTACAGCAGAGCTGCGTTCTTGCGCATTTAGGCCGGCACATCCAACTTCTGCGGGCATTTGTTGACCAGGTTAACCTTCGCAGGGGGGATGCTATTTGAAGTGTGAGTTTGTGTGTAAGGCATTACTTTATATATGGGAGTGTAATTTGTATGTGAAGTTTTGGATGCAGTTTGATGTGTGAGTTTGTGTGTGAGGCAACTAGTTTATATATTGGAGTTTAATTTGTTTGTGAAGTTGTGGATACTGTTTGATGTGTGAGGCATTAGTTGTTCTTCTTTCGTTTGATTAAAATTTGTCTATATCTGCAATATAGTCTCTTGTATAAACTTCCCTGCTATTTTTAGTTCACTCAATGGTCCAAAGAGTTTATCTTCCACTGTTGTTTCTCTAGGCCAGAAGGTTTGCCTAGACACATCGTATTTTGGGCAGTCTTGGGTTATGTGCTCTGCTGTCTGCGGCGCCAATCCACATGCGCACATGGCTGATTCACCAATCTTGAATTTTGTATACATGTATCTGTGTCCTGTTCTGAGGCGCAGAATAATTATTTGTTCTGGTCTGTCCATGAAATGATAATGATCTTAATCTTGGTGGTGTCGGTGCCTTTCTGATTGAGTTGATCACTATTTATGCGTTAGTTCATATATGGGAGTTTGATTTGTGTGTGAAGTTTTGTATTTGTGAGTTTGTGTAGGGCATTGGTTTGTATGTGGATATTTTGTATCTGAAATTGTGGATGCATGTATGAATCTGAAATAAGTTGTGAATAGTTTATTGATTTCGTTGACTGTAAATGTAAGAACCTTTCACTCTGTCATGCTATCGTCACCAGATATTGCTGGAGGAGCAGGACCAAGATGTGTCGCTAGGGACAGTGTGCAACACAGGGGCCAGACGCCACAAATTTGCCATCCATGAGCTGGAAGGAACCATGCCCCAGAAGCTGGTAAATGTCTTCTTTTAGTTCTTTATACACCTTTAAACTGTACCCTGAATATATATAAATAAAATAATTGTTGACATCTCCGTAGGGTTTGTCATCAAATGGAGTGGGTGTATGCCAAAATGATTTTCAATGTTGTGTATATGTTGCTGTCATTTCATCAATTCCGCAGTTAATTCAACAGTATCTCAATTTACTAATTTATTGAACAAGTGGTATTTCAAGCTATGTCCTTTACAGAGTCTGAAGATCTATATGTTCTATAATCCAATTAAATTAAGTGAATCTTCTTCTTCAGTGTTCATCCAGAGGTTTTTTCAGACGTAATTGGGTGATACCTGTTTACTTGCGCCTTTAGGCTGACACATCCGACTTCTGCGGGAATTTGTTGACCAGGTTATTCAGTGAATGATACACCACTTTTCTTCACAAGTATCACAAGAACTGCTACTCAGTACTATCAGAATATAATTATAACTTTAACTTTATATTTTGAAGCACATCATTTTCATACAAAATTGAAAAAGGAAAACACAGGGCAGGTTTGTACTCATTTGAATGAGAACCAGCATATACACTATTTGTATTTAGTTATAATTATTTAAATACTGCTCAGCTTATTTGTGATAGGCAAAGCAAATGTAGTGCCACAAGTGTGACCCATTATAGCAAACATAATTTGACATGTGCCATAATTTGATGACAAACTTTCACTGTCAGTTTTGTTTTCCCTATCACAATCTGCTAAATAATTGAACTGAATAACCACATTGCTGCACATGCAATCAGTATCAGAATCTTTCACAAAACCCTTTAAAATCAGTATCATTATCATCTAAAATTGTTTCAAATGATAATCTAATGTAAATCGACCAGGTCGAGAACTAGTGGGCATTTCCACTTCTGAAATCAGATAATTAACCACAATTTAACTGAGATTTCTACTAAATTGTAAGAGGTGTGATTGGTGTTTCCGATGAATCGGAAAGAAATAACTTACTCCAGTGTAAATTTCTGTTTACTGCTAATTAAAATTGCGGAAGATAGGGAAAAGAAACAAATAAAACAGTGAAATATTCTGACGATTTATAAGCCCATGGCAGTTATGGAAAGTTCGAGTAAGACAATGCATGATCCCAGGGCACATGCTCAATTAAGCAATGTGGAAGACATTGGTATAAATCGCTATTTAGTCTGCAGTGGCAAATCCTTAGGCCACCGTATCGGTAGGTCAGTATGAACTTATAAAATGGCTACATTTATTGTTCTTAAATGAAATCAGGACACGACTTGGGAAGTAAAGATGCCGGTATGATACTGACCACATCATCCACCAATTGGCAGGTCAGCATGGCCGAATGGGTAAGAACGCGTGTTCTTAATCATCCGTTGTGCTGATGCCGAGGTCAGGGGTTCAACCCCTACACCAGACAGTTGGACTAAAATGTTGACCTGTCACCCTTGACTTGGGAACGTAAATTACAAGTACCTCTGAAGTCGTAGTGGGTTCGCTTGATGGTGAGAGACACTGGTAATAGGGAAAGCTAATCCACACGCAAAATTCAGTCCAGCAATACTAGAAGTAGTGTGTATGGGCTACGCTTGAGTTCAAAGCGAGCGAGGGCAAAAAAAAAATCTCGATGTAGTCTGCAGCAGTGAATCTGTAGGCCACTATTGGCAAGCCAGTGTTAATCAAGGCTATAGTTATTGTTCCTTAATGAAATCAGGAAGTGTTACAGGAAGTAAAGCGTCCACTATGATACTAACCATGTCATCCACCAGGTGGCAGTTGGTCTATAGAAATATGTGTCTAGCACCGCAGCCTAATATAGCTTTGATGGCGAGGAGGGACACACAAAAATCTGTCCAGTGCACTAGAAGCAATAGCACATTTATGGACTATGCTTGAGTTCAGAGCTAGCACACAAACTCAAACAACGGAGCCTTTGCTTTCTTAGTTAAATGAAATCAATTACTGATGCTGAAACTGTTTGTTGCTTTCAGGATGACATGACAGCCCCGTCAAACGAGGTAAAATGCTCAACGGTCTCTTCCTTAAACACCAGCACATCCTCTCAGAAGTCAGAAACTGGTAGGTTGTATGGGAAATGTCTGAACAATTATTTGCTTATTGTAAATTATCTTGGTGTTGTCTTCTTCTTCTTCTTCGTTCATCCGGAGTTTTTTTTCCGGATGTGATTGCGTTGTGCCTGTTTACAGCAGAGCTGCGTTCTTGCGCCGTTAGGCCGACACATCCGACTTCTGCGGGCATTTGTTGACCGGGTTAACCTTCCCGGGGGTTTCTTAGGACGTTTGACTCTCACTGTTGTGGTGTTATCCCCCATCCCAGCTGGTCCATATAGAACAGCCAAAGATCCTGGTCAGCCCTCAAGGGAAGGCAGGGGCAGACCATGGGCATTCCCCGCCATCCAAGGAGGCTTCCATACTTGCAGAGCCGATACATAGCGCTCTGGTACTGGGCTCACCCAAGGAATCGTCACGTCCTGCACATGGCTGCTTAGCCTCACTTCCGTATATTGGGCCTTCCGTTCACCATAGGCTGTTCTTCCGGAAACCAGAAGTATGCAGTCTGCAGATGACATCCACACAGTGAGCTTTCGATTCGGACTTTCCACGTAATGGATTTGCTATCCAAGCAATATTCCATTTCATGCCAATAGGACACTTTTCCACCTTTTATGAAGCCCACACAATGGGCTTTTGATTCAGACTTTCCACGTAATGGATTTGCTATCCAAGCAATATTCCATTTCGTGCCACTAGGACACTTTTCCACCTTTTTTGAAGCCCACACAGCAAGCTTTCGATTTGGACTTTCCACAAAATGGATTTGCTATCCAAGCAATATTCCATTTCATGCCTCTGGGTCTTCATGCACCTTTAAATGTCAACCTGTATGTAGTTAAAGTAAGCTGCGGTCAACTTGAGCTTGTTGATATCTCCATAGAGCTTGTCCTCAAATGAAGCAGGTGTGGGCCAAAATATCTTTCTCTGTTCTGCATACGTTGGGCAATCCTGCAGCAAATGTTTTGCTGTCATTTTTCCAGTTCTACAATTACATTCATCGGTATCTCCTATCTTTAGTTTATTGAACAAGTGGTATTTCAGCCTGTTATGTCCTGTGCGGAGTCTGAAGATTGCTACTTGTTCTCTTCGGTCGAGTTTGTAATATGCATCATCCTTCTGATGGCCTGGATGCTCTGATTCCCATTTGGTTCTATAAGTGCTTTTTATCAACCTCTTTGCCTCATTATAGGTTATGTCTATGTCAGGCTGTGGTAGTCGTCCGCCCTCTTTTGCCAGTCTGTCAGCCTCTTCGTTTCCAGGTATACTGCAATGTGATGGGATCCACTGTATTATAACTTTTTTGGATTTCTGGCATAGACCATGGAGTGCTGCTCTTAGGTCAGCTAGTTCTGTGCTGTTTTTGCTCTTCAGTATTGAGACAGCTGACTTTGCATCTGTGAAGATAGCTATTTGCTTCTCTTTATTTTCCTCCATCAGGAGCATTTCTGCTGCAGTTTTCAGAGCCTCTACCTCCGCTTTGAAGTTACTTGAAAATTTTCCAGTTGCCACTGAATGTGTTTTTTTCACTCCATTTTTTAAATTTAGGAGAATTCCTCCTCCTCCATTCTCTATTGAATTTTTGGCTGATCCATCTGTATATGCATGGGTCCAATTCGTGCTTGGGTAATGTTCTTTTATGTAGTTTAGGGTTATTTCTCTTCTTTCGGTTTCATGCTGAGTGTTCTTTTTCTCAATACCAGGAATGTTTTCTATCATCTCAGGCAGTTGCTGCTGTCTCCAAGCTGGGAACTTGTGTGCATTGTGTATGGGCTTGACTGTTGATATGTTAAGTATAGGATCTGCCCTAATCCTTCGTTTTGCAGTTTCTACAAAGTTGCTACGCTTCAGTCTTCCCTTTCCAAAACCATTAAATCTGTTGTACATAGGGTGGTCTGTCAATCTTCTAAATTTTTCTGCTTGTTGCTGGGCTCTGCTATCTCTTCTATCCTGCATTGGTTGTAAACAAGTGATCTTTTCTAGTTCATTAATAGGCGTTGTCTTCAGGCTTCCAGTTATGATTCGCATTCCTTGATTTTGGACTCTACTTATTTTGTTAAAGTTTGACTTAGCTGCTGTTGCCCAAGCTGCAATGCCATATTCCAGTACTGGCCTCACCCGTCCAGTATATAACTTCTTGAGAACTTTCTCATCTGCTCCCCACGTTGTACCAGCAAGCTTTTTCATGATTGCCATTCTCTTGCCTTGCTCTTGTTCGATTTTTCTCAACCTGTGTCTTCCATGTCAGGCGACGATCAAAGGTGACTCCTAGATAGTTTGGATTTTCTTCATGGCGCAATATTTTTCCATTCAATACCAGCTTAGGTTGCTGAGTTTTATTTGAGAGGGAGAACACTGTGCATGTTGTTTTCTCCTCACTTATCTTCACTAGCCATGATTTTGACCAGTCCTCTAGCGCTAATAGGGCTTGCTGTATTCTGCTGTTAGCTGTACTAATATATTCTTCAGATGTCCATATGGCTAGGTCATCTGCAAAGGATGATGTGTGTACTCTGGCTGGAAAAATTTTCCGTGATGTCGTTTATATATGCTAGGAATAATGTTGGTGAAAGAACTCCTCCTTGGGGGACACCTTGCTCCAATAGCATCATTTTGCTGGTTTGTCCTTGTACTTTTGTCCTGGCAGTTCTGTTCTCAAGGTAGTGGCTGATCCATTGTACATTTTCCCACAAACATGCATTTTTTGCAGTTTTACTTTCAGTCCTTCCTTCCATACTTTATCAAATGCTTTTTCTAAATCTATCCAGACCGCTAGTGTGTGCTTTTTCTCTTGGAAGGCATCCTCTATTTCCTGAGCTATATAGGTTATTTGATCTTCAGTGGATCTGTACTTTCTGAATCCTGCTTGGTGTGGTGTTAAGAGTTGGTTTTCTTTCAGATGCCATGTTAGCCTGCCATTGATAATGCGTTCCATTAATTTTCCTACACAGCTAAGTAGACTGATAGGTCGATAGCCATTTGGTTCTTCCAGGTCTTTTCCTTTCTTTGGGACTGGTATTAGTATAGCTTCCTTCCATGCCTGTGGGACTATTCCCCTCTTCCAGCTGTAATTTAGGACTGCTAGTAGTTTCTTTTTTGCTTTAGTGCCTAGTCCTATTAGCATTTCATTTGTGATTCCATCCTTTCCTGGTGATGTCTTCTTTTTTAGGGTATTCATTGCCTGTTCCATTTCTTCCATTGTTAGATTTGCCATCATATATTCTGCTGCTGTCTCTGTATATCTATGATGTATCTGTTTATCTTTGATTGCTTTCTTCTGTTCGGCTGTAATATCAATGTGGTTTGCACTGGCATAGTGTTCCATTAGTGCATTTGCAGCCTTTTTCCTGTAAGCAAGGCATTTCCTTGTTTAATTGTTATTTGTTTGTTTCTAGGTCCTTCATTGTTCATGGCTTTCACTAGTTTCCATAGTTTGTTTCCATCCCTGTCAAAATTCAGGTTTTCTGTTTTTTTCCTCCAACAATCTCTTGTTGTTTGATTTACTGTTCTTTTATATTTTGCTGAGATGGCTTTGAGAGAGATGTTCGCTTCAGTTGTTTGTTCTCTCTCTGCGGTCTTCCTAGCATCTTCAACTTTGTCCTCCAAAATTTGAAGTTCTTCAGTCCAGTATGGTTTGTAATTTTTCCTCGCTCCTCTTGGAATAGACTCAGTGGCCGCCTGTATTATTGCTCTGTTTAGACTTTCCACCATTTGCTTCATGTTGCCATATCGTGTATTTATGTTTTCACAATATTTGTCTGTTAGTATGGCAAATCTGTCCCAATCTGCTCGTTTGTAATTCCAACGGGGCAAAGGCTTTTGCTCCTGTGGAACATACTCCATATTTATTACAAGCTTGATTGGTCTGTGGTCACTACCTGCTAATTGGTCAAGCACATGGCGATCGATTTTGTGGAGGTCTCCTGTGCAGAAAGCTAAGTCTGGAGTAGAAGTGGTAATCCATCTTCTGGAGTAGAAGCTCGGTGTGTCATCCGCTTTGTTGAGTAGATGGAGATTTGAGTCTATTTCCCAGTCCTCCACTTCATCTCCTCTTTTGTCAGTATCTGGGTATCCCCATCTTTCTGAACGGCTATTAAAGTCTCCGACAACAATGCAATTTGTGTCTGTTATTTCCATGTTTGAGAGTGTAAGATCCTTATCTGCTGGGCTATACAGATTGTAAATTCTTATTTTCACGTCCTTTATCATTATATCAACACCTATAATTTCCGTTTGGTTGTCAGAGATCACAGATACTTCGCTGCAAGGTATTGTATTTCGTGTAAGTATTAGAACTCCTCCTTTGTGTCCTTCGCGGTCGAAACGTGTGGCCTGATATCCCTCGACTGAAAATGTGCGATTGGCGTTGAGGTGTGTCACTTGAATGCATGCCACATCTATTCTATCTTTATGAAGACGCTGTGTTAGGGAGGCTTTCTTGTTATAAACTCCTTCGGCATTCCATTGTAGTATGTTGAGAGTCCGGGGTGTTTGGTCAATAGCTCTTAACCTACTCCTCTGTGCCTTGACTCCACAGCATAGGGGAAGGTGACCACCAGTAGTCATGGGTGGACCCCCTCGAGGCAGGGGGCCCGGCACTATCACCGCCTGATGGGACTTCACGGGATTAGCACCATAACGATTAATTTTCATCTGTGGCATCATGAAATGATAAAGTTACGTTGCACTTCTTTGTCAAGCCTGTGGCTCAGTACATCCGATTTCGACAAGCATTTGTTCGGGATGCTTTCCCTAGCCTTTGACTGTCCCCAGTCTACCTACAAGGCAGCAGGTTTGTACGTCGCTTCGTCTGGTCCCTTTCCCTTGACCTGTCCGACATGGGTGACCCTACCAGTAGCTGTGCTACCGTCAGCATAGCTCTTGGGGTCATTGGAACGCTCAAGCCCCTCTACCTCGTCAAGGTGGACGCACGGCAGAGGGGTCTTAGTTAAATGAAATCAATTACTGATGCTGAAACTGTTTGTTGCTTTCAGGATGACATGACAGCCCCGTCAAACGAGGTAAAATGCTCAACGGTCTCTTCCTTAAACACCAGCACATCCTCTCAGAAGTCAGAAACTGGTAGGTTGTATGGGAAATGTCTAACAATTATTTGCTTATCGTACATTATCTTGGTGTTGTCTAATGAATTAGGTATGGGAAATGTCTGAACAATTATTTGCTTATCGTAAATTATCTTGGTGTTGTCTAATGAATTAGGTATGGGAAATGTTTGAACAATTATTTGCTTATCGTAAATTATCTTGGTGTTGTCTAATGAATTAGGTATGGGAAATGTCTAACAATTATTTGCTTATCGTAAATTATCTTGGTGTTGTCTAATGAATTAGGTATGGGAAATGTTTGAACAATTATTTGCTTATCGTAAATTATCTTGGTGTTGTCTAATGAATTAGGTATGGGAAATGTTTGAACAATTATTTGCTTATCGTAAATTATCTTGGTGTTGTCTAATGAATTAGGTATGGGAAATGTCTGAACAATTATTTGCTTATTGTAAATTATCTTGGTGTTGTCTAATGAATTAGGTATGGGAAATGTCTGAACAATTATTTGCTTATCGTAAATTATCTTGGTGTTGTCTAATGAATTAGGTATGGGAAATGTCTGAACATTATTTGCTTATCGTAAATTATCTTGGTGTTGTCTAATGAATTAGGTATGGGAAATGTCTGAACAATTATTTGCTTATCGTAAATTATCTTGGTGTTGTCTAATGAATTAGGTATGGGAAATGTCTGAACAATTATTTGCTTATCGTACATTATCTTGGTGTTGTCTAATGAATTAGGTATGGGAAATGTCTGAACAATTATTTGCTTATCGTAAATTATCTTGGTGTTGTCTAATGAATTAGGTATGGGAAATGTCTGAACAATTATTTGCTTATCGTAAATTATCTTGGTGTTGTCTAATGAATTAGGTATGGGAAATGTCTGAACAATTATTTGCTTATCGTAAATTATCTTGGTGTTGTCTAATGAATTAGGTATGGGAAATGTTTGAACAATTATTTGCTTATCGTAAATTATCTTGGTGTTGTCTAATGAATTAGGTATGGGAAATGTCTGAACAATTATTTGCTTATCGTAAATTATCTTGGTGGTGTCTAATGAATTAGGTATGGGAAATGTCTGAACAATTATTTGCTTATCGTACATTATCTTGGTGTTGTCTAATGAATTAGGTATGGGAAATGTCTGAACAATTATTTGCTTATCGTAAATTATCTTGGTGGTGTCTAATGAATTAGGTATGGGAAATGTCTGAACAATTATTTGCTTATCGTAAATTATCTTGGTGTTGTCTAATGAATTAGGTATGGGAAATGTCTGAACAATTATTTGCTTATCGTAAATTATCTTGGTGTTGTCTAATGAATTAGGTATGGGAAATGTCTAACAATTATTTGCTTATCGTAAATTATCTTGGTGTTGTCTAATGAATTAGGTATGGGAAATGTTTGAACAATTATTTGCTTATCGTAAATTATCTTGGTGTTTTCTAATGAATTAGGTATGGGAAATGTATGAACAATTATTTGCTTATCGTAAATCATCTTGGTGTTGTCTAATGAATTAGGTATGGGAAATGTATGAACAATTATTTGCTTATCGTAAATCGTCTTGGTGTTGTCTAATGAATAAGGATTGATGTGTTGGCTGTGCAATTATGGAAGCCTTCTTGGATGGCAGGGAATACCTGTGATCTGCCCCTGCCTTCCCTGGGGGAGGGGGGATGGGTTTGGCTGTTTTAAACGGTTCAGCTGGGATGGAGGGATACCTGGGACGGCTGACCCAGTCAACAAATGCCCGCCAAAGTTGGATGTGTTGGCCTAAGGGCAGCATAATCGGTACACACCGCACTTACGCCTGAAAAAAAAAAACCCTTTCCAGATGAACGCAGAAGAAGAAGTAGAGTGGAGGGATGAAGATGGTACCACAACATTGAGAGTGGAAAGTACTACGAAACACCCAGGAAGGTTAATCCGGTCAACAAATGCCTAAAGTCGGATGTATCAGCCAAAACGCAGAAATATCACAGCCCTGGTGTATTTAGGTACAATGCATTTACGTCCAAAATAAACAGTTCAGACAAATGAATAAGAAGAAGCAGTAAAGGAATTATAACTATAGAAGAATGCAGTTCTTTCAAGCTTGTGACATGAACCAATTTTAGCATATGCAACACACACATACAAGCAACCAACCAACCATATATCTAAAGAAATGTCTGTCTAACCTTAAATGGTGCACATATGTTACAAATACAATTTGTTCATCCTATGAAATGTTGATTTAGCTCATGAAATGTTCGAGATAACCTTTGCTGAATGGATAAGAGCACTTGCTCTTGAACTTCCGGTCTGCTGATGCCAAGGTAGCGGGTTTAACCCCTACACCGGTCAGTTGGACTAAAATGTTGATTTCGGGATGTAAATTACATGACCTTAGAAGTCAGAGTAAGTTCACCTGATAGTGATAATAGGGAAAGCTAGCCCATGCACATAAATCGAGCTAGTGTGGGATAAACTCTGAGATCAAAGTGAGCGATCATTTAAAAAAAAATTTTCATCTTACAAAACATGTTTATCGCATGTAATGTCCTTCTTATGAAAATAATTCTTATGGAATGTTTATGCTATGAAAAGTTTACCTCGGGAAATGTTGCCCTAACTGAAATACACATGTCTGTCAACCAGGCTACTTGGGGTTGGTGAATCAAGCAATGACCTGCTACCTCAACAGTCTTCTTCAGACTTTATTTATGACGCCAGAGTTCCGGAACGCTCTCTACAGGTATTGTTTAATCAGTTGATGTGTGAATCTGTTTGTGGTATTCTCCAGGGAAGGCAAACCTGGCTAACAAATGCCAGGAAGATGTTGGGAATGTTGGCCAAAAGGTATAAATATCGCAGCTTAACTGTAAACAGGCTCAATGCAAATGTGATCCAAAAATATAAAATTAATATGGGATGAATGTGTGGAACTCCAGTTACTAATGGAATGACTGCATGTTTTCATGCTGTGTAGTTTGTGTCAACGGCTTCGGGGGAGGAGCGCAATTGTGAGGGTACAAGCCTTATCCTAGTGCGAGGAAATGCAACCTAAAGACTAAATGTCATCGCAGGGCAGGCCAGGCCCCAAGCCTTGGTTGACAACTGGTCTAGGATTGAAGCTCCGACAGGCGGACAGAGCATTGCACTAGGCAGGCCGAGAGAGGGATCATGCTGCATAGGCAACACTTGGTCTCTAAATTCAGCCCAGGCTTTGTGTTATGGAGAGGTATAACTCCTTTTTACAAACTCTTGTCAGTCAAGACAGCCAGGTGCCAGTCAGTCAGTCTGTGTGTGCAGTTATGGATTCTGTTAGTGTGTATGTGAAGCTGGAGTTGCTAATGTCTCTTATAGGCTGGAGTTGAGTTTATGTTTTTTATGAAGCTGTTTAAAGGTACATTTATTGAAAAAAAAAGGCAAATATCATGGGGAGACCGTTGTTGATTTGAATCAAGAACCAAGATCATGGCACTTGGGGCATTTCCATATGTGCTCCTTCCTCCGGCTGATGCTTAGGAAAGGCCACACAGACATAACCAGGCAGCTACTGGTACTATTATTAATGGAACTCTTCGCTGGCCGTTGAAGCTGAAAATGGAACATGTATGGGGAGACAGAATGGCAAAGAAACTAAAAGCAAACTAAAAATGAATAGAGTTATTAAATTATACCCGAGTTTGATATACAAAACAGTATCATCTTCACGTATTGGATAAGAGTGCTCTCTCTCTCTCTCAGAATTCCAGTGTGCTGATGCCGAGGTAGCGGGTTCAACCCCTTTACCGGTCAGTTGGACTAAAATGTTGACTTCTCTTCCTTGACTTGGGGATGTAAATTACAAGTAACTCAGAAGTTGGAGTGGGTTCACCTGATGGTGAAGAACACTGGTAATAGGGAAAGCTAATTCATGTACAAAAATCAGTCCAGCATGGACTACGCTTATGGGCTTCATGTATCGAGATTCCCATGGACCCTGTTATTCTGTCCATCGTTTACTTGGTCAGCCTCTTATCTTGGTTCCATTGGTCTGTTAATTTCCCAATGTTAATTCTATAGTGGATACTGAGTTTACATTTTGATCAATTTATTACTGAAGGTGGATTTTTGATGGCACAGAGGAGGAGAAAGTGAAGAGCATCCCGTATCAACTTCAGCGGCTGTTTCTGCAACTGCAGGTGAGGAATATTGTTATGTATTGGGTTACATCAATGTTGTTGTTAGTGATGGAGATGATGGTTATGCTGATTCAGCGGTTGAGGATGGTGGTTGTATATTGAATTGGTATAATCACTTCTATAGCGAAAGTAATAATGAGCGAGATCAAAGAGAAGCCAGGAATACTAATCAGAGAATATAATGTAAACAATCTAAGCTATGCTGATAACACTGTATTTATGTTGGACAATACAAAATATCTACAACAATAGTTGGAAATTGTAGTAACAGAGAGGGCAATGAAAGGACTCTCCTTGAATATCAAGAAAATGGTAACAGTGGTGATATCAAAGAAAAAAAGAAACACCACAATGTGAAATGGAAATAGAAGGGAAAATGCTTAACCAAGTGGACAATTTTAAATACCTTAGGGACACTTATAACATCAGATGTAAGATGCACAACAGAGATTACAAGCAGAATAGGACAGGCAAAGGCTGCATTTCAGAAAATGAAAAGTATCTTATGCAATAAGTCACTATCACTGAATGTAAGAAAGAGAGTGCTGAAATACTATACTATATAGAACCTGTTTTGCTGTACGGCAGTAAATCTTGGAATGTAAATGAACAAATTAGGAAGAACTTGGAATCAACAGAGATGTGGTTCCTGGGACGAATGTTGCAATTTCCTTGGACTGCCAGAGAGTAACTAACAACGACTGCCTGAAAGAGGCTAATAAAACTAGAACATTATATACAACAATAAGAATGAAACAAACTGTTTCTTTGGTCATGTGATGGGAAAAGAGGCATTGGGGAACATTATGACAACTGGAAAGATTAAGGGGAAGAGAGGCACGGGCAGACCAAGAGAAATGATGCTGGATGGATAAAGATGGCGGCATGGAGGAATATCATCAGCAGAATTGATCCAGAACACTGTGGACCGAGATCTGTGGAGAGACATGAAGGCACTTGATGATGATGATGATTACAATCAGGATTCTTATATATTATGTTAGGTTATGTCAAATGACATCGCTGCACATTGGGCCCACATGTGCTGTCCTCCGATGCAGCAGCCATCCAAAAGTATTTCTGCTCACTGTTCCCATCAGGATTTGACAATGCCATCTCCTTTCTTGACCTCAAAGACAGTATCCACATGCTTGATTAGGCTTCACATCCAATTCATGCTATCTGGCAAGTGTTAGAGTCTTGCCAGTATCCACCAGCTAAGTCAGAGTCGTAATAACCACCATAACAAAATCTAGGGATCCGACCAGTTTGATAATTGTGAAATATTTCTCCGTGCATTGTTTGGCCATTTCTGCAGAACTCTAATAGCCATCAAATACAAAATCTAGGGGTCAGACACGTGTGATCATTATGAAATATTCCCACTTGCATTCTGTGACCATATCTGCAGACTGGAGAAGATTGGTAACAACTTCAAGCATAGATGACCACAAGCCAGTTGTCCAGAAATGTTGGATAACCAAATGTTCAAAATCATAATGAACATGGATAACCAAATCCAGATATCCAAGCCCAGATGGTTTGGGCAGTGCTTTCTTGCTTGTGTTCGCTGGCTGTGAACTCCAGGCGTGAAGTCCTGTATGTCGGATGAAGACATCCTGTTGTCCAACATCAGTGTGATGTCATACCGTACTGAGGTTTGCGTGAGTATCCGTTGTCCCATGTCTGGCTTATTAGTGTGCAGACTGATGGTTCCTTGCTGTGCAGGCAGATACTCTCCGACTTCGTAGAAATCAGCGATCGTACTGACGTTAGCCAGGACCCCGAAGGGACTTGTTTCCCAGGACAAGTGACTAGGACATGTCAGTAGGTTTTGGCCAGTATAGAACCTGGCCCTGGTGCCTTGGAAACAACTCTGCATTCCTGTTTGGGCAGTCATGTCAATGCCAGGTATGCAGACTTATTGGATGACCATGAGTCCATTGGTGTACTAATGAGGAGCAACTTGTGGAAGTGCTTGTGTGTTACCGGGGCCATTAGTGGAAGCAAAGATTAGTAACACCGTAACCTATCATGCAGGTTGTAAGAACCATCGAATAGAAAACCTGAACTGTAAATTCCAACCAACCATGGTTGAGTATAAAGATAAGGTGACAAGAAAAACTCAGCCAGCCAGTGATGAAAGGAGGCTCTTCTAGAAGATGTATGGAGCATGCAGAGAAAGTCATGAGGAGTCTGGATTGCTGCCTGACTTCCTTTTACCTAGAAAAATCCTGGAATGTTAGAAATCAGGGAAAGGCAGGACGTGGTAGAAGACATGAGACTATTAAAAGCAGATGAGAAGTGAATTAGAGAAACAATATTTGGGAAGACATGGAGTGAGCTGAAAGTGATAGCAAAGGATAGGATTCCTGGTGTTGGTTGGTAGAAGGCATATATTCCAATTGGAGATCAATGGCAGCAGGGGGTGTCCGCGACGAAGTTGTTTGGCCACCTGCCTCATGTTCCAAAGGTTGTGAGTTCAATTTCTGACACCATTTGGTTCTCGAGTGCAATTTTCTCGGAGACTCCTAGAGATTGTCACTGAAGCTGCAGAGCTGGTGCTTTGTTCAAGGCTTTTGACAGGCTGCCTTGCGGAAAGGGCCCAAGTTGTATGGAATAAAATGTTATGCAATGAACTCGATTCTCTTTTGTTATTGCCATTTCGTTACTGCTGTGACCTGTTTCCAGTTTTTGCTACTGTCGTGACTTGTTTCCAGTTTTGTTATTGTGGCAACTTATTTCAATCTTAAATGTGGACTTGTCCTTGTTGCAGACCAGTAAGAAAAAGGCTGTTGAGACTACAGATCTCACTCGGAGTTTTGGCTGGGACAGCAGTGAGGGTGAGTACTGTTTGTTCATTTCGAGTGCTTTGTTTTTCTTTTTCCTTTCTGCCTTCGTTCATTCCTTCATACCTCCTTCCCTGTAAGCCTTTCCTCTATTGCTTGCATGCTTGCTCGCTTCCACCCTACCTAAAATCCCTTCTAACTACCTACCTTCTCTATCGCTTCCTTGCCTTGCTCCACCCGCTTCCCACCCCACCTACCCTTCTATCTGCCTACCTTCTCTCTCCTCTCCCCTCTTCCCCTAACTTCATTTGCTCTCCTCTATTTACTTTCTTCCTCTAACTCTCCTCTCCACACCCCACTCCCCCCACCCCTACCTATCAACTTTCTACCTACCTTCTCTTTCTTCTCTCCCCCTTCTCCTAACTTCCTTCTCTCCTTTTGCTAACCTTCTCTCCCTCCGCTAACTTCCTTTTCTCTCTCCCACTTACTTTCTTCCTCATCCTATAAATTGCTTAACCTTGTATATGTGTCTCCCAGTCTGGCAGTACCAGAACATGTGAAATATTAAATTGCTTATTCTAGTTTATGTGTCTGGCAGTACCAGAACATGCGAAATATTAAATTACTTAATCTAGTTTATGTGTCTGGCAGTACCAGAACATGTGAAATATTAAATTACTTAATCTAGTTTATGTGTCTGGCAGTACCAGAACATGTGAAATATTAAATTACTTAATCTAGTTTATGTGTCTGGCAGTACCAGAACATGTGAAATATTAAATTGCTTAACCTAGTTTATGTGTCTACCAGTCTGGCAGCAGCATGATGTCCAGGAGCTGTGTCGGGTCATGTTTGATGCTCTAGAACAGAAGTGGAAGAACACGTGTCAGGCCAACCTAATCAACCAGTTATACCAGGGCAAGCTGAAAGATTACGTCAAGTGTCTGGAGGTAGCGTTTCTGTTATGATCTTTATTGTTTCCTTCTGTATTTGTGTTTTGTGCTCTCAGTTTGTGTTTCTTCTTCTTCACCTTCCTCCTCTTCTTCTTTCTGTTCTTCCTCATCCTCTTCTTCTTCATCTTTCTCATCCTCTTCTTCTTCCTGTTATTCTTCCTGATGTGTGAATGACATTATGTATAAGAGACAGAGAGATAAGAAGGGCAGGATGTCAAACTGGCCTGCGTGCCCAATTCTTAGACCTTTGAAAATAGTTTGTTTGTTCCTCTTCTTCTTGAATGATTATTGCCTGGTATTTTTCACTGCATCTGGTCTGATACATTCTGCAGAAATCACAACACATAAAATAAAGCAGTAAGATAAAGCCTTCAAGGGAAGGTAACCTGGACAACAAATGCCTGACGAAGTTGGATGTGTCAGCTGAAAGATTCAAATATCGCGGCTCTTCTGTAAACAGTCAATCGCAATTACGTCTAAAACAACATTTTGGACGAATCCAGAAGAAGAAGAATCCTTCAAGTTGAAATATATACACATATTCACACAGTAATTTGAATTGTTTACCACGGTAATTTAAAACTGACTATCATGTCTATTTGTTTGCACAAAGTTGGTTTGTGTAAATGAATGGCAATTGCCTCTGACAGCTTTAACATGTGACTATTTTGTCTTTTAAATGACACGTAAAACGCATTTTCCCTATTGATCATGTGACCAGTTCAGTTGATGGAATATTTACTCACTGGTATTAAAGATCTTTGACAGCTGTCAGAATATGTCCAACAATAAAAAAAAAACCCTGAGACAACTGACAGATGAGATGCAGCAAAATATGCCAGGCAATAAATCGTGCAGTCTATTGTTTGTGTGTTCGTTATTCAAATCCACTACGGGGAAAACATTGCTTTGAATATATGATATAAACTTATTTTCTTGTTTGTCCTTCAGTGTGGATACGAGAGTGCTCGTATTGATGCATATCTGGACATACCGTTGGTCATCCGGCCATTTGGATCTACCGAAGCATACGGTAGTGTGGTGAGTTATTGTGGCTTGATGATTTTCTTGATGTTACACGTGTAATATGTGATTGGAGGTTAGCGTGGCCGAATGGACAAGAACGCACGTTCTTGAACATCCGTTGTGCTGATGCTGAGGTAAGGTGTTCAACCCCTACATCAGACAGTTGGACTAAAATGTTGACTTCTCGTCCTTGACTTGGGGATGTAAATTACAAGTACCTCTGAAGTCGGAGTGGTGGGTTCGCCTGATGGCGAGGGACACTGGTAATTGGGAAAGCCAATCCACACACAAAATTCAGTGCAGTGCTACTAGAAGTAGTGTGTACGGAATATGCTTGAGTTTAAAGCGAGCGAGCGGGGAAAAAATGTGTGTTATTGTGATTTGATGTTACACATGTAATATGTGAGTTGTTTTGAGTGATTACATGTAATACTTGGACAAGATTCCATGTTTGATTTCTATAGGTGAAGATTTGAAACAAGATGTAGAAGATGATAGAAGATTCTTGATGCTCTATTGTTATGGTATAGAAAGGTGTCAATATGTGAAGTACCATCTGTGGAGATTTCCGGGTATAGAGAAGCATAATCACCTATGCCAGTCAGGACACTTGATCATGGACCAGGCTGACATTCTGAATGTGCTACGAGAAGTAAGACTTTTGCGAGAACCAAGTGATGACTGTGAATCTACAACCATGACCAGACTGCGAGAACAGCAAATTAAAAGAGGGGTGGCCAAACAAGAACACTACGCGGGAAGCCAAAGAAGATTGATAAACCAACACAGAACTGGCGTCGTTAGCCGCTACACGCTGCGGGATTTGCTGAGGAGGGGATCCGAGCACTTATGGACTGAATGTTTCGATGTGCAATGAGTATGATCTGTCCACTAACTAACTAGGACACTTGATGTTGAATCAGATACTCAAATACAGTGGTGGTACCTTTGGAGAATTGCAAGCAAATAATATATATTATTTGCAGATCATAGAATGTTACGAAAGTGGGACTGAATTGGCAGGTGTGTTACTGTAGTTGGTAATATCTTGAGTGCGGTTGGACGGGGGGGGTTTGATTCCCGTGTTCGTTGTCCGCTAGCAGGTGAAAGAACTACCTACAAATTCATTCCTTTCAAAATGCAATGACCATATCACATCACAGGCGTACAACAGGTTCTTGTTTTGGGGCATGTTATATGTCTACGTGAGTCAGTTATCTTTGATTTTCAAAAGATATGGAACACCTACATTGATAACTGACGATGTTAGATTTAAAGGCGGTATTCCCAGAGAGGACCATTAGAGATAATTCAAATTGTTTATTAATCAGCGGTAAAATGCTTGCTTGCAACGAGCTAGCTTTGGGACATGTTATATGTTTACGTGAGTCAGTTATCTTTGATTTTCAAAAGATGTGGAACACCTGCATTGATAACTAACTGAGGATGTTAGATTTAAAGGAGGTATTGCCAGAGAGGATCATTAGAGATCATTCAGATTGTTTATTAATCATTGGTAAAATGCTTGCTTGCAACGACCTAGCTTTAGATCAAATGGGTTGTATGTATTCCTGGTGAAAGAATGACAAGACAAGTATCATAGACAGTGCATCACTATGAATGTCTTTCGATCGCTTTTAAATGTCTACAACTCATGCTGTTCCCAAGTGGTCACCCTTCTAAGTACTAACACAAGACGTTGCTTAACTTCGGTGATCAGACGAGAACCAGTATTTTAAACGTATGGTTGTAGACACTGAATGTCAAAATAATATGAAAGCCTGAGACAGTTTTGTCATTTATGGAGGTTATGTTGAAGTTTTACCAGTTGTAGCTTTTGGCGACTTAATGAACAGATGTTTTTTCTATAGGCCAGAAGGTTTGCTTAGATATGTCATATTTTGGGCAGTCTTGTAGTATGTCAGTAAAAGCTGTTGTAGCTTTCTGCAGGGCACTCAGGAGAAGGCGACTGTCTATGTTTTATCAGGGTAAGAACATTATCTGCACCAGGATGGATGGTATCATCAATTCTTCGCAGCTGGTTGTTGAAGCTGGACCAAGACCATCCAGAGGTCAGACTAAGGATAGTCTGGGGAGTTTGTGCACCGTGCCAAGACTCTCCTTGTGTCATCTATGGGAGGAGACTCAAGCATTTATTGAGATATCCATGTGCGGTGAAAGTAATCCCTTACAAACCAAACCATATATTTTACAAGCCAAACCATGAATTTTACAAATCAAACCATGAATCTTACAAACTAAACCATGAATCCTACTAACCAAACCATAAATCTTACATAACACACCATGAATCTTACAAACCAAACCATGAATATTACAAACCAAATCATCAGTCTTACAAACTAAACCATGAATCGTACAAACCAAACCGCAAATCTTACAAACCTGATCATTAATTGCTGTGACACAAATTCTTCCCCCAGAAAGAGGCCATGAAAGCATTCGTCCAGCCAGAGATCCTGGACGGAACAGACCAGTACTTCTGTGAGCGATGTGACAAGAAATGCAATGCCCACAAGGTAACGTATGCCGTTGTCTGACCTTTTCACCTAGAACTGATATGATTTGTTGTTTTGTTTTAATATTGAAAGAAACCAAAAGTGAATTTAGTCCAGTGGTAGATACTGCCACTGGGGTGTATAGTGTTAGGACTACACATGTTTTAGGTCATGGTATAATGAGGCGTGGTGTCTGTTCTCTATGTCTCCACCTGTCCTTCCCAGAGTTTCCCAGCAGATATCTGGTAGCCATTGTATCAAGTAACAATATGAATAAAATTGGGTGGAACTGTGGTAAAGCTGTGAAAATGAAAACAATATAAAATGACACAAAGTAGTGCAGCTTTACATAACAGAATTACGACACATACAGGACGTTGCGGAGATTAGCCTTCATCAGCAAACAAACACATATACAAAACACAACGTATAGTCACGGAGATCTCCTGTGACTACATTAAGACTGACGACAGAATGAGAGGAATGACAAGATGAAAAAATGAAAGCAATGAAGAGAAAATAAAAATTTGAAAAATCTGAAAAAATGTTCCTACTTACCTCAGAATTCAGGATATACACAGCTCAGAATTCTGAGGTAAGTAGGAACATTTTTTCCAACTTTTCCAATTTTTATTTTCTCTTCATTGGTTTCATATTTTCATCTTTTTATTCTTGTCATTTCTGTCCTCACATCTTAATGTCTATCTCTGGTTGAGGAAAATAATGCCATCGTTGCTAGGGATTGAACCTGCACCACTTTCTTGGCTGTGGTTTGGGCTCTGTCTTTATGTCTGCCTACCTGTCTGTCTTGTCTGTTTGTCCCTCCCATCCCCTCCCTCCTCTCAAATTCTCTGTTTTCCTCTCTTTGCACATCTCTCTCTCTCTCTCTCTCCATTCCTTAATTCTCTATCTCTCCTCCCCCACATCTCTCTCCCTTTCCGCTCCCTCCCCTCAGATTCTCCCTTTCCCTCCACCTCTGTCTCCCTCTCCACTTCTTTCTCTCTTCACCTCTCTCTCCCTCCATCTCTCTCCCCCTCCACCTCTCTCCCCCTCCACCTCTCTCCTTCCCCCTCCACATCTCTCTACGTCCCCCGCCACCTCTCTCTCCCTCCCCCTCCACCTCTCTCTCCCTCCCCCCTCTCTCTCTCTCTCCCTCCCCCTCCACATCTCCCCTCCAACTCTCTCTCTTCCTCCACATCTCTCTCTTCCAGCACATCTCTCTCTCTCTCCCTTCCCCTCTCTCTCTCCCTCCACCTCTCTCTCCCTCCACACCTCTCTCTCCCCCTCCCCCTCTACCTCTATCCCCTCCAACTCTCTCTCTTCCACGACATCTCTCTCCCCCTCCCCTCCACCTCTCTCCCCCTCCCCTCCACCTCTCTCCTGTGTGTGTATATGTGCTCACTTTATCATTGTTCACCGATTACCAGACAGAAGTATTCACTTGTATGCTAGTCACGTAATTGTTTTTATAATTTCGTTATAGCAATCATATAATTGTATGTTATAATAATAGATACTGACTATTTGCTCCCAGGGTCTGAAGTTTGTCACATTCCCATACTTGTTGACACTTCAACTCAAACGATTTGATTTTGACTACTCAACAATGCACAGGATCAAACTCAACGACAAGTAAGTCTGTCTGTCTCGCATGGATCGTCAGTGTAACATCAGCATTGCAGTTACACTTCACTGGTTTTCCTGTGTTAAATAATGACCAGACCAGTTTTACTGGTGTTACCTGTTTTATGAACTACCTGTTTCACTGGGTTTCCTTTGTTAATTACTGATCAGTTTTACTAGTGTTACCTGTTTTATGAACTACCTGTTTCACTGGGTTTCCTTTGTTAATTACTGATCAGTTTTACTAGTGTTACCTGTTTTATGAACTACCTGTTTCACTGGGTTTCCTTTGTTAATTACTGATCAGTTTTACTAGTGTTACCTGTTTTATGAACTACCTGCTTCACTGGTTTTCCTTTGTTAATTACTGATCAGTTTTACTAGTGTTACCTGTTTTATGAACTACCGGCTTCACTGGGTTTCCTTTGTTAATTACTGATCAGTTTTACTAGTGTTACCTGTTTTATGAACTACCTGCTTCACTGGGTTTCCTTTGTTAATTACTGATCAGTTTTACTAGTGTTACCTGTTTTATGAACTACCGGCTTCACTGGTTTTCCTTTGTTAATTACTGATCAGTTTTACTAGTGTTACCTGTTTTATGAACTACCGGCTTCACTGGTTTTCCTTTGTTAATTACTGATCAGTTTTACTAGTGTTACCTGTTTTATGAACTACCGGCTTCACTGGTTTTCCTTTGTTAATTACTGATCAGTTTACTAGTGTTACCTGTTTTATGAACTACCTGCTTCACTGGTTTTCCTTTGTTAATTACTGATCAGTTTTACTAGTGTTACCTGTTTTATGAACTACCTGCTTCACTGGTTTCCTTTGTTAATTACTGATCAGTTTTACTAGTGTTACCTGTTTATGAACTACCGGCTTCACTGGTTTTCCTTTGTTAATTACTGATCAGTTTTACTAGTGTTACCTGTTTTATGAACTACCTGCTTCACTGGTTTTCCTTTGTTAATTACTGATCAGTTTTACTAGTGTTACCTGTTTTATGAACTACCTGCTTCACTGGTTTTCCTTTGTTAATTACTGATCAGTTTTACTAGTGTTACCTGTTTTATGAACTACCTGCTTCACTGGTTTTCCTTTGTTAATTACTGATCAGTTTTACTAGTGTTACCTGTTTTATGAACTACCGCTTCACTGGTTTTCCTTTGTTAATTACTGATCAGTTTTACTAGTGTTACCTGTTTTATGAACTACCTGCTTCACTGGTTTTCCTTTGTTAATTACTGATCAGTTTTACTAGTGTTACCTGTTTTATGAACTACCGGCTTCACTGGTTTTCCTTTGTTAATTACTGATCAGTTTTACTAGTGTTACCTGTTTTATGAACTACCGGCTTCACTGGTTTTCCTTTGTTAATTACTGATCAGTTTTACTAGTGTTACCTGTTTTATGAACTACCGGCTTCACTGGTTTTCCTTTGTTAATTACTGATCAGTTTTACTAGTGTTACCTGTTTTATGAACTACCGGCTTCACTGGTTTTCCTTTGTTAATTACTGATCAGTTTACTAGTGTTACTGTGTTTTATGAACTACCTGCTTCACTGGGTTTTCCTTTGTTAATTACTGATCAGTTTTACTAGTGTTACCTGTTTATGAACTACCGGCTTCACTGGTTTTCCTTTGTTAATTACTGATCAGTTTTACTAGTGTTACCTGTTTTATGAACTACCGGCTTCACTGGTTTCCTTTGTTAATTACTGATCAGTTTTACTAGTGTTACCCTGTTTTATGAACTACCTGCTTCACTGGTTTTCCTTTGTTAATTACTGATCAGTTTTACTAGTGTTACCTGTTTATGAACTACCGGCTTCACTGGTTTCCTTTGTTAATTACTGATCAGTTTTACTAGTGTTTACCTGTTTTATGAACTACCGGCTTCAATGGTTTTCTTTGTTAATTACTGATCAGTTTTACTAGTGTTACCTGTTTATGAACTACCGGCTTCACTGGTTTTCCTTTGTTAATTACTGATCAGTTTTACTAGGTTACCTGTTTTATGAACTACCGGCTTCACTGGTTTTCTTTGTTAATTACTGATCAGTTTTACTAGTGTTACCTGTTTTATGAACTACCGGCTTCACTGGTTTTCCTTTGTTAATTACTGATCAGTTTTACTAGTGTTACCTGTTTTATGAACTACCTGCTTCACTGGTTTTCCTTTGTTAATTACTGATCAGTTTTACTAGTGTTACCTGTTTTATGAACTACCGGCTTCACTGGTTTTCCTTTGTTATTACTGATCAGTTTTACTAGTGTTACCTGTTTTTATGAACTACCTGCTTCACTGGTTTTCCTTTGTTAATTACTGATCATTTTACTAGTTGTTACCTGTTTTATGAACTACCTGCTTCACTGGTTTTCCTTTGTTAATTACTGATCAGTTTTACTAGTGTTACCTGTTTTATGAACTACCTGTTTCACTGGGTTTCCTTTGTTAATTACTGATCAGTTTTACTGGTGTTACCTGTTTTATGAACTACCGGCTTCACTGGTTTTCTTTGTTAATTACTGATCAGTTACTAGTGTTATCCTGTTTTATGAACTACCTGTTTCACTGGTTTTCCTTTGTTAATTACTGATCAGTTTTACTAGTGTTACCTGTTTTATGAACTACCTGCTTCACTGGTTTTCCTTTGTTAATTACTGATCAGTTTTACTAGTGTTACCTGTTTTATGAACTACCGGCTTCACTGGTTTTCCTTTGTTAATTACTGATCAGTTTTACTAGTGTTACCTGTTTTATGAACTACCGCTTCACTGGTTTTCTTTGTTAATTACTGATCAGTTTTACTAGTGTTACCTGTTTTATGACTACCGCTTCACTGGTTTTCCTTTGTTAATTACTGATCAGTTTTACTAGTGTTAACTATGTTTCCTGTTTTTTAACTCCGGCTTCACTGGTTTTTCCTTTTTTAATTCTGTCGTTTTACTATGTTACCCTTTTTATGAAATACCGCTTCACTGGTTTTTCCTTTGTTAAATTTTGATCAGTTTTTCAGTGTTACCTGTTTTATGAACTACCGGGTTCACTGGTTTTTCCCTTTTTTAATTTCGATCAGTTTTCTAGTGTTACCTGTTTTTTTGAACTACCTGTTTTACGGTTTTTCCTTTGTTAATTACTGATCAGTTTTACTAGTGTTACCTGTTTTATGAACTACCTGCTTCACTGGTTTCCTTTGTTAATTACTGATCGTTTTACTAGTGTTACCTGTTTATAGATACGGCTTCACTGGTTTTCCTTGTTAATTACTGATCGTTTTATAGTGTTACCTGTTTTATGAATACCTGCTTCACTGGTTTCCTTTGTTAATTACTGATTTTTTTACTAGTGTTACCTGTTTTATGATGTACTGTTTTCTGACTGCTTCATTTCTGTGTTAATAATGAACACCGTTAGGTTCCGTTTTTAATACGGTCATTACTGTGTTACCTTTTTAGAACTACTGTCTTCACTGGTTTCCTTTGTTAATTACGATCATTTTACTAGTGTTTTACCTGTTTTATGAACACCGCTTCACTGGTTTTCCTTTTTAATACTACCGTACGTTTTACTGTGTTACCTGTTTTATGAACTACCTGTTTCACTGTTTTCCTGTTTATTATAATTACTGACCTTTTTATTTTTACCTGTTTAACTCCGTATGTTCTAAGACGTTTGTGTTACCTGTTTTATGACTACCGTTCACTGGTTTTCCTGTTAAATAATGACCAGACCTGTTTTATTGGTGTTACCTGTTTTATGAACTACCTGTTTCACTGGTTTTCCTGTGTTAAATAATGACCAGACCTGTTTTATTGGTGTTACCTGTTTTATGAACTACCTGTTTCACTGGTTTTCCTGTGTTAAATAATGACCAGACCTGTTTTATTGGTGTTACCTGTTTTATGAACTGCCTGTTTCACTGGTTTTCCTGTGTTAAATACTGACCAGACCTGTTTTACTGGTGTCACCTGTTTTCAAAACAAATTATTTCCTTAGTGAATGTAAACACGGTAGTCACAAACAATATCCTGCATGATTTATTGCCTGGCATATTTCGCTGCATGCCATCGGGTGAATACCACAGAGTTATATGTCATATGCAGGGAATAAATGAATAATACTTATGCTGAAACAATTAAAACACATAGTCACAGGTTTTGTTTGAAGGTGAAGTGTCTGGTAAGTCAGTGGCCTGTCTAGTATTCTACCATGACTTTGTTCATTGTATAACCTTATAAACTGATACATCATCATCACAAAAGTTGTAGTGGAAACCATCTTTCTGCTGTCCCCTTCCCATATAAAAATGATAAATCATCATCACAAAAGTTGTAATACAAACCATCTTTCTGCTGTCCCCTTCCCATATAAAAATGATAAATCATCATCACAAAAGTTGTAATACAAACCATCTGTCATCGTCTTGCTCATGTCTAGGTATCTGAGCTCGGGTTCACACAGGCACAATAACTCCGTAAATATAATATCTAACTTTATTGTAGTTCCTATACAGTGCATTGGCGCTGGTTGCATATCACAGAGATTTAACTCATCACACATAGTTATCAAAAACATTCTAAGCAAACTATCTACATATTCTATGAACCCCAAATACACAGGGGTTTTAAATCTTTAATCTATTGAGTCCCTCAAAGGCAGGCCCTGTTGCCTCTCTATGGTCCGTCTGTCCTCTGACGGTCCCACGTGTCCCAACCGACACGGTGGTAACTCTGTCCGAGTTCCTCGTGGACCCCCGCAATAGGGAGGGCCCCATCAGTGTCCCCGGGACAGTGACCAATGACCAGTCCTTCGAGAAGGCTCTAGATTACTCTGGCCTTCGAGTGACTGACTTCTTTCCCTTGGGCGGGAGTTGTAGCCCTTTGACTCATGTCTATAAATGTGAGCCTGTGACACCATCTGTCTGCTGCCCCCTTCCTATATAAAAATGATACATTATCATCACAAAAGTTATAATACAAACCATCTTTCTGCTGCCCCCTTCCCATATAAAACTGATACATTATCATCACAAAAGTTGTAGTGCAAACCATCTTTCTGGAGTCCCCTTCCCAAATGTCTATTCATCCCGTTGTTGTGGGGTTTTCTAGGATGACCTTTCCAGAAGTGCTGGATTTGAATATGTTCATAACCCTGACTGACCAGAAGAAGAAGAGCGTGGAGGAGGAGGATGTGGATGTGGAGAAGACTGCCAGCTTGTCCAATGGCCAGGCGGACAGCAGTGATGAAGGTCAGTTTATTCATTGATATTTTTGGTTTTGTGTGTGTGTGTGTGTGTCTGTGTATGCATTCCTTGCTTTAAGCCTCAAGCTTAGTCCATACATGTGCTATTACCACTAGCAATTGCCACTACTATGGAGTTCACTGGACTGATTTTTCGTGCGGATTAGCTGTACTTTTTACCAGTGTCCCTTGTATCAGGCGAACCCACTCTGACTTCTGAGGTACTTCTAATTTACATCTCCAAGTCGAGGATAAAAAGTCAAGATTTAGTCCAATTGACTGGCGTAGGGTTGAACCCTCCAACTCGCCATCGCCGCACTGGAAGTTAAGAGCGAGCGGTCTTATCCATTTGGCCATGCTGACCAGTTGAATTGTTTCTTGGTCAAGGATCTCTCAAACATGGAAGAAGCTTGGTTATTAGGACAAGCAAAAGCCACATCATGAAGTGAATTGTGTTGCACTGGTTCATCAAGGCTGAAGCTCAGTACATCTGACTTTGACAGGCATTTTTTAATGGGTTTGCTTTCCTTGGCCTTCCCTAGTCTGCCTACAAGACAGCAGGTTTGTGTGTCTCTTATTCAGATAAAGAATAGAGAAAATAAGAAATGATAAAATCAAGACTGACAGTGTGGGTAATAGCTGTGCTAGAGATGACAGTGGAAGATAAACTGCTATGGACCGCTGTGTGAACTGAAAAAGACAGTTCAATTCATACAAGAGACAGCATTGCAGATATAGATCATATTTCAAGCCAATGAAAGAAGGAGAAGCTGTGCTAGATTTCATTAGAAAACAAAGTTAAATGGTTCGGCCACATAACTAGGCTACCAGCTAACATTATACCACAACAAGCAATGATGTACAGACCAAAATGAAACCAGAAGACGAGGCTGACCATGCAAATGATGGACAGTGGGAATAACAAAGTCCATGGGAATCTTGATATCTGAAGCCCATTGGTGATTGGTACTCATCCCACTGGAGTCAGAGACAGAAGTTGTTTCTCTAATCCTTGGGCTGGTTATACAGTTTCATAATGCTGTTTCTACAGTGCTACCTGTTTACTGATCCTCTTAATTATACATGCTTCTTGCTCCTCTTCTTTCCCATCTTCGTTGTCTGTTTTGAATGGAAAATTGTTTGCTTTGTGTATATCTAGAGACACAGTAATATTTGGACCTTTTGGTCATTACGTCTAACTTCACCTCAACATTTTGAACACTGAGATTGCCTTCTTACTTGCATGAGAAGGGCAGATTGTCAGACAGGCCTGACAATAAAGTTTGTTATAACTTCGATAATAACATTTGTGCATTCGCTTGTTTGGTTGTTCATTCGTTCATCCCTTGTCTCTGACTGCAGTGATAAAGCCTGTCTCCAAAACCACCACTTTGATCACTCATCCCTCAGGCACATTGCAGTGATAGTCTGTCTGAAATTGGAAACATCATATACATCACCTCTATGTATGTGGAAGTCAAGTGGAAACCACCACATTAAATTCCCAAGATATGTGTATAGACAGTCACAATGCTAAATTTATAGCAAAGTGATATGTTACAAATAAACTTCATACCAGTCTTTGGATTGAACACCTAACACAACATGAGCCCACATATTCTAAACACTGATGTTTCTGAAGTTTCTCGTTCTGCCTCTTTGCGCACACCACTTGTCCTTGCAACCTCGTTTTGCATGCTATGATTTTCTGTTATAATTTACTTACTACAGCGATGATCTTTTCTCTGAAACACAGGTGTCGACGAAGGCATCGAGGTAGAGAATGGATGTTCGGCTGGGTCCTCGAGCAGTGATTCCTCCAGTATCAGCAGTGATGCAGCCACCAACAACTCACGCAATTCCTACTACTCGGGTGAAAAGGTAAGTTGTACATTTTGTTATTTTTCCTTTGTTGTGGAGATAAGTGTAGATTGCAAGCAGCAGACATGGCCAGGCTTGCTGAGTGGGGTGTTGATTGTTGCGGACTGAATAACTATATTTTTTAGAGACTTAATTATTGCGGGTACTTTTTCCTGAATTATCTCTCACTTAAAACTTCCTTTTTCAACTCGTCGATCCTGTCACTTCAGTATATGAAATATATGAATATTGGTAAAATACACAGAAAATTGTACTGTTGTAAAACATAGAACAAACTTTCGGTTAATTCCATTGAATAACATTTCACATTTTCAAATAGAATATCTTTGATAGCTATAACTCTACCCTTGATTCACCTATGTTCCTGTAGATTTAATAGAGAGAACTAAATAAACCTTCCAGTGAGGTGAGGAAAAGATGCTGATGCAGGATAGGACAGCCATTCAGAAAACCTCTGTATAGTATAACTGGACACGTCTTGTCTGGAGCCCACAGAGCGCACTAAAAACACACGTAGAAGAGAATTAAAAATAGATGAATAATATCGGGAGGATATGGACGCAGCTGCATGAGATGCCCAAAAGTAATTTGACGCCTTGATGTGAGTTGATTGAGGGTCTGTGCGCCAAATTGGGATAGAGAGCAGAAGCAGAAGAAGAATAAACACTATTACCTTGATACAGAATTATCTTCTTATTTGTCCCAAAGCATTTAACTGCTATAGATCTGTGATGTGACAGTGTCATCACATTTTGTAGGCCTGAAGTCTGAGAGCAAGGAGGACTAGGCTAGTTAACAATAAGTTTTGTTTCTTTTCACAGGGACCCTATGTCTATGAGCTGTTTTCCATTATGATTCATTCGGGAAGTGCTGCAGGGGGACACTACTATGCTTACATTAAGTGAGTAACCTCCCTTTTAACAAGTCGCATTTACATTATGTTATTATTTCTTCCAAAAATGTACTACAAATGCTTGTATTTAGCAATAGGTAAAAATTATTGTTACTTGTAACTAGGTTTTTAATTGTAGGGTATCCCAATATAAGCAACTCCGCTGAATTATCTCATATTATTTAGCACAGAATCTGGGAGACTGCAAACAATACCAGCAGACTGGAGAGAAGGATATCTGGTGAAGTTGCCAATGAAGGGAGATCTGCACGAGGAATAATGTTATTTTCAATTCTTGGGGAAAATATTCAGCAGGATCATTCTGGAGAGATTAAGAGGTGCTATTAACAAACAACTAAGGGATGAACAGGCAGGCCTTTGACCAATCAGGCCTTTGACTAATCAGGCCTTTGACCAATCAGGCCTTTGACCAATCAGGCCTTTGACTAATCAGATCCTGTACTGACCTAACATTCAAAGTTGCCATTTGGTATTATTTTTAAGTTTTTAAATTTGAAATATATCAGTAGCTGCCCATGGGGTAACAAAAACATCAACAAAACACGTTCACAGACAACAACAACAAAACAGATTCACAGGCAACAACAACAAGAACAGCATATAACACATTCTCGGACAACAACAAAAACAACACATTACGGACAACAACAAAAACAACACATTAACAGACAACAAGAACTAAAACACATTCACAGACAACAAGAACAAAAACACATTCATAGACAACAACAAAAACACATAGACAACAACAAAAACACATTTATAGACAACAAAAAACACATTCATAGTCAAAACAAAAACATTCAAAGACAACAACAACAAAACACATTCGCAGACAACAACAACAACAACAAAACATTCACAGATGTCATATATACACATCTTACATAACGCTGATATGTTCCAGACTTCTCTGTCTGATCTGGCTGTATGGCAGAAGTACAATCATACATGATATTTGTGTGTATGTAGATTGGTGAATGCCTGTCACACACCAGGCTTTCCTTGGGACAGAGTTAACAACAATCTCACACTTTCTGTCTTGGGTTTAAGAATCCTCTTTGGGAGGGGGAAGCCATGGCTGGAAGGTTATGGGATAAGAAGGAACCAGGTTTGATTCCTGCATATTGCTGGGAGTTTTCCCAAGAACCATTGGTATCTAATATCACACACCCCCTGATCTCTTGGGTAGTGAGATCACATACTAAGCCTTCTCAGATAAGGGCAAAAAAACAGGAGGTCTTGTGTGCAAGTTTTGCATGTTAAAATTCCCACGGCAGTTGGAAAATGCAAAGAGTAGGCTTTAAGGCCACTGTGCTGGCAGAATAAAACCCTTTACCTGTGATGAGATCTGTCTGGAGGAAGCCGACCGTAACAAAATGCATGCCGAAGTTGGACACACGACCTGTGAGTGCATAGCTAGGTGTGTGCACTTCCCCCGAAAGAGGAGCGAAGGAGAGTAAGAATCTTCTTCATGGCACTCCTGATAAACCCATATGTGCTCCGTCTCCCGCAGTAACGTGTAGATGCTGACTGCTCCAGTGACACTTTGTGAAAACAGCTGAATTCATCCACTCATAATCCACATTGAAATCCAAACACAGGTAATCGTACAATTTTATTTGGGGCCCATTCACTCACTTTGAATTCAAGCGCAGTCCCCATTTGACTGATTTTTGAGTGAGGGTTAGCTTTCATTATTATTAGTGTCCCTCACCATCAGGCGAACCGACTCTGACTTCTGAGTACTTGTAATTTACATTCCCAAGTCAAGAACAAGAAGTCAACATTTTAGTCCAACTGACCAGTGTAAGGGTTGAACCCGCTACCTCATCATCAGCATTTAAGAATGAGCAAAACATGTTTATTTGAAAGCCAAAGGAAGTGAAGCTTGAGACAGACTGTACAACCTCTCAACCACACTGCCCCACAAGTTGTTGCCTCAGCTCAGATTGACTGATTGTAGTTGTAGATTTTAAGAACTGAATGGTTTGGTTATTCTTCAGGTCTTTCAAAGATGGATCCTGGTACAGCTTCAACGACCAGCAAGTCACCAAGGTAATCTGACAGTTGTGTTCACAATTGTTGACTCCATTTTGTGTTGGCTTTCTTCATGCAAATTGTGATAAGTGCGTAAAGCTGTTTTGTGAAAGCACAGACATATACGCAACTGGAAGGGCCAGAACAGGCCTGGAAAGCCAATCTCCCTTGATGAAACCTGACTTTCAGAGGTGGAACCATGCACCTGTTTAGGCAGCAGTAGAGACAAAGGTGGGGGAACCGATAGAGGTATTAAAATAAGAATACAAAATTCAAGCGGAGCTTTTGAAAACGCCAGAGAATATGTGCAAGTCTTCAGAAATTATACTTAGAGTATTTCTATACTTGTAATGTAGGAGAGCAGAGATCAGAAGGGCAGAATGTCAGACGGGCCTGCGTGCCCATTTCTAAACCCTTTGAAAATAAAGTTCGTTCATTCATTTGTTCTGTCTAATGTTAATGTTTTTAATGTTTTAAGTTTTTAATGTATTCCCCCCCCCCCCCCCCCCCCCCCCCCCCCCGCTCGCTCGCTTTGAACTCAAGTGTAGTCCATACACGCTACTTCTAGTAGTGCTGGACTGAGTTTTGGGTGTGGATTAGCTTTCCCTATTAACAGTGTCCCTCGCATCAGGCGAACACACTCCGACTTCAGAGGTACTTGTAATTTACATCTCCAAGTCAAGAACGACAAGTCAACATTTTAGTCCAGCTGTCCGTGTAGGGGTTGAACTGCTTACCTCGGCTTGAGCACAGCAGATGTTTAAGAACACGCATTCTTACCCATTCTGCCATGCTGACCTGGTAATGTTAAATTATAACTACTGTTTTGGCATCGCAGACAGCAGAGCACATACTCCAAGGCTGCCCAAAATACAACATATCTAGGCAAACCTTTTGGTTTAGAGAGACAACAGTGGAAGATAACTCTATGGACTGTTGAGTGAACTAAAAAAGACAGTTAAATTCATACAAGAGACAACATTGCAGTTATAGACATATTTCAAGCAAACGAAAGAAGAAGACGAACTACTGTATGGGTCAGAAACATGAATGACTACAAAAATTAGTAACAAACTGTACACATTCAGTATCTGGTGCCCACACGGACTAGTGCAGCAAAAAATGTTATAGTTTTAGTTTAGTCGACGGAATCATCATCATGGCACAGGGGTGTAAACCCATAAGTGCTCCGTTCTACTCCTAACTCAAGCCTGAGTCCGGAGAATCTCAGCTCACTACATGAACTCCGTAGCAAAGGGCAAGGATCCTGAAATACTTTGCGTAGATTTTTAACTCAATTTTGCCCGAGCAGTGCTGTTAGGCTACTTTTTTTCGATTTCCAACTGCCAAGCAATTTTTATTACGTGCGCAACAATAGACACGGGCTTCCGATCTCATTACCCAGAGACCAGGGGAAATTTTATTACTAGAAGTCCACGTGGAAAAAACACACACACACACACACACACACACACACACACACACACACACACACACACACACACACACACACACACACACACACACACACACACACACACACACACACACACACACACACACACACACACACACACACACACACACACACACACACACACACACACACACACACAGCACACACACACACACACACACACACACACACACACACACACACACACACACACACACACACACACACACACACACACACACACACACACACACACACACACACACACACACACACACACACACACACACACACACACACACACACACACACACACACACACACACACACACACACACACACACACACACACACACACACACACACACACACACCACACACACACACACACACACACACACACACACACCACACACACACACACACACCACACACCACACACACACACACACACACACACACACACACCACACACACACACACACACACACACACACACACACACACACACACACACACACAACACACACACACACAACACACACACACACACACACACACACACACACACACACACACACACACACACACACACACACACACACACACACACACACACACACACGACACCACACACACACACACACACACACACACACACACACGACACACACACACACGACACCACACACACACACACACACCACACACACACACACACACACACACCACACACACACACACACACACACACACACACACACACACACACACACACACCACACACACACACAAACACACACACACACCACACACACACACACACACACCACACACACACACACACACCACACACACACACAGCACACACACACACACACACAATCACACACACACACACACACACACACACCACACACACACCCCCCCCCCCCCCCCCCCCCCCCCCCCCCCCCCCCAGCTTGAACCTGAGAACTTCAGCACGTGAAGCAGACACCATACCTCAAAATAGTAGAACGAAACCACCATTTTGGAACTGAAGGAAAGAACTAACATTCCAGTGAATCAGGAGGTGAGGAAAAATTATTGGTGCTGGATAGGACACACACTGAGAGAACCTGAGAATATGTAACCAGACACTCTCCTGCCTGGAACCCCCAGAGTGAAAGAAATAGTGGGACATGGAGAAGAGAGGACAGAGGTGAATGACATGTGGAGAGATGGACAGAGGTGAATGACATGTGGAGAAGAGAGGACAGAGGTGAATGACATGTGGAGAAGAGAGGACAGAGGTGAATGACATGTGGAGAAGAGAGGACAGAGGTGAATGACATGTGGAGAAGAGAGGACAGAGGTGAATGACATGTGGAGAAGAGAGGACAGAGGTGAATGACATGTGGAGAAGAGAGGACAAAGGTGAATGACATGTGGAGAAGAGAGGACAGAGGTGAATGACATGTGGAGAAGAGAGGACAGAGGTGAATGACATGTGGAGAAGATAGGACAGAGCTGCAGGACACCCTTGGTGGAGTTGGTTGACAACCTATACCCCAATGGGGAATGAAACGCTAAAGAAGAGGACATCTTGTTTTGATCATATTTCCTATTTTTTCTCGTCATGAATATAATGATAATGACATTTTGATATAAACATCTCCATCATCAAAAAGTGGCATTCGGATAAACGTGTGTGGCCAGTGTTGCTATCTCACACAATCACCAGAGTCGTGGATCAGGTCTGTGTTATTTGATAGACGTGCGTGGCCAGTGTTGCTATCTCACACAATCACCAGAGTCGTGGATCAGGTCTGTGTTATTTGATAGACGTGCGTGGCCAGTGTTGCTATCTCACACAATCACCAGAGTCGTGGATCAGGTCTGTGTTATTTTGCGTGGCCAGTGTTGCTATCTCACACAATCACCAGAGTCGTGGATCAGGTCTGTGTTATTTTCTCAGTGTGGCCAAGCCATCCACGTATTTATCTGCCTGTTTTCCCCTTGATCTTCTCCCATCAAGTTTGTCACTGAACTTTCAAGTTGATTGCTCCTCATGTGACCAGAAACAAAGTTAGCTCACAGTGTTTGTTTGTTGATGGTGGTTTTTGCTGATGGTGCTGATGTTTTTGTTCAGTGATGTTTGCTGATTGTCTTGTTGTTTGCTGATGCGATGTTGATAATAATGTTTCTGTTTGCTGATGGTGTTTCTGTTTGCTGATGGTGCTTTCATGATGCTGTTGTTTTGCTGATGATAATGATGCTGCTGATGATGAATGATGTTACTGATGGTGTTTTACAGCATGTAATCTCATTTTGATGACCTTTCAGATCACGTATGATGACATCAGGAAAACCTACGGTGGCTCCACATTCTCTCGAGGCTTCTACTCCTCTGCCTACACAAGGTGTGCCACTGATTGTGTTTGTGTTGCTGATTGTGTCTTCTGTTGCCAGATTTCAGTTTCATGCACGGGGTCTCCGCGACGAAGTGGTCAACTCTGTCTTGTGTTTAGAAGGTCATGGGTGTGTCATTGGATCTCTCATTATTTTCATGATTGCGGTTTTTTCAGAGACCCCTGGGGGTCATCGCTAGAACTAAGAAGTTTAGGCTTTGTGGGATGCTTTCAGCAGGTGCTAGCCTCTCTGCAGAGAGAGACTGAACCATATTGAGTAATACCCGGTGCAATGAAGTTAATCTAGCCTTCAATTTACCGTTTTAAACTTTTGTATTGGCACTTAATGTAGTGTTTACAAAAATGGTAAATGACCACTCTTGCATGCCATAGTATCATATTTGGTCTGTGGTGGTAGGATCATAGTTTGTGTCACAGAAAGTTGAGTCAAGTTGATGTGAGTCAAGAACCGACAACACAACACTCAGAACATTCCCATACTTGCTCTGTCCTCATCTGCAACAGCCAGCGAAGAGTCCCAACACTGATGATACCAGTAGCAGTCTGATTATGTGTCCCGTCTAGCCTTGCCTTGAAGTCCTGAGTGGTGGCCAGATTCTGTGGTCTTGCCCTGCAGCGCCATTCTCTCCAAGCCATGACAAACTAATTGTTCATTTGCACTAGACACACGATTCCAAAGGGCTTGCTCGATAAGTAATGTGATCAATAGCACTGAGCCCACCCTGCAGGTCAGACAATTCCTGGTACCTGTCATTTCAGCCACGGTGTATTGTCTTGTTGTTGCTCCTGGCGGTATATTGGTTACTATCTTGTCTAACTCAGTTACAGTCCCTGGCTATTGTCACAAAAATAGTTTTCAGCTCAGTTACAGCCCCTGGCTATTTCCACAGTACTAATGTTCCACAATTCAGTTACAGCCCTTGTTTTATTTCCACAGTACTAATGTTCCTCAATTCAGTTACAGCCCTTGTTTTATTTCCACAGTACTAATGTTCCTCCATTCAGTTACAGCCCATGTTTTATTTCCACAGTACTAATGTTCCTCAATTCAGTTACAGCCCTTGTTTTATTTCCACAGTACTAATGTTCCTCAATTCAGTTACAGCCCTTGTTTTATTTCCACAGTACTAATGTTCCTCAATTCAGTTACAGCCCTTGTTTTATTTCCACAGTACTAATGTTCCTCAATTCAGTTACAGCCCCTGGTTATTTCCACAGTACTAATGTTCTTCTGCTCAGTTACAGCCCCTGGTTATTTCCACAGTAATAATGTTCCTCAACTCAATTACAGCCCCTGGTTATTTCCACAGTACTAATGTTCTTCTGCTCAGTTACAGCCCCTGGTTATTTCCACAGTAATAATGTTCCTCAACTCAGTTATAGCCCCTGGTTATTTCCACAGTACTAATGTTCTTCTGCTCAGTTACAGCCCCTGGTTATTTCCACAGTAATAATGTTCCTCAACTCAATTACAGCCCCTGGTTATTTCCACAGTACTAATGTTCTTCTGCTCAGTTACAGCTCCTGGTTATTTCCACAGTAATAATGTTCCTCAACTCAGTTATAGCCCCTGGTTATTTCCACAGTACTAATGTTCTTCTGCTCAGTTACAGCCCCTGGTTATTTCCACAGTACTAATGTTCTTCTACTCAATTACAGCCCCTGCTTGCTTATTTCCACAGTACTAATGTTCTTCTGCTCAGTTACAGCCCCTGGTTATTTCCACAGTAATAATGTTCCTCAACTCAGTTATAGCCCCTGGTTATTTCAACAGTACTAATGTTCTTCTACTCAGTTACAGCCCCTGGTTATTTCCACAGTAATAATGTTCCTCAACTCAGTTATAGCCCCTGGTTATTTCCACAGTACTAATGTTCTTCTGCTCAGTTACAGCCCCTGGTTATTTCCACAGTACTAATGTTCTTCTACTCAATTACAGCCCCTGCTTATTTCCACAGTACTAATGTTCTTCTGCTCAGTTACAGCCCCTGGTTATTTCCACAGTACTAATGTTCTTCTACTCAATTACAGCCCCTGCTTATTTCCACAGTACTAATGTTCTTCTGCTCAGTTACAGCCCCTGGTTATTTCCACAGTACTAATGTTCTTCTACTCAGTTACAGCCCCTGGCTATTGCCACAGCAGTAGTGTTCAACTCATTTGCCCCTGGGTATTGGGTGGTTGGAGACAACTGACAATGGAATACCGTAAACCTATTAAGGAAACATTATCTAGATAAGAGAAGTAAATATATATATACACTGGCACCTGGCCATCGCGATAGATGATAGTTTATTACATTGTGCTAAAAAAAAAAAGGCATTTTACCTACAGCCTGTGGCGGGGACCAGGGATTGAGTTATACCTCCTCTCCACAGCACAAGGTCTGGGCTGAATTGTAGAGACCATGTGTTACACATGCAGCATGATCCCTCTCTCGGCCTGCCTAGTTCACTCCAGAGGAATGGTAACACCTATACATCCGGAACAAGACAAGCTGCAGAAGCTGTCAGATCAGCAAAGCAATGCTCTGTCCGCCTGTCGGAGCTTCTTTCCCGGACCAGTTACTAACCAAAGTATAGGGCCTGGTCTGCCCTGCCCTGCCATGACATTTAATCTACGTTGTGTTTCCTTGCACTAGGGCAGTGGTTCTCAACCTTTTTTGGCCCGTGCCCCCCTTCACCATATTTTTAGGATGTCATTCTCCCCCCCCCCCCCCCCCCCCCCCCCCCCCCCAACCATAGTTTTAGAATGTCATTCCTCCCTTTCGTATTTCCTCCCTAAAAATTTCTCCCTGCCCCTACACAGTATACGTAATAATTGAAGCTAAATTTAATAGCACATACTAAAACATGTCTAGACATCTACATAAAACGTGATGTGCGGATCTGCTTACGTTATAAAATGAATTTCAGAAGGGTGATACGTACAGAATCCGTAAAGTATGAAGGGAAAAACAATATTAAGCAATCGGCTCTTGTATTAACGCAGTCTAGAAATAATCTTAATTCACCCCCTAGAAATCCTAAAATTCCCCCCTGGGGGGGGGGGGGGGGGGAAATTCCCCACCGGTTGAGAACCACTGCCCACTGCACTAGGGTAAGGCTTGTACACTCCCAGTTGCGCATCTCTGCCTGAAGCCATTGGCACAATGTGGGGTGTCACCCAACATTCAGCGCTAACAGAAAGCAGGTAGTACCGTCATCATGGGCCAGCTGGCATGGGGGAGAGAGTCAAGCGTTCTACGAAACCCCCGGGAAGGTTAACTTGGTCAACAAATGCCCGCAGAGGTCGAATGTGTCGGCCTAGCAGCGCAAGAACGCAGCTCTGCTGTAAACAGGCACAACACAATTATGTCTGAAAAAACTCTCCAAATGAACGCAGAAGAAGAAGAAGTACCGTCTACTGTCATTTGGTAGCTTATTCATATCAGACTACGTTATTTGTATATATATATAATGGACACATTTCAGGTATATCTTGGCCTATTTCATGTATATTAGCTGTCTGTTTCATGTGCATCTGCCATGTTTTGGAAAGAAAATTAAACTGGTCTCTTTCTCCTCCCCATCCCATATTGTTAGCTCAACAAGTGCTTACATGCTGATGTACAGGCAGATTGATAAGAAGATGAATGCAGGTAAGTACTGTCATGTCAGAGAGAGAGAGAGAGAGAGAGAGAGAGAGAGAGAGAGAGAGAGAGAGAGAGAGAGAGAGAGAGAGAGAGAGAGAGAGAGAGAGAGAGAGAGAGAGAGCTTGAAGGAGGGAAGGAGCAGGAGAAGGAACTGGTTGAGGGAGCAGAAGAGAGACAGAGTGAAAGGATGGAGGGAGGAGTTAGGAGGAACAGAAGAGGGAGAAGAAAAATTGTGGAAGATGAGGTTGGTGGAGGGAACAGAGTTAAAGCATTACTGGAATACCCTCTGTCTGAAGGAATCTTGACTCAGTTGCTTTGGCTACATCTGTATTGTATTTGAAGCATGATGGTGTTTGACAGTTGACATCTCACTGTACATCCACAATTCTCTCTTCTCTGGTTACAGATTTTATGCAGCTGGAAGACTTCCCGGATTCTCTGAAGGCAGAGTTTCGACATCAGAAAGAGAAGGAGGACGCTGAGAGGAGGCAGAGGGAGATAGACAAGTCAACGTGTAAGGTGAGTCAGTGTGGACATCTGCTGTATGGATTAGTGTATGTATGGTAACTTTCATGGAGTGGTACATGCCTGGGAAGAGAGGAAGAGGAAGGCCAAAGAGAAGATGGGTGCAGGATGTGGCAGATGATCTCCAGATGGGTGTATCGGATGCGGGACATCTTGCTTATGATCAAGAAGTTTTCTGGAAGGTTGTTGTGGGAGTGAGGTTCTGCAAAGGACATGCTACTGAATGAATGAATGGTAACTATCGAAGACTTTAAGTAGATGGGCATGTGTAGTAGGTAAGTCAAAGTGGGTATTTAAGTAGATATCTACAATTTAGGTATGTTGGGATGGGCATTTACGTAGATGCCTACAATTTAGGTAAGTTTGGGTGGGCATTGAAGTAGATGTCTACAATTTAGGTGAGTTTGGGTGGGCATTGAAGTAGATGTCTATAATTTAGGTGAGTTTGGGTGAGCATTCAAGTAGATAGGTCTGCATATTAGAATATGTGTTGAAGTAGATTTATAACATTGGCCTTGATTGCCAGGTTGACCCAGCCTGAAATTGAAACCTGGCATGTCTTGGGAAGTAAAGGAGGTCAGCAGGATGTTGACCACATGACCTCTGGATTGCTGATGGGGTTAGAACAGTCTAGAGCAGGATATTGACCACATGACCTCTGGGTTGCTGATGGTCTAGAGCAGGATGTTGACCACATGACCTCTGGGTTGCTGATGGGTCTAGAACAATCTAGAGCAGGATGTTAACCACATGACCTCTGGGTTGCTGATGGTCTAGAGCAGGATGTTGATCACATGACCTCTGGGTTGCTGATGGTCTAGAGCAGGATGTTGATCACATTATCTCTGGGTTGCTGATGGTCTAGAGCAGGATGTTGATCACATGACCTCTGGGTTGCTGATGGTCTAGAGCAGGATGTTGACCACATGACCTCTGGGTTGCTGATGGTCTAGAGCAGGATGTTGACCACATGACCTCTGGGTTGCTGATGGTCTAGAGCAGGATGTTGACCACATGACCTCTGGGTTGCTGATGGTCTAGAGCAGGATGTTGACCACATGACCTCTGGGTTGCTGATGGTCTAGAGCAGGATGTTGACCACATGACCTCTGGGTTGCTGATGGGTCTAGAACAATCTAGAGCAGGATGTTAACCACATGACCCCCCGGGAAGGTTAACCCGGTCAACAAATGCCCGCAGAAGTCGGATGTGTCGGCCTAATGGCGCAAGAACGCAGCTCTGCTGTAAACAGGCACAACGCAATCACATCCGAAAAAAAAACTCCGGATGAACGAAGAAGAAGAAGAAGAACCACATGACCTCTGGGTTGCTGATGGTCTAGAGCAGGATGTTGACCACATGACCTCTGGGTTGCTGATGGTCTAGAGCAGGATGTTGACCACATGACCTCTGGGTTGCTGATGGTCTAGAGCAGGATGTTGACCACATGACCTCTGGGTTGCTGATGGTCTAGAGCAGGATGTTGATCACATGACCTCTGGGTTGCTGATGGTCTAGAGCAGGATGTTGATCACATGACCTCTGGGTTGCTGATGGGTCTAGAGCAGGATGTTGATCACATGACCTCTGGGTTGCTGATGGGTCTAGAACAATCTAGAGCTAGCAACTCAAGGCTGGGGGGAAGGTTCTTTACTGAGCTTTTTTTCCCTCATATTGGGAAAGTTGGGGTGGATATTCAACTAGATGCATCCGCATATTGGGTAAGTTGTTGTGGATATTCAACTAGATTGATCTACATGTTGGGTAAGTTGGGGTGGATATTCAACTAGATTGATCTACATGTTGGGTAAGTTGGGGTGGATATTCAACTAGATGGATCTACATGTTGGGTAAGTTGAGGTGGATATTCAACTAGATGGATCTACATGTTGGGTAAGTTGGGGTGGATATTCAACTAGATGGATCTACATGTTGGGTAAGTTGAGGTGGATATTCAACTAGATGGGTCTACATATTGGGTAAGTTGGGGTGGATATTCAACTAGATGGGTCTACATATTGGGTAAGTTGGGGTGGATATTCAACTAGATGGATCTACATATTGGGTAAGTTGGGGTGGATATTCAACTAGATTGATCTACATGTTGGGTAAGTTGGGGTGGATATTCAACTAGATTGATCTACATGTTGGGTAAGTTGGGGTGGATATTCAACTAGATGGATCTACATATTGGGTAAGTTGGGGTGGATATTCAACTAGATTGATCTACATGTTGGGTAAGTTGGGGTGGATATTCAACTAGATGGATCTACATATTGGGTAAGTTGGGGTGGATATTCAACTAGATTGATCTACATGTTGGGGTGGATATTCAACTAGATTGATCTACATGTTGGGTAAGTTGGGGTGGATATTCAACTAGATTGATCTACATGTTGGGTAAGTTGGGGTGGATATTCAACTAGATTGATCTACATGTTGGGTAAGTTGGGGTGGATATTCAACTAGATTGATCTACATGTTGGGTAAGTTGGGGTGGATATTCAACTAGATGGATCTACATATTGGGTAAGTTGGGGTGGATATTCAACTAGATTGATCTACATGTTGGGTAAGTTGGGGTGGATATTCAACTAGATTGATCTACATATTGGGTAAGTTGGGGGTGGATATTCAACTAGATGGGTCTACATGTTGGGTAAGTTGGGGTGGATATTCAACTAGATTGATCTACATATTGGGTAAGTTGGGGTGGATATTCAACTAGATGGGTCTACATATTGGGTAAGTTGGGGTGGATATTCAACTAGATGGGTCTACATGTTGGGTTAGTTGGGGTGGATATTCAACTAGATGGATCTACATATTGGGTAAGTTGGGGTGGATATTCAACTAGATTGATCTACATATTTGGTAAGTTGGGGTGGATATTCAACTAGATTGATCTACATATTGGGTAAGTTGGGGTGGATATTCAACTAGATGGGTCTACATATTGGGTAAGTTGGGGTGGATATTCAACTAGATGGGTCTACATATTGGGTAAGTTGGGGTGGATATTCAACTAGATGGATCTACATATTGGGTAAGTTGGGGTGGATATTCAACTAGATGGGTCTACATATTGGGTAAGTTGGGGTGGATATTCAACTAGATGGGTCTACATATTGGGTAAGTTGGGGTGGATATTCAACTAGATGGGTCTACATATTGGGTAAGTTGGGGTGGATATTCAATTAGATGGATTTACATGTTGGGTAAGTTGAGGTGGATATTCAATTAGATGGATTTACATGATATATAAGTTGAGGTGGACATTTATGAAAAGGTAAATTTATATTTAGAATATGTTACGAGGTAGCATTTGAATGGTAAACTGTAACAACCGACCAGTAGATCAATCCAAGCCTTGTACACAGACAGTTGTTTCCCTGAAGTCTGTAGTTCAGAAAACCCTTGTATGTATCTGCCACAGATCAAGCTGTACTGCTTCCACCCACGTGATCAACACAAGATGGACACACGACTTGAGGTACACAAGGACAAAACATTGCAAGAAGCCACAGACATGGCTAGAGAGGTTAGTCTCCGCAATCATTTCTTCTTTAATCTCTGTCTCCCATCTTTGAAACTCTTTCTTGTAAGCATGGTGAATTTACATTATCTATACTTGATAATCTTTCTCAAGTCTTCGTTGTTATCTTTCTCAAGACACCTTCATCTGAGCTTCCTCTATGTCTGCGCCTGCTCTGTATCTGCGCCTCCCCTATAGCTGCTGCTTCAGATGACAGTATATTCATAACCTTGAGTGTACTCTTCCATGCGAGTCTGGTGAGAAAGGCCTTCATAATCTTTATTGTATTTATTGTGTAATTGTTACTTTACCAGAGTCACACGGAACTGTTCATTATCAATCATCATCATGTGCCATGCCGGTAAGAGTGGGTGGCCATGTTTTGCTATCTCACTTGATCACCAGAATCATGGATCAGCTCAGTGTTCTTGTCTCGACCATGCCACTTGGTCAAGCCATCCAGGTATTTACTTCTCTGCCCTCTCCTTGTTCTCTTCCCCTGAATCACCAAGTTCTCCAATTTATTTCTTATAACGTGACTAAAAAATTGTGACTGTCTACGTCTAATTTCTCTAAATCAGTTTACTGTTTCCATTTGTTTCTTGTAGGAATTCGTCTTTGGTTTTTCTGTCTGTCCATGGTATTCTTTGCATTCTCCTCAGAAACCACATTTCCACAGCCATCAGATGTTTTTTCAGCTTGTCAGCTCATCACACTTCACATTCATACAAAAGCACAGGTTCTGTGTAGCACCTCTACACTTTTTCTCGTTGCAAATGCCATCTTTTTATTGGTCAGTATGTTTTTCATCTTGCAAAAGGCTACCTTCGCCATGGCGATTCTTGTTTTAATCTCTTCAAGGCATCTCCCATCAGATGTTATGACTGTTCCGAGATAATTCCACCAGAGAGTGACATGCAAATGTTCATTGTTACCTGTATTGTATTCATTATGTAACCGTTACTCCACGAGATTCACATGGAAATGTTCATTGTTACCTGTATTGTATTCATTATGTAACCGTTACTCCACGAGATTCACATGGAAATGTTCATTGTTACCTGTATTGTATTCATTATGTAACTGTTACTCCACGAGATTCACATGGAAATGTTCATTGTTACCTGTATTGTATTCATTATGTAACTGTTACTCCACGAGATTCACATGGAAATGTTCATTGTTACCTGTATTGTATTCATTATGTAACTGTTACTCCACGAGATTCACATGGAAATGTTCATTGTTACCTGTATTGTATTCATTATTAACCGTTACTCCACGAGATTCACATGGAAATGTTCATTGTTACCTGTATTGTATTCATTATGTAACCGTTACTCCATGAGATTCACATGGAAATGTTCATTGTTACCTGTATTGTATTCATTATGTAACTGTTACTCCACGAGATTCACATGGAAATGTTCATTGTTACCTGTATTGTATTCATTATGTAACTGTTACTCCACGAGATTCACATGCAAATGTTCATTGTTACCTGTATTGTATTCATTATGTAACTGTTACTCCATGAGATTCACATGGAAATGTTCATTGTTACCTGTATTGTATTCATTATGTAACTGTTACTCCACGAGATTCACATGCAAATGTTCATTGTTACCTGTATTGTATTCATTATGTAACTGTTACTCCCCGAGATTCACATGGAAATGTTCATTGTTACCTGTATTGTATTCATTATGTAACCGTTACTCCACGAGATTCACATGGAAATGTTCATTGTTACCTGTATTATATTCATTATGTAACCGTTACTCCATGAGATTCACATGAAAATGTTTGTCGTATACTGTTACTTCCATAAGAGACACAGAAATGTTCAGTGAATATTATTACTTCCACGAGAGTCACTTGGAAATGTTCATTATAACCTTTATTGTATTCATCATCCATCCACGTGAATCACATGGAAATGTTCATTATAACCTTTATTGTATTCATCATCCATCCACGTGAATCACATGGAAATGTTCATTATAACCTTTATTGCATTCATCATCCATCCCGTCGTCGTCGTTCATTCGCACTGCGAGCGCTAACAAGTCAAGTCGCATTATTCTGTCAAGAAGCCTGATCAGCGGGAAAATGTCACGTGGAAAATCCAACAACAAGAAACACGCTGTTGCCAAGATGTGCAGCGTGGGAGTCGACAACAAGAAGAAGAACGTCGAGAGACCACCTGCTAGCTGCATCAAAGAGCCTGATACTACAGCTATTACTGAAGTTACTACGAGGGAGAAGATTGACAGCCCAACACAGTCAAGAACCAAGACAGCAGAGAAGGAGGAGAAAGACACCAGAGTCTGAAACACCGACTCAAAAACAGTCCGATGGGTTGTCAAGCGGATTCCTGTGGAGCTGACAGATGAAGAAATCCTGAAGCAGCTACGTGAAGAGAATCTTCACATCGGATTCTTGAAGGCGGAGCGGCTTCTCACCTACTCCAAGATACCTACAACCTTGGCAGTAGTGACGTTGGAGGGCAGCGAGATGCCGAACACAGCATCATTCAACAAGAGAATGCAGCAACCAGAGAGATTCATACTAAGAATCACGCAATGTTCCAGATGTCAGAAGGCCGGCCACAGTAGAGCTACGTGTCGCAGTAAGACGGAAATACTCCGATACTGCGCCGATCACCACGTCTTCAAGGAGTCTCGCTGGCCAAGGTGGACACGGACTTCCGAGCACCCAACAACAAAAGAAAGTGCGCCAACTGCCTGGGCAAACATGGATCAAGATATCTGGGCTGTCCGTACCTGCAGAGACATAGAGAGGAATAGTCCCACAGGCATGGAAGGAAGCTATACTAATACCAGTCCCAAAGAAAGGAAAAGACCTGGAAGAACCAAATGGCTATCGACCTATCAGTCTACTTAGCTGTGTAGGAAAATTAATGGAACGCATTATCAATGGCAGGCTAACATGGCATCTGGAAGAAAACAAACTCTTAACACCACACCAAGCAGGATTCAGAAAAGTACAGATCCACTGAAGATCAAATAACCTATATAGCTCAGGAATAGAGGATGCCTTCCAAGAGAAAAAGCACACACTAGCAGTCTGGATAGATTTAGAAAAAGCATTTGATAAAGTATGGAAGGAAGGACTGAAAGTAAAACTGCAAAACATGCATGTTTGTGGAAAAATGTATAAATGGATCAGCCACTACCTTGAGAACAGAACTGCCAGGACAAAAGTACAAGGACAAACAAGCAAAATGATGCTGCTGGAGCAAGGTGTCCCCCAAGGAGGAGTTCTTTCACCAACATTATTCCTAGCATATATAAATGACATCACAGAAAATTTTCCAGCCAGAGTACACACATCCTCCTTTGCAGATGACCTAGCCATATGGACATCTGAAGAATATATTAGTACAGCTAACAGCAGAATACAGCAAGCCTTATTAGCGCTAGAGGACTGGTCAAAATCATGGCTAGTGAAGATAAGTGAGGAGAAAACAACATGCACAGTGTTCTCCCTCTCAAATAAAACTCAGCAACCTAAGCTGGTATTGAATGGAAAAATATTGCGCCATGAAGAAAATCCAAACTATCTAGGAGTCACCTTTGATCGTCGCCTGACATGGAAGACACAGGTTGAGAAAAATCGAACAAGAGCAAGGCAGAGAATGGCAATCATGAAAAAGCTTGCTGGTACAACGTGGGGAGCAGATGAGAAAGTTCTCAAGAAGTTATATACTGGACGGGTGAGGCCAGTACTGGAATATGGCATTGCAGCTTGGGCAACAGCAGCTAAGTCAAACTTTAACAAAATAAGTAGAGTCCAAAACCAAGGAATGCGAATCATAACTGGAAGCCTGAAGACAACGCCTATTAATGAACTAGAAAAGATCACTTGTTTACAACCAATGCAGGATAGAAGAGATAGCAGAGCCCAGCAACAAGCAGAAAAATTTAGAAGATTGACAGACCACCCTATGTACAACAGATTTAATGGTTTTGGAAAGGGAAGACTGAAGCGTAGCAACTTTGTAGAAACTGCAAAACGAAGGATTAGGGCAGATCCTATACTTAACATATCAACAGTCAAGCCCATACACAATGCACACAAGTTCCCAGCTTGGAGACAGCAGCAACTGCCTGAGATGATAGAAAACATTCCTGGTATTGAGAAAAAGAACACTCAGCATGAAACCGAAAGAAGAGAAATAACCCTAAACTACATAAAAGAACATTACCCAAGCAGGAATTGGACCCATGCATATACAGATGGATCAGCCAAAAATTCAATAGAGAATGGAGGAGGAGGAATTCTCCTAAATTTAAAAAATGGAGTGAAAAAAAACACATTCAATGGCAACTGGAAAATTTTCAAGTAACTTCAAAGCGGAGGTAGAGGCTTTGAAAACTGCAGCAGAAATGCTCCTGATGGAGGAAAATAAAGAGAAGCAAATAGCTATCTTCACAGATGCAAAGTCAGCTGTCTCAATACTGAAGAGCAATAACAGCACAGAACTAACTGACCTAAGAGCAGCACTCCATGGTCTATGCCAGAAATCCAAAAAAGTTGTAATACAGTGGATCCCATCACATTGCAGTATACCTGGAAACGAAGAGGCTGACAGACTGGCAAAAGAGGGCGGACGACTACCACAGCCTGACATAGACATAACCTATAATGAGGCAAAGAGGTTGATAAAAAGCACTTATAGAACCAAATGGGAATCAGAGCATCCAGGCCATCAGAAGGATGATGCATATTACAAACTCGACCGAAGAGAACAAGTAGCAATCTTCAGACTCCGCACAGGACATAACAGGCTGAAATACCACTTGTTCAATAAACTAAAGATAGGAGATACCGATGAATGTAATTGTAGAACTGGAAAAATGACAGCAAAACATTTGCTGCAGGATTGCCCAACGTATGCAGAACAGAGAAAGATATTTTGGCCCACACCTGCTTCATTTGAGGACAAGCTCTATGGAGATATCAACAAGCTCAAGTTGACCGCAGCTTACTTTAACTACATACAGGTTGACATTTAAAGGTGCATGAAGACCCAGAGGCATGAAATGGAATATTGCTTGGATAGCAAATCCATTATGTGGAAAGTCCAAATCGAAAGCTCGCTGTGTGGGCTTCATAAAAGGTGGAAAAGTGTCCTAGTGGCACGAAATGGAATATTGCTTGGATAGCAAATCCATTACGTGGAAAGTCCGAATCAAAAGCCCATTGTGTGGGCTTCATAAAAGGTGGAAAAGTGTCCTAGTGGCATGAAATGGAATATTGCTTGGATAGCAAATCCATTACGTGGAAAGTCCGAATCAAAAGCCCACTGTGTGGACTTCATAAAAGGTGGAAAAGTGTCCTAGTGGCACGAAATGGAATATTGCTTGGATAGCAAATCCATTACATGGAAAGTCCGAATCGAAAGCTCACTGTGTGGATGTCATCTGCAGACTGCATACTTCTGGTTTCCGGAAGAACAGCCTATGGTGAACGGAAGGCCCAATATACGGAAGTGAGGCTAAGCAGCCATGTGCAGGACGTGACGATTCCTTGGGTGAGCCCAGTACCAGAGCGCTATGTATCGGCTCTGCAAGTATGGAAGCCTCCTTGGATGGCGGGGAATGCCCATGGTCTGCCCCTGCCTTCCCTTGAGGGCTGACCAGGATCTTTGGCTGTTCTATATGGACCAGCTGGGATGGGGGATAACACCACAACAGTGAGAGTCAAACGTCCTAAGAAACCCCCGGGAAGGTTAACCCGGTCAACAAATGCCCGCAGAAGTCGGATGTGTCGGCCTAACGGCGCAAGAACGCAGCTCTGCTGTAAACAGGCACAACGCAATCACATCCGAAAAAAAAACTCCGGATGAAGCAGGTTAGACGAGGACGAATTTGGAATTTTTGTTTTTGAAATTTGGAATTGGAATTGGAATTGGAATCATCCATCCACGTGAATCACATGGAAATGTTCATTATAACCTTTATTGTATTCATCATCCATCCACGTGAGTCACACAAAAATGTTCATTATAACCTTTATTGTATTGATCATATAATTACTTCCACGAGAGCCAGATGCAGAGCAGACCTTTATGAAACAACAAACATCTGATGGACACTTGCATGTATTACCACACTGCATTGAGCCGAAGGCTGGAAGCCCAGATGCCCCTGCATTGATACCATCAAACAACAACATATTGATTGTATAGATGGGTCTGACATGTTGTGTATATTGTACTTCTTCTCCAGTTGTTTCACCTCCAGTCTGTGGTGCCCCTGGACTGTTGCCGGCTGGTCAAGTACGATGAGTACCAGGACTCGCTGGAGAAGTCGTTTGAGGGCGAGGAGAACACCGCCATCTCTGTCTTGTTGGATGGGGTCAAGTCCAACTATTCATTTGACTTGTTGCTGGAGACAAAGAGGCCCGGCCAGACATTCCATGAGTACAAGCCTGGAGGTTGGTTGGACTTCTTCTTCTTCTTCTTCTTCTTCTTCTTCTTCTTCTTCTTCTTCTTCTTCTTCTTCTTCTTCTTCTTCTTCTTCTTCTTCTTCTTCTTCTTCTTCTTCTTCATTCATCCAGAGGTTTTTTTCAGGATGTGATTGTGTTGTGCATGTTTACAGCAAAACTGCGCTCTTGCGCCATTAGGCCGACACATCCAACTTCTGCGGGCATTTGTTGACCGGGTTAACCATCCCGGGGGGTTGGATTTCATCTCTGTCTGTCGTCTTTATATTTATTGCTTTTATCAGTGGGGCCCCCTCTTCCACCCATTTGGCTACATCGGAAACTGAGGTGGTTATTAATTACTGCTTAATTGTGGTTGTTAGTTTATTTTTGTGATTATAAGTTGCTGGTTAACTGGCTATCAGTAACTGGTTAACTTTTTTTTTTCAGTTAATGGTTAATTATGGTTATCAGTGACTAGTTAATTGTGGTTATCATTTAATGGTTAGCAGAGGTTATTGGTTTTCAGTTACTGGTTAATTGGTTATCATTTACTGGTTAATGATTATTAGTTACTGGTTAACTGTGATTATCAGTTACTGGTTAGCTATGGTTATCTCTGATTTTCAGTTACTGGTTAATTAGTTATCTTTTACTAGTTAATGGTTATCATTTACTGGTTAATTGTGATTATCATTTACTGGTTAACTATGGTTACCACTGATTTTCAGTTACTGGTTAATTGGTTATTATTTACCAGTTAAAGGTTATCAGTTACTGGTTAGCAATGGTTACCAGTTACTAGTTTACAGGTGTCTCAAATTGTGAAGTGTTCTAGCTGTTTGCCTCATGTTGTGGGTGGGGGAGGGAGAGAAATATTAGGTGGGGGAGGGAGGGAAATATTAGGAAGTGTGTGTGGGTGAGAGAGAGAGAGAGAAAAAGACAGAAAAGGAGAGTGAGTAAGAGAGAGCAAGAGAGAGAACGAACGAACAAACTTTATTTTCAAAGGGTTAAGAATTGGGCACGCAGGCCCGTCTAACATTCTGCCCTTCTATTACTCTCATACATTATTTCATCCACACATCATTCGAGGCGAACTGAGAAAACAACAATATAAAAGATGCAGAGAGAGAGAGAGAAAGAAAGAGAGAGAGAGAGATTAGCGAGTAAGTGTGTGTATGAAAGACACAGACAAAAGAGAGAATAAAAGCACAATATGGTGACATAAAGGATTCTGCTTGCATCATTACCATAATGCCAACTTATATAACTGTAGATGTGTAATGAATAACACCTGGTGATTGTGATTGATGTCAGGCAGCCATTCTGAGGCTAATGTTTGTGTGTGTGTGCTTGTGTCAGCAGGTGTGACAGTCAAGGTATTCCAGGTGGACATTCACTCCGGCCTCATCCACCTGCCAGTCAGTGTGCGGGCCTACCACGTCCAGACAGTCGCGGAGTTCAAGCTCCAGCTTCAGCAGGTATGTACAGCTGTGGCTGTTGCTACACTTTGATCATGCAGTATAAGCTAGTTGTCTACTTCTCTGGCTCCACCACCTTCTCTGTTCTTTCTCATATTCTTCTTCCTCCTCGTATTCATCTTTTGCTTTGTCTTCTTCATATCCCACTTCCTCAACTTCATCCCTATGTCTTGCACTTAATTTCATCTCCTTTTCTACCTCCTCATCTTTTCACTCTTCTGTTTTGTTCACCTCTTCTCCTCATCCTTTTTAATACCCCACTCCCTTATCTTCATTCCCCACTTCATCCTTCTCTTCATTCCCTTTCCCCGTCCTCTTTTTTTCATTGTCTTCCTCTGTAATCTTTTTCAGTATTTTTCTTCATTTTCTTCCTCTTTCTCTTAGTTTTTTCTGCACCTTCCCTTTATCCCCTCTCTTCGCCCTCTTCATTCCCCTTCTTCTATCTCCATCTTTTTCACCTTCTATTTTGTTCTCATTCACATCATCCTCCTCTGCTTCTCCTTCTCCTCCTCCTTCTCTCCCTCCCCTCCCCTACTACTAAGCTACTTCTTCATCATCCTCCTTTTTCTTCTGCTTTGTCCTCTTCATTCCCAGCTTTCTCCTTTTTTAAAAAATTCCTCCACTTCCTCCTACTCTACTAGCAACTAGTAGCTATTTATGTAATGAATTTATTGTCTTAATGATGAGGCCGAGGAGCGGCTGGCCGAGCGGCTAGAATGCCAGATTCTCCTTTGGGAGATCCAGATTCGAATCCTCAGTAAGGTGTTGATTTTTTTCTGTTGGGGGCAAAAAGAAAACTCTAGCCTGCACAGTTCGCAGTGACTGCACTAACCAGGTGACCTTAATTCCTCAGGCTCAAGACCCCCCTGCCATACACCACAAGGCACTATAATGGCAGTAAATGACAGTATTTTTTGGGGGACAATGATCAGGCCATTAGCAAAATATTAATTTATTATCTTATAGATTAGGCCATTTGCAAATTATTGATTTATTATTTTATACATCAGACCATTATTAAAATATTAATTTATTATCTTATAGATCAGGCCATTAGCAAATGATTGATTTAATTTAATGATCAAGTCATCAGATTATTAATTTATCATCTTAAGCATCAGTTCATTAGAAAATTATCAAATGATTATCATAACAAACAGCCACGAGCAACTTCTGTTGTCTTTTCCCCTGCCTTGATGACCTTGACATGTAGATACTGATGGTATTGCAGTATTTCATACTGATACGCTTTACAATTTACTGGTGGCAAATAATGCACTTTTAAAAACTGGAAGAACAAACGAACGAACAAACTTTATTTTCAAAGGGTCACAATTTGGCACGCTGGTCCATCTTACTTTTGGCTCTTCCAATCGCTCATCTGTGGGGAGAACTAATATAGCCTTAGCTGTGTGGATTCTGTTGGCGAATAATGATGAGGCTGACACACACTCAACTACATGAATTGTGGGGTGAAGCATGACAGTGCTGTGTTTGAGGTCAATAGAGGAGATGTTATAACCACGTATTCATGGAAATGGTGAGCAGAGATACTTTAGAACAGCTGCTGCATGAGATGATGCATGGAATGTCCAGTGTGCAGTGATGTCGTTCGATGTAACTGATGGTCACAAGCAAACATGGCAATCTTCCACTAGTGCTATGCCCCCCCTCCACAGATAACATTGTGTGTGTCACAGTTAATATGTGGTTCATACTACAACATGCCAGGAAATTCAACCACTTCCACACAGCCTACCTTAGGAAGCTATTGAAGATGAAATGGCAAGACAAGACACTGGAGTCTTAGAAAGAGCATCATGCCCAGTATCCACTCTAGTAATGAAGAATCCTATTCGCTGGGCTGGTCACTTGTCTCGTATGCCAGATCACAGGCTCGCTAAATGAATTTTTTACGGTGAGCTGCGATGTGGTAAACGCTCCCAAGGCGACCAGAGGAGACGCTTTAAAAACACTCTGAAGATCTCACTAAAAGCTTTTGGAAATCATCATGACACTTGGGAGACTGCTGCCAAAGATAGAAATTCGTGGCGTACATCATTATGCAAGGGTGTAGTCACTTGTGAAGCAAACAGGACTACAAGAGCTGCAAAAAAAAAGGGTAGAAAAAAAACCACTGCAGGAGATTGACCCCCTGGAACGTCAAGCATTCTTTGCCCGCATTGTCAAAGAATATTTCAAGCCAAATAGGCCTTACCAGCCATCTTAGAACTCACAGCTCCAAACTTTCAACCTAAATGGATGAAATGAACGGTTATCATCATTCTTGATGGACAAACACCATGTGGTCCACACAAAATTCATAAATGTTCCCTGATGTCCTGTGCATGTGAGATGTTGATGCAAGCACTGCCTCTCATGCCCCAAGTGCAGTGATCAGTCTTGGAAGCTATTAACTTGCTATACAAAGAGAATTTAACACAGTTTTTCCCATTCTAACAACACGGAACTATATGATCCAATGAACGGAATAATAATACATGTGTTTTTATCTTTTAGGTTTTGGGTTGTCCTTCTGCAAACATGAGATGTGTTCTGGAAAAGTTCCCCAATGACCTCCGACCTTTGACAGACCCCCAGAAGACACTGAAAGCTGAGGGGTTTTACAAATCAAATAAAGTAGGTCCAGCTTTACCATGGATCTTTCTGTATTCACATAACCATCAGGTGCCATCACCGCATTGAAAGTTCACCTTCTGTTCTGCATCTTTATGGTGCATTCGTGTAAGCTTCCTCCTGTCCTATCTCTTGATGTTATCAACTCTCGTGAAACCTTGTCTTCCTCTTGCGTGCTTCCCTTTACCTTTCCCTTCGTCTTTCTCTTCCGTACATCCTTTAACAAGAATCTCCTTGTTTGTTATATATTTTCTTTGGTATACTGATTGAACGAACGCATGAACTTTATTTTTAAAGGGCCACAAATTGGGCATGCAGGCCCCTCCTACATTCAGCCCTTCCAATCACTCAGCTGCATCTAGCCATCTTGACAGACGATAGTTTGTAAAATGGAGTTATACCCCTCCATAGCACAACGCCTGGACTGAATTTAGAGATCATGTGTTGCCCATGCAGCATGACCCGTCTCTTGACCTTCCTAGTTTACTCCAGAGGAAAGGTAATGCCAATATGTCTGGAACAAGCTGCAGAAGCTGCCAGATCAGCAAAGCAATGCTCTTTTCCGCCTGTTGAGGCTTAGGGCCTGGTCTGCCCTGTTACGATATTTAGCCTTTAGGTTGCATTTCCTCACACTAGGGTAAAGCTTGTACCCTCCCAATTATGCTCCTCCACCCAAAGCCATTGGCACAGTGTGGGGTGTTGGGTTTGGCGAGCACCGCCCAAAATTTGGCACTAACAGAAAGTAGGTAGTACCATCTACTGTCATACGGTAGCTCAGTCATATCTTGACTAAGACCTGAGAGAGAGAGAGAGAGAGTTTGTTATATATTTGTATATGTTTGTTATATTGGAGTGCCTTCAGTTTAATTGTCTGATCTTATTCAGTAATGTTCTCTTCAGTCCGAGTTTTTGCAATACTTTTTTATACTGATATGATATTATTATTATTCATCTGTATAGTTCCATCTTTACTCTCACATTGTTTATTCGTTGTCTTTGTTCCTCTCTCTCTCTCTCTCTCTCTCTCTCTCTCTCTCTCTCTCTCTCTCTCTCTCTCTCTCTCTCTCTCTCTCTCTCTCTCTCTCTCTCTCTCTCTCTCTCTCTCTCCTCTCTCTCTCTCTCTCTGTATCCCCCATCGGGACAGATGCCTTCCACCAAGTCACCCCAGCCCTCCTACTCGTAGCTATCTCAAGCAGCTCTGTCCATATACTTGCCCATATTATTCATTTATTCTGTTTTCCTTATCTTTACACTTCTTTATGGTTGGTTGGATTGTGCAAGTTATTTTACGGAATGGGGAAGCCAGCCCAAGCCCCACCCTCCTTAGTCTGCTCTTATGGCATGCATGACAGGTTACTAATCTGCAGCCCTTAAGGGTCCCGATAACACACATGTGGTCCATGTTTCTATACCACGCAGTAGTTAGTTTCATGTTCTTAACAAGATATCACAGTTACCCCAGAATTTAGTGGCAATTTATGATTTACTAGGTCATTGTACATTCTTTAGTTTGCCATGGCTTTCTGAACAACCAGTGCTCACACCATCGTTAAAAAACAACGCAAGGTGGTTTTGTTTTCAAATTTCTGGCAGCTGATTTTGAACCTAGTACACAGGATTGTGAAATGGCTTCACTGCTCCTTAGCAACAGATGCCGGTACTATACAATAATGTAGAGTAACTGTACATCAGATACAATAATGTAGAGTAACTATACATCAGATACAATAATGTAGAGTAACTGTACATCAGATACAATAATGTAGAGTAACTGTACATCAGATACAATAATGTAGAGTAACTGTACATCAGATACAATAATGTAGAGTAACTGTACTTCAGATACAATAATGTAGAGTAACTATACATCAGATACAATAATGTAGAGTAACTGTACATCAGATACAATAATGTAGAGTAACTATACATCAGATACAATAATGTAGAGTAACTGTACATCAGATACAATAATGTAGAGTAACTGTACATCAGATACAATAATGTAGAGTAACTGTACATCAGATACAATAATGTAGAGTAACTGTACATCAGATACAATAATGTAGAGTAACTATACATCAGATACAATAATGTAGAGTAACTGTACATCAGATACAATAATGTAGAGTAACTGTACATCAGATACAATAATGTAGAGTAACTGTACATCAGATACAATAATGTAGAGTAACTATACATCAGATATAATAATGTAGAGTAACTGTACATCAGATACAATAATGTAGAGTAACTATACATCAGATACAATAATGTAGAGTAACTATACATCAGATACAATAATGTAGAGTAACTATACATCAGATACAATAATGTAGAGTAACTATACATCAGATATAATAATGTAGAGTAACTGTACATCAGATACAATAATGTAGAGTAACTATACATCAGATACAATAATGTAGAGTAACTATACATCAGATACAATAATGTAGAGTAACTATACATCAGATACAATAATGTAGAGTAACTATACATCAGATACAATGTAGAGTAACTATACATCAGGTACAATAATGTAGAGTAACTATACATCAGATACAATAATGTAGAGTAACTATACATCAGATACAATAATGTAGAGTAACTGTACATCAGATACAATAATGTAGAGTAACTGTACATCAGATACAATAATGTAGAGTAACTGTACATCAGATACAATATGTAGAGTAACTATACATCAGATACAATAATGTAGAGTAACTATACATCAGATATAATATGTAGAGTAACTGTACATCAGATACAATAATGTAGATTAACTGTACATCAGATACAATAATGTAGAGTAACTGTACTTCAGATACAATAATGTAGAGTAACTAATACATCAGATACAATAATGTAGAGTAACTGTACATCAGATACAATAATGTAGAGTAACTATACATCAGATACAATAATGTAGAGTAACTGTACATCAGATACAATAATGTAGAGAGACTATACATCAGATACAATAATGTAGAGTAACTATACATCAGATACATAATGTAGAGTAACTGTACAGCAGATATAATAATGTAGAGTAACTGTACATCAGATACAATAATGTAGAGTAACTATACATCAGATACAATAATGTAGAGTAACTATACATCAGATACAATAATGTAGAGTAACTGTACATCAGATACAATAATGTAGAGTAACTGTACATCAGATACAATAATGTAGAGTAACTATACATCAGATACAATAATGTAGAGTAACTATACATCAGATACAATAATGTAGAGTAACTATACATCAGATACAATAATGTAGAGTAACTATACATCAGATACAATAATGTAGAGTAACTATACATCAGATTTGGTTTAGTTATTTAATTGCGGTTCCAGCTTAACTTCAAAGGATCACCCCATAATGCTCCATTCCCGTGCCAGTGAATATCACACAAAATGCTCCTCACTGCCTCATGTGAAAAGTGGAACAGACAGGAGTCTCGACAAACCAACAGCCCGCACAGGTATACTATGCATAAGGCCACTTCCAGAATGCCAACACAAAAGTGAAAAATACAGTTTATCGTCTATGGAAGCGGCGATCACTAGAAAACCAGCAGCCACACATACTGCATAAGGCAAACCCAGTTAGTTCAGCAAACGACCTGCCGCCATTTTTCTGAACATGCAGTCCACGATACAAACAACCGTGGACAGATGTAAAAGCACTCCACATGAAATCCACAGCCCACAGCATCACCCACACACTTAACTCAGTAGCAGAGCAATGGAACCATGCACTACCAGTCCAACATGAGCAAAATGTGTAAGCAGGCCATAGTCACAAGCATAAACACTCTAGAGGCCTTAACAGCTCAGCCACCTATTCTCCATGTTGGACCGGGTTTGGTTTACTTGAGCCCACCAGGGAAGCCAAGACTACTAACAGTAATCTAGCATGCATGTTGTAAGAGGCATCCAAGGAGGGTTGGCATGGTGCTGGCTACCTCATTCCCTAGAACACTTAGCTGCACACTTCAACCACCCATGTTGAGGTAGGCGGTTCAATCCCTACACCGGCCAGTTGGACTAAAATGTTGACTTTGAGTCCTTGATTTGGGGATGCAAATTACAAGTACCTCTAAAGTCGGAGTGGGTTTGCATGATGGCAAGGGACACTGGTAATAGGGAAAGCTAATCCACGCTCAAAATTCAGTCTAGTGCTACTAGAAGTTGGTGTATAGACTATTGAGTTAAAAGCGAGCAAGTGTAAAATAAAACGTGTCATTATTGAGTTGCATGTACCTGTTCAGTTGAGGTATTAAGTTGTGGTGAGACATGATTGCCTTAGCTTGGACACAATCATTATTTTATCTATGAATGTTACGTTGTCATAAATGTGTATGTGTGTCACCCAGGTGTTTGTAGAGGCTTCAGGCGATGAGCTGGACAACTCCCTGCCGTACCCGGAGACACGACTGTGCCACTTGCTGGACCAGTATCAACACACTATTCGGGTGACGTGCTGTCTGCCGAGTCAGAGTGAGTCATGTATTTTATTATCCACATCAGTCTCCTCATTTCTTCTTTTTAAAAAACAGTAATTCTTCTAGCCAGGGATGGAAGGAACCTCTCGATCTTGTCTAGTCTTTCCTCTTCTATCTTGGGATGTTGATGCACATACCTACAGACATGTTTGGTTAGTTTTTCCTCTTCTACCCTGGGATGTAGAGATACTTTACAGTCTGATTATTTTAGTCTTTCTTCTAACAGGAAACACTAATGGAATAGGAAAGACAAATGGAATAGGATAAACAAATGGAATAGGAAAGACAAATGGAATAGGATAAACAAATGGAATAGGAAACCCCAGGATGGTTAACCCGGTCAACAAATGCCTGCAGAAGTTGGATATGTCGGCCTAACGGCGCAAGAACGCAGCTTTGCTGTAAACAGGCACAACGCATTCACATTCGAAAAAAAAAACAACTCTGGATGAACGCATAAGAAGAAGAAAAAGAATAGGAAAGACAGATGGAATTGGAAAGACGGATGGAATAGGAAAGACAGATGGAATAGGAAAGACAAGTGGAATAGAACAGACAAATGGAATAGGACAGACAAATGGATTAGGAAAGACAAATGTTGGATGAAAGGCTAAAACAAAACCAACATGTCTCCACATTCCAAGATAGAATAGGTAAGACTAAACAAACTGTACTGTAAAGTATCTTTACATCCAATGGGATATAGAAATCCTTCTTCTATTGGAAGATTTTTCTCTTATCTTAGTCTTTCCTTAGTGACACATGGGAGTTTAATATTTACTATTCTTTTATTTATAACCTCGTTAAGTAACATCCCATTTTCATTTTCACCTTCCCCATTTGTATAGCTGTTCATTGCCACCTTTGTGTGTTTTACTGGAGAGTGTACTAATACACCACAGCAGTTCATGTGTCTGTAATTGCTTATAAGGTACCGTATACCTTTCACTAGCCTATGGGGTACCCTTGGACTAGGTGGAGTGCCCAGCCTGTACTGTACTGACACCTGGCCGTCTTGACAGATGATAGTTTGTTACATTGTGCTTCAATAAAGGCGTAATAACCTCTCCATTAACACAAAGCCTGAGCTGAATTGTAGGGACCATGTGTTGCCCATGCAGCATGATCCCTCTCTCAGCCTGCCTAGTTTACTCCAGAGAAAAGGTAACACCAATATGCCTGGAACAAGACAAGCTGCAGAAGCTGCCGGATCAGGAAAGCAATGCTCTAACTGTCCACCTGTCGGAGCTTCGATCCTAGACCAGTTGCCAACCAAGGCTTAGGGCCTGGTCTGCCCTGTCATGACATTTAGTCTTAGGCTGGATTTCCTTGCACCAGGATAGGCTTGTACCCTCCCAATTGCGCTCCTCTGCCCAAAGCCAGTCTCCCAAACAAGGTAACATTAAACCATATGAGCAGGTGGTACATCGAACTAAAGAGCAGCTGACAGACGGTTGTTGGTTATGGTCTCAAGTTGGCCACGGTAGGCAGATGATCTCTTACGGAGATAATGGCTACAGTTACCAAACGATTTGGCCACTTCAAAAAAAAAAAAAAAAAAAGAAAAGAAAAAAACACTGGCAGACTACCTTCTTTACATAGTTTTAGTAAATCATGAGTGGACAACTCATACACAGGCCTGGAACAAGACTTGTGGTCACGTGAGATGATGAAACAGGACTGCCCATGTTTATTGGCATGGCTCACAATCATGATGGTTTGTTTATACTGTAGTATCATTAACACACCTGTTTTACACAGTGCCTCTCATTTTGAAAGTTGACCAATTGTGAATGTAATATTATTGCTGGAAAACATCACTTTTTGTTTTCATTCCAGGAGCAGTTGAAGAGTACCAAGCTTCACTGAAAGAAGTGCAGGCCAGGTCTCCACACACAGGAGAACAGCCTGGTCCACACTTGTACTCCAACCTGGCACTGGCCTCGCTGCAGTCACCTCAGATCAACGCCGGAGTCTCCGAGCTGTCCCAGCTGGATGAAGGCATCAGTGAAAACGACTCTGCTTTCTACAGCGGGGGTACAAACTCCAAGCACTCGCTGGCCGGGTTTGAACATGGGTCAAGTTTTTCCATCAGCAGTACGGCTGTCAGTGACACCCGAGGTGTGGGAGTGCTGACTAGCATGTCACATAAAGCTGACGGTCCAGCGGCGTCATTTGAGGAGGATGTGGAGAGTGGGATGGACAAGAGCGACACACCAAGGCTAGTCAGCGATTGTGAGGAGTCGCAGTCTAGTGGCATCGGGGAGCAGTCAAGGAGGGTGAGAAATCATACCCCCTGTTCATCCCGACCTCACTCATCCTCCCATGAACATTTAGCAGTGGACATGGCCAACCTCTGTAGTAAACTGTCTTCGACTGGTTTGACCAGCTCTCGCAGTGACCCGTCCATCTACCACACCTGTGCTGATCACAGTGATGATTCTCTTCAGTGCTTGGGTTCGGGTCCCAGTACAGGCAGTCAGGACACTAGCACTAGTGCAGAGTTCAACTTTGGGGGGTCGGGTCCCGACCCTGACCCAATTCTCTCCTCTCCAGAAGACGGGTACGGGTTTGAAGATGATAACGATGATGAGAAGGAGAATGACATGGCACCGGTGAATCCACGATTATCAGGTAGTGGACGCAGAAGTGGCATAGTAATTCACGATTTAGACTTAGCACCAATCAACAGCCAGTTTCACACTCTCAATTATTCCGCTCAGTTCCCCATTGGTCATTTTGAACCTGAAGAAGACTGGGACAGAGAAACAGAAACTGTAGGGACACAACAGGATAGCCATAGTTCTTTCCCTCCTTCCTCATCACTTCCTCATTCCTCTTGGAGTTTTCCTCCTAATCGAGAAAACACCACATCACATTTGTACTCTTCCTTGGATACTCCAGCCTACGAGAACGCAAACAATGTAGACATTGATTTAAGTCAAGCAAAGTACAAGCAACCTCCACCTCCACCTCCACCTCCACCACCACCTCCTCCTCCATTGAAGTTGAATGAGCGGGGCAGCTCCAAGTCTGCAACTGCTCTGGTCTCAAACAAGCAGAACAACGAAGATGAAGAGGAGGAGGATGAGGAGGAAGTGAAGAGGTATTTCCACGCTGTGTTGGTCGAGACTTCTGAAACGGAAGACAGAGGTGAGTTAACTTCTCTGTCCCATTTTTTTCTTGTTTTAGCTATTGGACAACTCCATTATCAAACCATTGTTTGTTGACTTAGTTATTAGACTAAACCATTGTAGATCTATTGTGTCTGGACTTAGTTATTGGATTTAACCATTGTAGATCTATTGGTGTCTGGATTTCGTTATTGGACTTAACCATTGTAGATCTATTGTGTCTGGACTTAGTTATTGGATTTAACCATTGTAGATCTATTATGTCTGGACTTAGTTATTGGATTTAACCATTGTAGATCTATTGTGTCTGGACTTAATTATTGGACTTAACCATTGTAGATCTATTGTGTCCTGGGCATGGAAGTGCATGAGGCAGGGGAGTGGGGAGAGGATCAAGAGTCTTGTTCATTGGGCTGGAATGAGAGCGATGTTCTGCATTAAACTACATGGTGATGGTGGTTGTGATGGTGGTGGTTATGATGATGATGGTTGTGACACATCACTGTATTCAGTGTGTGGAGGATGTAACAATCACTGTGTATTGTGTGTGTGGAGGACGTAACACACATCACTGTATTCAGTGTGTGGAGGATGTAACAATCACTGTGTATTCTGTGTGTGGAGGACGTAACACACATCACTATGTATTCAGTGTGTGGAGGATGTAACACACATCACTGTATTCAGTGTGTGGAGGATGTAACACACATCACTGTGTATTCTGTGTGTGGAGGATGTAACACACACATCACTGTATTCTGTGTGTGGAGGATGTAACACACATCACTGTGCATTCTGTGTGTGTGAGATGTAACACACATCACTGTATTCAGTGTGTGGAAGATGTAACACACATCACTGTGCATTCTGTGTGTGGGAGATGTTACCTGATGAGGAGAGTGCTAGATGTGTGTGTGTGTCTGTCTAGTCTTGATCATGTGAAAAATAAAGGTCCATGGCTTGTTGGGGATACAACATGGGGACATGGGACACACCAGTTACTTTACCACTACAAGATGAGGGACATATGGACACACACGTTACTTTACCACTACAAGATGGGGACATATGGACACACACGTTACTTTACCACTACAAGATGGGGACATACACGTTACTTTACCACTACAAGATGGGGACATATGACACACACATTATTTTACCACTACAAAATGGGGACATATGACACACACATTACTTTACCACTACAAAATGGGGACATATGACACACACGTTACTTTACCACTAAAAAATGGGGACATATGACACACAGGTTACTTTACCACTACAAAATGGGGACATATGACAATCGCATTACTTTACCACTACAAAATGGGGACATATGACACACACGTTACTTTACCACTATAAGATGGGGACATATGACACACACGTTACTTTACCACTACAAGATGGGGACATGGGGCACACACGTTACTTTACCACTACAAGATGGGGACATATGGACACAAATGTTACTTTACCACTACTAGATGGGGACATATGACACACACATTACTTTACTACCACAAGATGGGGACATATGACACACACGTTACTTTACCACTACAAGATGGGGACATATGACACACATGTTACTTTACCACTACAAGATGGTGACATATGGACACAAATGTTACTTTACCACTACTAGATGGGGACATATGACACACACGTTACTTTACCACTATAAGACGGGGACATGGGGCACACACGTTACTTTACCACTACAAGATGGGAGACATATGACACACACGTTACTTTACCACTACTAGATGGGGACATATGACACACACATTACTTTACTACCACAAGATGGGGACATGGGGCACACACGTTACTTTACCACTATAAGATGGGGACATATGGACACACACGTTACTTTACCACTACTAGATGGGGACATGATGACACACACATTACTTTACTACCACAAGATGGGGACATATGACACACATGTTACTTTACCACTACAAGATGGTGACATATGGACACAAATGTTACTTTACCACTACTAGATGGGGACATATGACACACACGTTACTTTACCACTATAAGATGGGGACATGGGGCACACATGTTACTTTACCACTACTAGATGGGGACATATGACACACACATTACTTTACCACTACAGGATGGGGACATATGACACACACGTTACTTTACGACTATAAGATGGGGACATATGACACACACATTACTTTACCACTACAAGATGGTGACATATGGACACAAATGTTACTTTACCACTACTAGATGGGGACATGGGGCACACACGTTACTTTACCACTATAAGATGGGGACATATGACACACACATTACTTTACCACTACAAGATGGTGACATATGGACACAAATGTTACTTTACCACTACTAGATGGGGACATATGACACACACGTTACTTTACCACTATAAGATGGGGACATATGACACACACGTTACTTTACCACTACTAGATGGGGACATATGGACACAAATGTTACTTTACCACTACTAGATGGGGACATATGACACACACGTTACTTTACCACTACAAGATGGGGACATATGACACACACATTACTTTACCACTACTAGATGGGGACATATGACACACACGTTACTTTACCACTACTAGATGGGGACATATGACACACACATTACTTTACCACTACTAGATGGGGACATATGACACACACATTACTTTACCACTACTAGATGGGGACATATGACACACACGTTACTTTACCACTACTAGATGGGGACATATGACACACACATTACTTTACCACTACAAGATGGGGACATATGACACACACGTTACTTTACCACTATAAGATGGGGACATATGACACACACATTACTTTACCACTACAAGATGGTGACATATGGACACAAATGTTACTTTACCACTACTAGATGGGGACATGGGGCACACACGTTACTTTACCACTATAAGATGGGTACATATGACACACACATTACTTTACCACTACAAGATGGGGACATATGACACACACGTTACTTTACCACTACAAGATGGGGACATATGACACACACATTACTTTACCACTACAAGATGGGGACATATGACACACACATTACTTTACCACTACTAGATGGGGACATGGGGCACACACGTTACTTTACCACTACAAGATGGGGACATATGGACACAAATGTTACTTTACCACTACTAGATGGGGACATATGACACACACATTACTTTACCACTATAAGATGGGGACATGGGGACACACGTTACTTTACCACTACTAGATGGGGACATATGACACACATGTTACTTTACCACTACAAGATTGGGACATACACATTACTTTACCACTACAAGATGTGACACACACGTTACATTACCACTACAAGATGGTGATATGGGGACATACATGTTATTTTACCACTATAAGATGGGGACATATGACACACACGTTAATTTACCACTACAAGATGGGGACATATGGACACACACGTTACTTTACCACTACAAGATGAGGACTTGGGGACATACACATTACTTTACCACTACAAGATGGTGGACATATGACCACATGTTACTTTACCACTACAAGATGGGGACATATGACACACACATTACTTTACCACTACAAGATGAGGACTTGGGGACATACACATTACTTTACCACTACAAGATGGGGACATATGACCACATGTTACTTTACCACTACAAGATGGGGAACATATGGACACATGTTACTTTACCGCTACAAGATGGGGACATATGGACACACACGTTACTTTAGCACTACAAGATGGGGACATATGACACACATGTTACTTTACCACTACAAGATGGGAGACATATGACACACACGTTACTTTATCACTACAAGATTGGTGACATACGGACACACAAGTTACTTTACCACTACAAGATGGGGACATATGACACACATGTTACTTTATCACCACAAGATGGGGAACATATGGACATACACGTTACTTTACCACTACAAGATGGGGACATATGGACATAAACACGTTACTTTACCACTACAAGATGGGGACATATGGACACACGTTACTTTACCACTACAAGATGGGGACATATGACACACACGTTACTTTAGCACTACAAGATGGGGGACATATGACACGCATATTACTTTACCACTACAAGATGGGGACATATGAACACAAATGTTACTTTACAACTACAAGATGGGGACATATGACACACACATTACTTTACCACTACAAGATGGGGACATGGGGACATACATGTTACTTTACCGCTACAAGATGGGGACATACACATTACTTTACCACCACAAGATGGGGACATATGACACACACATTACTTTATCACTACAAGATTGGGACATACATGTTACTTTACCGCTACAAGATGGGGACATACACATTACTTTACCACCACAAGATGGGGACATATGACACACACATTACTTTACCACTACAAGATAGGGACATATGACACACACGTTACTTTGCTACCACAAGATGGGGACATGGGGGTATACATGTTACTTTACCACTACAAGATGGGGAAATATGACACACACGTTACTTTATCACTACAAGATGGGGACATATGACACACACATTACTTTACCACTACAAGATGGGGACATATGGACACGTTACTTTACCACTGCAAGATGGGGGAATATGGACACGTTACTTTACCACTACAAGATTTACACATATGGACACATACATTACGTTACTACTACAAGGTGGAGACATGGGGGACACAGATCCTTTACTATGCTTGAAATGTAACATGAAGACAAGAGAAATTTCTCCTATAGGAAACATAAAGCTCTTTTTATAAACAAATGACATCCTGTGGGAAAGAAGTAATTGATTCATAATTCAGCTTGGCCCGGGAAGGTTAACCCGGCCAACAAATGCCAGCAGAAGTCTGATGTGTCGGCCTAGTGGCGCAAGAACGCAGCTCTGCTGTAAACAGGCACAACGCAATCACGTCCGGAAAAAAAACTCCGGATGAACGCAGCAGAAGAAGAAGAAGAAAATTCAGCTTCAGTTTTTAAAATGTTCAACAGACTTCTGATTTATCATGTTAAACTTAGACAAATTTCTGAGAAACAAAAACTAATTGGGAATCTTTTATGATAATGCAGATAACATAATTAAAGCAGTGTGACTGAGATTGAAAAGATATATAAATAACATTTAGTTGTCAACTTTCAGTGACATACTGATGTCCTTAGACATTTCATGCCCTTTTCTTGACAATGTTCATACTGAATTTCCAGTTATGAGTCCAAGAGTGTAAAAATAACTGGGTGTACTGTGGTAAAAATGAACAATACCAGTAAAACAAAACTACAGTCGTCATGACTAGAACAAGGAAAGATGTGGCTCACTGACCTACGTGACATGCATGGTCAGGCTTTGGTTAATCACACCTCATGGCTACATGAAGATATTTTCTTCCTCTTTCATTCACTTGAAAGTTTGTCTATATCTGCAATTTTGTTTCTTGTATGAATTTCATTGTTTTTCTTTGCTCACTCAGTGGTCCATAGAGTTTTATCTTCCATTGTTGTTTCTCTAGGCTAGACAATTTGTCTTGACATTTTGTATCTCGGGCAGTTTTGGAGTGTGTGATCCGCTGCCTGTGGCAACAATCCACATGTGCACATGGCTGATTTGCCAATGTTGAATTTTGAATACATGTGTTTGCGTAATCTATTGTGACCTGCTCTGAGGCGCAGAATAATAATTTGTTCTGGTCTGTCCCTAAAGTGGTAATCGTCTTGAGCTGGTGTTGGTGGCTGATAATTAAATTCTACATTAAGATAAAATATGTGAAGTTGTATTATAAAAAAAAATGTAATAAGATCAAATATAAAGTGTTTATCTCAGCACTGGTCAGATCCAGAGCTAAGCTAACGAGCTCTTCTGCACACCTTGAGGCATATAGGGCTTGTGGTCCTACCTAATATCCTTAGACCAGTCGGCACTCGAGGAGTGGTGTGGTAAATATGGCACTCGAAGCGTGGTCTGGTAAATATCATGGCACTCGGCGCGGTGTGGTAAATATGGCACTTCGAGGCGTGGTGTGGTAAATGTCATGGCACTTGAGGCATGGTGTGGTAAATGTCATGGCACTCGAGGCGTGGTGTGGTAAATGTCATGGCACTCGAGGCGTGGTGTGGTAAATGTCATGGCACTAGAGGCTTGGTGTGGTAAATGTCATGGCACTCGAGGCATAGTGTGGTAAATATTCTGGCACTCGAGGCGTGGTGTGGTAAATATGGCACTCGAGGCGTGGTGTGGTAAATGTCATGGCACTCGAGGCGTGGTATGTTAAATATGGCACTCGAGGAGTGGTATGTTAAATATGGCATTCGAGGAGTGGTGTGTTAAATGTCATGGCACTCAAGGCATGGTGTGGTAAATGTCATGGCACTCGAGGCGTGGTGTGGTAAATATGGCACTTGAGGCGTGGTGTGGTAAATATGGCACTTGAGTTGTGGTGTGGTAAATATGGCACTTGAGGCGTGGTGTGGTAAATATCATGGCACTCGAGGCGTGGTGTGGTAAATATGGATCTTGAGGTGTGGTGTGGTGTGGTAAATATGGCACTTGAGGCGTGGTGTGGTAAATATGGCACTTGAGGTGTGGTGTGGTAAATATGCACTCGAGGTGTGGTGTGGTGTAAATATGGCACTCGAGGCGTGGTGTGGTAAATATGGCACTCGAGGTGTGGTGTGGTAAATATGGCACTCAAGGCGTGGTGTGGTAAATATGGCACTCAAGGCGTGGTCTGGTAAATATGGCACTCGAGGCGTGGTGTGGTAAATGTCATGGCACTCGAGGCAAAGTGTGGTAAATATGGCACTCGAGGCAAAGTGTGGTAAATATGGCATCTGAGGCATGGTGTGGTAAATATGGCACTCGAGGCATGGTGTGGTAAATATCATGGCACTCGAGGAGTGATGTGGTAAATATCATGGCACTCGAGGCAAAGTGTGGTAAATATGGCACTCGAGGAGTGATGTGGTAAATATGGCACTCGAGGCAAAGTGTGGTAAATATGGCACTCGAGGCGTGGTGTGGTAAATATCATGGCACTCAAGGAGTGGTGTGGGAAATATCATGGCATTCGAGGAGTGGTGTAAATATCATGGCACTCAAGGAGTGATGTGGTAAATATCATGGCACTCGAGGCATGGTGTAGTAAATATGGCACTCGAGGCGTGGTGTGGTAAATATGGCACTCGAGGCATGGTGTGGCAATTATCATGGCACTCGAGGTGTGGTGTGGTAAATATCATGGCACTCGAGGTGTGGTGTAGCAAATATCATGGCACTCGAGGTGTGGTGTGGTAATATCATGGGACACTTGGCGTGGTGTAAATATCATGGCACTCAAGGTGTGGTGTGGCAAATATCATGGCACTCGAGGTGTGGTGTGGCAAATATCATGGCACTCGAGGTGTGATGTGGTAATATCATGGCGTGGTGTGGTAAATATCATGGCACTCGAGGCATGGTGTGGTAAATATCATGGCACTCACGGCGTGGTGTGGTAAATATGGCACTCGAGGCGCAGTGTGGCAAATATCATGCTGAAACCTAAGAGTAGATCTCAGTTAGTGAAGATGGTGGTAGCCTCTCTCCTGATGTTTGTTTAGTGGATGGGATGTTTAGCTACTTGGATAAGAGTAAGAACCAGAAGGACTCATGCGCACACATTGAAGAGAATGATGTAGGAAGAGATACAAGAGAGAGATATGTTACAGAGATACATTGCACACATTGAAGAGAATGTTACAGGAAGAGATAATAGAGAGATATGTTACAGAGATACAGAGGGTCACATCATGCTTAACTTCATCAGTAGCAAATTGTAAGCTAGCGATGTGATTTGTTGATATTTTTAAGCATATCAAAGAGATGGAAATTTGGCTAGGTCAGGGCATAAGCCATATGTTCAACACTGTTTCCACCCAACTTGAACATTCGCCCTTCCTGGCTCGTATGTATATACGCATGTAGCAGGTAACATCTGGCACACATACACAGACACAATCCAAGACCCTGGTGATCGTGCGAGATGCCCATACCTACAGCTTGGCACACAGTGATTTTGATGGTGACACATACACAGCAGGCTGGATATGTATGCCACATAATGACACCTTTATCAAGTACCAACAACCATTCCTCAACTATCATTTTGTGACTAACTGACTTAGCCTCATAGTTTCTTGTCTTTTGCAGTAATAGTGTCTCTGTCACAGTTGTAATAGTTTCTCCCGTCTTATTGTAATATTTTCAAGAAAATTCCACACATTTTTCAAGAAAAGTATCACACAAATAACTTGTACATGTGTGTATCTGTGTATCTGTGTTTCAGTGTTGAATGTCTCTGTTGATAAACGAATCACCCTTGGGGCTTTCAAGCGACAGCTGGAACCGTACATTCGGAGTTGTGTCAAATCTCTTCAAGGTAGCACAGTGTTGTTGTTGTTGTTGTTGTTGTTGTTGTTGTTGTTGTTGTTGTTGTTGTTGTTGTTGTTGTTGTTTGATATCATTACTGTGTGTATGCCAGAGAGGCAACATCATCACCAGCATCATCATCATTCTAATTCAACTAGTGACAACATGAATATTCTTGTTTATTTGTAGAACAGATCTGACAATGGCAGCTGCCACACAACAGCAGCAACCACACAGCAACCACACAGCAACAGCAACCACACAACAGCAACCACACAGCAACAGCAACCACACAACAGCAGCAACCACACAACAACAGCAACCACACAGCAACAGCAACCACACAACAGCAGCAACCACACAACAGCAGCAACCACACAGCAACAGCAACCACACAGGAACAGAAACCACACAACAGCAGCAACCACACAACAGCAGCAACCACACAGCAACAGCAACCACACAACAGCAGCAACCACACAGAAACAGCAACCACACAGAAACAGCAACTACAGCAACCACACAACAGCAGCAACCACAGCAACAGCAACCACACAACAGCAGCAACCACACAACAGCAGCAACCACACAGCAGCAGCAACCACACAACAGCAACAACCACACAGCAACAGCAACCACACAACAACAGCAACCACACAACAACAGCAACCACACAACAACAGCAACCACACAGCAACAACCACACAACAGCAGCAACCACACAGCAACAACCACACAACAGCAGCAACCACACAGCAACAGCAACCACACAGCAACAGCAACCACACAACAGCAGCAACCACACAGCAGCAACCACACAGCAACAGCAACCACACAGCAACAGCAACCACACAACAGCAACAACCACACAACAGCAGCAACCACACAGCTACAGCAACCACACAACAGCAGCAACCACACAGCAACAGCAACCACACAACAGCAGCAACCACACAACAGCAACAACCACACAACAGCAACAACCACACAACAGCAACAACCACACAACAGCAGCAACCACACAACAGCAACAACCACACAACAGCAGCAACCACACAACAACAACCACACAACAGCAACAACCACACAACAGCAACAATCACACAACAGCAGCAACCACACAACAGCAGTAACCACACAACAACAACCACACAACAGCAGCAACCACACAGCAACAGCAACCACACAACAGCAGCAACCACACAACAGCAGCAACCACACAGCAACAGCAACCACACAACAGCAACAACCACACATCAGCAACCACACAACAGCAACAACCACACAACAGCAGCAACCACACAGCAAAAAACATATTAGCTGGCAGAAAACTCATGTCTGCAACAAGATGGAGCAATAATTGGAAATATTATTAGCACGCCTAGGTAGTTGTGTCTCTGGAACCCACAAGATCATGGATATACCAAAATTAGAAGAAACCGGTGGGGAAAAGTGCTTGGATTTGACATATGTTTCCCCACAGGAGTCTCCATGGTGAAGTGGTCAACCGTCTGACTTGGGCACCGAAGGTTGTGGGTTCAATTCCGGGCCGCGTCCTCCGGTTCACGAGTGCATTTTTTCATAGACTCCTGGGGCTCGTCGCTGGAGCTACGGAGTTTGTGCTTTGTGCAATGTTTTCTGCGCTGCAGAAAGAGACTGAGCCATATGGGGTAAACCCGGTGCAATGAAGTCGGCCCTGGTGACTTTTAAGCGAACTTTTATATGTCTCTCTAAGTTCAAGACAGGCAGTGATACCAGATATACAGGATCTTCTTGAATAGTTGAAATAATTATAAAAAAAAACAAACAACCAGAAATGAATTGTCATCGCAGGACATAACATCAATATAAGACCTCTGTAGTTCATATAGTGGTGATTCTTGGCATTGAAATCGATTAACATTGAGTGAATGTTGTTACTGCATACAGTGAGCAACAAGGCTTAGAATTAAGAAATAATTAATAAGAAGCATTAAATTGTAAGAAAGCATAAATTATGGTTATATCAGTACTCAGAGGAAAGGCCAGATGGACACATACTCAGACTGTTACTGGTACCATTAGTATTGGGATTCTTCACTGGCTGTTGAAGATGAGGATGGATCACATATAGGAATATCCCGAACGCTGTGATGTCGGTTCTTGACTCAACTCAAGGTCATCTACAGGATGTAAGAAATAACATAACTTCCGTGTAAATGGGAAGAACCTTATATACCTGAATCATTTAAAACATCTTGGAACAGATGTCATCATGGCCGAATGGATAAGAATGTGTGTTCTTAAACATCCAGTGTGCTGATGCCGAGGTAAGGGGTTCAGCCCTACGCTGGACAGTTGGACTAAAATGTTGACTTCTCATCCTTGACTTGGGGATGTAAATTACGAGGGCGAGTCAATAAATAAGTCACACAGTTCTGTGGGATGGCAGGTAAATGTAGTTCGTGTTTTCTACCGGTGTCATTAGGTGACAGCAACGTCAAACTTTATATTCACGTTAGTTAGGTGGCGCTAGGTTACTTATGCACATGCACAGAGCATAAACAAATTGGCAACTGTACTTACGGAGTGTATAACCAAAGAGCAACGTGCTGTTGTGCGATTTTGTGGGCAAAAGGGCTGCCTGCAACGGACATTCATAAGGAAACGCTTCCTGTTTATGTTTGTCCCATAAAGCAGTGCTTCATGATGCAATTCGAAGAAAACATCCAGGTCTGCTGACTAGAGAAGTGTTGCTTCTTCATGACAATGCCAGACCACATACGGCTCGATTAACTCAGGAGAAAATTAACCAACTAAGGTGGGAAGTTTTGGAACATCCACCTTACAGCCCTGGCTTAGAGCCTAGCAATTTCCACCGTTTTGGTCGACTGAAAACCCACCTTGGCGGGAGACATTTCGCGAATGACGCTGAATTTGAAAGTGAAGTGAAAACATGGTTTAGAAAACAGAGCACACAGTTCTATCCAGCCGGTTTGGGAGGACTGATAAAACGATGGGATAAGTGCATCATTGTTGGTGGAAATTATGTTGAGAAATAAAGGGACAATGTATGTATAAAAATAAATTGGTTTCAAGTTGTTATCATAATTAGTTTTTTTAAACAGCCATTTGTGACTTACTTATTGACTTCCCCTAATCCAAGATGTCGGAATGGGTTCGCATGATGGCGAGGGACACTAGTAATAAAGACAGCTAATCCACATGCAAAATTCAGTCCAGTTCTACTAGAAGTAGTGTGTATGGACTACACTAGTTTGTGGATTGTTTGGCTTCCTTGAAAGAGCAAGAAGACGACAGAGAGATAAATAAGACGATGGCTTGTCTAAATGACACAATCAGGACAAGACACAGATCTGATCTGAGGCTCTGGTGATTGTGTGAGGTGGGAAATCATGATTGTCCCTGGCCCCTGTAATGATGATGGCCACGTAACTCTTCTTTCTGAGAGAGCTCTCTGGCACCACTTCTAAAAGGCTGGTTTGAGTCCAGCTTGTTGGAACACATCTTGCCGCTGCAGAGGATTGAATCCAGGTCTGGGGATTGGTGAGTGTACGAACCACCACCACATGTGCTAGCTAGCAGAACATCATTACCTGTGCTAGCCACAGAGAGTTTCACCAGCAGATGCCTAGTAACCACTGAACAATCTTGAGTACATGCTTTTCACAGTGGCAGGCACGCTGGCTAAAGTTAACGAACCACCCGCTTGTAATGTAATAAGCACAGTCGGATGTGGGTTCGATGCTTGGGCTCATCACTTGTCAAAGTGAGTTAAAGCTTGGCCACCTATTTCTACTTGCCCTCAGGCCTACAAAATGTGATGGTGCTATCACATCACAGACCCAAAACATAAAACTGATTCGGGACAGATAATAAATACACAGTGAAATTGGCCACTGGGGAAACCAGATTTTTTTAGTATGCTCTGGCCAAATGTGAATAATAAAAGAACACATGATGCAATGATTGGGATTCAGGGAGGACAAGCTGTTAATTCATCATGCTACTTTAGGACTGAAAGGATGAATGAGTTTGTTGAAAAATGTTTCCAATCTGATGTGATGATTTGTTGTTGCAGGTGTACAGGGTCTACTCAAACAGTCAAGAGTTTGAGAGTGTGCGATTGTCGGACACCTTGTCATTCTTTGAAGATGGAAAGGTAGGTCTTTGCGCAATGCAATTATTATTCCTTGCGTGTTGTGGAAATAATGTTCATTGCTGTTTGCAGCCACCCTGGCCTATTTGCACTTTTCTGCCGAAACATCTGACACATTCTCTTGTTAGTAGACTTTATAATTTTGCCAAAGCGGTGACAAAAGGGCCTACTTTGAAATTTGCCTGCTTTTGGGGGTTGTGTACTGTGCACATCATGCAAATGGAACCTCCAAATGCACACAAGGGGAATAACAACACATTCCTCTGGGGGAAAAAAAATATTTAGATTGCTTGCTTGTGTTTGCTGGCTGTAACTCCAGCGTGAAGTCCTGTATGTCGGATGAAGACATCCTGTTGTCCAACATCAGTATGATGTCATACCGGACCTGAGGTTTGTGTGAGTGTCCGTTGTCCCATGTCTGGCTTATTGGTGTGCAGACTGGTGGTTCCTCGCCGTGCAGGCAGACATTCTCCGACTTAGGAAGAATCAGCGATCCTACTACGTTAGCCAGGACCCCGAAGGGACCTGTTGCCCCAGGACACAGGGCTAGGACGTGTTATCAGGTCTTGGCCAGTATCTGGCCCTGGTGCCTTGGAAACACCTCTGCGTCTTAATATTCAGATGAGAGTGCCCCACACTGGGCTCAAACCCAACAACTTAGTATTCCAAGCGGTGAAAAAAAAAACGTCCCAGTGGCACAAAATGGAATATTGTTCGGTCAAAATCCATAACGTGGAAAGTCCAAATCGAAAGCTCATTATGGGCACGTCATCAAAGGTGGAAAAAGCGTCCCAGTGGCATGAAATGGAATATTACTTGGCTAGCGAATCCATTACGTTTAAAGTCCGAATCGAAAGCTCACTGTGGATGTAATCTGCAGACTGCATTCTTCTGGTTCCCAGAGGAACAGCCTGTGGTGACTGGAAGGCCCAATATACGGAAGTTAGGCTAACCAACCATGTGCAGGACTTGACAATTCCTTGGATGAGCCAAGTACCAGAGCTCTATGCATCGGCTCTGCAATTATGGAAGCCTCCTTGGATGGCGGGGAATGCCCATGGTCTGCCCCTGCCTTCCCTTGAGGGCTGACAGGAATGTCTTCTGCTGTTCTAAATGGGCCAGCTGGGATGGGGGATAACATCACAACAGTGAGAGTCAAATGTCCTACGAAACACCTGGGAAGGTAAAACCGGTCAGCAAATGCTTGAAGAAGTCGGATGCATCGGCCGAAAGGTGTAAATATTGCAGCTTTGCTGTAAATAGGCACAACACATTTACATCCAAAACAAACATTCCAGACGAACGTAGAAGTAGTATTCCAAGCTGAATTCCAATCTAACAAGTGTCCCAAACTGGATGAAAATCCCACAACTTAGTATTGCAAGCTGAATTCCAACCGAATAAGTATCCCAAACTGGATGAAAACCCAACAATGTAGTGTCTGAAACTGGATGCCAACGCAACAAGTATGTCCCCATCTGGATGCCAACCCAACACACAACCTGGAGGTAAATACTGTAGCTCTGAAGCTGCTCTGCCCTCAAGCTCGTCATATGTCATTCCTTTTCTTCTGGTGAGGATTTTCTGTTGTCAACCTCAGTGGAATTAGGTACCTGGTGGAACTTTATGCTGTAACTTGAAAGGAACAGCTGCATGACAGACGAGAAGATTCACCTGTTTCTGTGTTTTGTTGCGCAGTTTTGTGTGTTATGTCTGCCTATAAGCATCACTGCTATTTTTGTGCCATTCGTTCAACAGATCCGACTTCTCCCTGGTATCTCCCTGGGTTAGCCTTCTTGAGCAGTTTCCAGGCACATTTCATGGTCTCTTGTGATCATGTCAGTTGCGTCTGTTCAGTTTAGTTTATTCGACAGATCAGCATCATGGCACACAGGTGTAACCCATAAGTGCTCTGTTCTACTCCTAACTCAAGTCAGAGTCTGGAGAATCTCAGCTCAGTGCACAAACTCCATAACACCAGCGAGGATCCTGAAATACTTTGGGTAGATTTAACTCAAAATTTTGCCTGGGCAGCGCTGTTAGGCTACTATGTTTCAATTTCCAACTGCCAAGGGATTTTGTACGTGCGCAACAATACACACGGGCGTCCAATCTCACTACTCGGAGACCGGGGGAAATTTTGTTACTAGAAGTCCATGTGAAAAAATCCCGGCCCTCACCGGGGCTTGAACCCGGGACTTTCAGCACTCGAGGCGGATACCATACCTCGAGACTACTCAGCCTCTATGTGTGTCTGTTCCACCCACAAAAGAAAGACTGCATCTTTGATGGCTTCAAGATGTGATAGATAATTTACATGGATAATGACAGCAAAAAAGATAGACAGCTGGCTTCTGTTAGAGAGAAATTTTGAAAGACTGTTTTATGGAGGTAAAGTTGTGGAAATGTTGGTTAGTTGCATATCCTTTACAGAACGTAGCAGTCAACTCCAGCATTCTTTGTCTGTTTGTGATTCCTGGGTAAGTGTACTTTCAGTAGTTTGCCATTGATTTCTGAACGACTGGCACTCATACCATTGTATGGAAACCAACGTATCTGCATCCAAATCTCCCACAGCTGTGTTTCGAATGCGGTATGCGGGATGACGAACTGTATTCGTAACCCCCTCGCCACAAAGCCGGTTGTAGATATGTAAATAATATAAAATAACACAAAGTATTGCAGCTTTACAGAACACAGTTAAGGAAAACACTGTGCAGTACTTATTAATTTTATTTTATATTAGTTATTTTATATTGTTTTTTGGAGGTGATGTCTTGCACAGGATAGGCCACTGGATCATGAAGATGATGATGATGATAATGATACATTTTTATCTGAGAGATTAGATAAGTAAGGCCTGTGAACCTCGTAATACCAGCAAGCATAAGATGCTTGTAATCCTCGGTCCTGAAACTCCTGGCAGATACGAATGATTATAAATAATCGTCATTATATTAATAGCATGTGTATTTTCTTTTCAGTTTAATATCAAATTGGGTCGAGCTCTGCGATCTGGTGAGCATCGAGTTAAAGTCTTTCAGCTGTCAGTCAATGAAGCAGAGGTGAGTATAGAATAACAAAACAGTAATTAGCAGATGTTTGCATGGCTGGTAGTTATAATTTTCTCCGATCTTGGACATGTAATAACAGATGATGGCAGAAGTGAAACAGAAATCAAAAAGAGAATAGGAATGGCCAAAAATGCTTTCAACAGCATGAAATTGGTGTTAACATCTAGAGAGATTAACAACGCATTAAACATGAGAATTGCCAAATGTTACATCTGTTCAACACTTCTGTACGGCGCGGAAGTCTGGACATTGAACAAGTAACTAGAAAGTCGAATAGATGCCCTGGAGATGTGGATATACAGAAGAATATGTCGTATTTCATGGAAACAGAAACAATCAAATGCAGAGGTTCTAGAAAAACTGGTAATGAAAAGACAGTTGATGAAAGAAATAATAAAAGGGACAAGTAAAATGTTTCGGCCACGTTCAAAGACAAAGCACTCTCATAAAAATTATGCTGGAGGGCAGGGTTGAGGGCAAGCGAGCAAGAGGTAGACAACGATACAAGTGGGAAGACAACATCAAGAGATGGACGATCATCAGACTGACAGAATGTACAGTCAAGGCGAGAGACAGACAGTGTTGGAGATCCATTACAGCCAACCTTCATTGTGGGGAAAGCACCTAATTGATTGATTGATTGGTTAGTTATAACAGATAAACATTGAGTTGGTGAGATACATGTGAATGATAAGAATAAAATCTGCCTGATAGCTATGAAAGATAAAAATTGATTTGGCCAGATATCTTATTTTTACACCAGTGTATTGATAAACATTGATTGTCTCTCTGTCCCTTTCAGCCGTGTAAATTCTTGATCGAGACCATATTTGCTAAAGGTATGACAGTCTTAGAGTCCAAACAGCTGATTTTGGAAGAGCTTAAAGAACAAAGGGGCGTGGAGATTCCATTGGACAGGTAAGGGCAGATTTTTATCCCCAAGTAATTTATTGATTTGGTCTGTTCTGTGGAGAAAACTGGGGATTTTGAGCTTTAGAAGTTAGAGAATAATTCTTAGAATACCATGGGTCCAGAAAAAAATAGAAAATGCTGACATTCGGCAATATTGAACATTGAAGAGCACTGGATTATAAATATTACCACTACTTTCTCCTTCTCCTCCTCTGTACCTCCTCCTCCTCCTCTGTTCCTCCTTCTCCTCCTCTGTTCCTGCTTCTCCTTTTTTCTTCTTCTTCCTTCACCTCTGTTTCTGATGCTTTTTCTTCTTCTTCCTTCACCTCTGTTCCTCCCTTTCTTCTTCTTTTTTCTCTTTTTTTCTTGCTGTCTTTTCTCCTTCTTCTTTCTCCTCTGTTCTTCCTCCTTTTTCTTCTCATACTTTCTCCTCTGTTCGTCCTCCTATTTATTCTTCTTTTCGCCTCCTTTTTCTTCTTCTTTCTCCTCTGTTCCTCCTTCTTCTTCTTTTATCTCTGTTCCTCTTCCCTTTTCTTCTTTCATCTCTGTTCCTCCTCCTTTTTCTTCTTTCACCTCTGTTTCTCCTCCTATTTCTTCTTCTTTCTCCTCTATTCTCCTCTTTTTCTTCTTCTTTCAACTCTGTTCCTCCTACCCTTTCTTCTTCCTTCAACTCTGTTCCTCCTCCTTTTTCTTCGTCTTCTTTCTCTTCTGGTCACCTTTTCTTATTCTTGCTTCACATCTGTTCCTCCTCCTATTTCTTCTTCCTTCACCTCTGTTTTTTCTCCTTTTTCTTCTTCTTGCTTCACTTCTGTTCCTTCTTTTTTTCTTCTTCTTCTCTATCTCCCACTCTTCTTCTTCTTCAGTATCTACTGTTATTCCTGTATCAGTCAAATACTCCCACTGTTGACTGCTCCCTGGATTTGTCTGGCATTCATCTGGGAGAATGCTACTGCTCACATTGATATACCCGTAATGACATGAACTTTCAGACATATAAAAGAGATGATATATGTTGCAGATGTCGACTGAGGAAGAAGTCGTGGACAAACCCAGGCACGGTCTACTTGGACAGCAATGTCTACGACAATGAGATCCCCATCTACCCCAACTGGGAGATTTTCCTGGAGGTGTTGGATGGTGAGTAGCCATGGCGTACGTTTGTCAAACCAGATGTGTCTTTTAGTGGGGAGGTTATTGTGTGTGTGTGAGTTTGTGCTATGTCCATAGAAGTCTCTTTTATTATGTTTTTAATTTTTTAAAATATTGTCCACAGAATTGAGCAAGCGAAAGCTGCATTTCAGAAAATGAAAAGTAGCATATGAATTGAGTCACTATCATTGAAAGTAAGAGAGAGTACTGAAATATTATATAGAGCTTGTTTTGCTGTATGAAAGTGAATCGTGGAATGTGAAAGAGTAAATTAGGAAGATCATGTGTATAGTTCAGAGGCACAGATAGATCATTATGGCCTAGAGAGAATGGTGCTGCAGGGAGTGACCAGAGGATCTGACCAACACTCAGGACTTCGAGGAAAGGCCAGACAGACACACAATCAGACTGATACAGGTAGCATTAGTATTGACTCTTCACTGGCTGTTGAAGATGAGAACGGAGCATGTATGGTAATGTCCTGAGTACTATGATGTCGGTTCTTGACTTGACTCCACTCAAATTTGTTTGCCATTTTTAACCAGTTACAACAGTGTAAATAGGTCAGGTCATCCAATAGCAAAAACTGTTGCTCGGGCGCTCTCTAGCTTTGAGCTCAAGCGTAGTCCATACACACTATTTATAGTAGTGATGGACTGAATTTTGCGTGTGGGTTAGCTTTCAATATTAACATTGTCACTCGCCATCAGGCGAACCCACTCTGACTTCAGAGGTACTTGTAATTAACGTCCCCAATTCAAGGACGACAGGTCAGCATCTTAGTCCAGCTGTTCGGCATCAGCACACCGGATGTTTAAGAACACACGTTTTTACCCATTTGGCCATGCGGACCTGGGTGTATAGTGTTAACCTTCACATACCTAGGCCGTGGATAATGAGCTGAGGTGGCTAGTTCTTTTCTTCATTGGCTTTTGTTTCCAAACACTCTCCAGAAAGTTCTAAATATTAATCACAATCAGTCAGTAAATGCTTGGGTTGATTGCGACGTCCTGTAAAAGACCTGCAACTTGCTTGTAATCCACTTTTGTAGCTTGGTCTATCTCAAAATGGTCCTTGTTGGAAAGCCAACATCCCCGACTTGTGAAGATTGAACCCAGACCAGTCTTGGCATGTAAGTATGCTGACCTCTATGCCATCGCCATCCCAAATGTAGTCTATGTGTACTTGATTGTGCCTTTGTTTCAGGCCCAGAAGAGTTGAAGGACTCCTCCCAGCTGGCCATCTATGTACGATGGTGGCATCCGTCCACTCATAAGATTGAGCCCTTCACAGAAGTAGTCCTTCACCATCAGTCGGTGGAAGAACTCAAGATGAAGGTAAGCACAGCATCCTTGCTTCCAGTAGATGACTGTCTGGGGCACAGGTAATCCTTCCACATTTCCAGTAGATGACTATCTGGGGCACAGGTAATCCTTCCACATTTCCAGTAGATTACTATCAGGGGCACAGGTAGCAAGCACTTCCACATTTCAAGTAGATGACTATCTGGGGCACAGATAGCACTTCCACATTTCCGGTAGACTGTCTCGGGCACAGGTAATCCTTCCACATTTCCAGTAGATGACTGTCTGGGGCACAGGTAATCCTTTCATATTTCCAGTAGATGACTATCTGGGGCACAGATAATCCTTCCACATTTCCAGTAGATGACTATCTGGGGCACAGGTAATCCTTCCACATTTCCAGTAGATGACTATCTGGGGCACAGGTAGTCCTTCCACATCATTCAAGGGAAGAACTGTAGATAAAGATAAGCACTGCACCAGTAGCTGTGTCAGCCTCGGCCACAGATAGTCCTTTCACATCATCGGTGGAAGAACTTTAGATGAAAGTAAGCACTGTATCTGTCTCATGTATTGCCACTCATTTCTGATATTGATATTCCTCCATGTCAGGATGTCAAACTGTTCAGCATCTTCTCTCTCAGGCTCCCACTGCCTCTTATCCCATCCATTGGGAGTCTCCGTGGTGAAGTGGCCGAACCGTCTGCCTCACGCTCCGAAGGTTGTGGGCTCTATTCTTTCGGTTTACGAGTGCATTTTCTCGGAAACTCCTGGGGGTCATCGCCAGAGCTACGGAGTTCGTGCTTTATGCGATGCTTTCTGCAGGCCGCCATGCAGAAAGAGACTTAGCCATATGGGATAAAACCCGGGGCAATGAAGTAAATCCTCTCGACGTTTAATACTTTTGTTTTTTATCCCATCCAACTTCTATACAACAACAATCTTTCAGCCAACACTACTCTATCAATGCCAGAACCGCAGAATGACAGACAGTAATCTCGCAACCCATGTCTTATCGAGTGATGCGAACCATTCCGCTGAGAACATGTCAGTTTCCCTGGAAATGAAGCATACTCTGTGAGTCACCACAAACACATGTCTGCTGTGCTGCCTTCTGACCATTGGACGGCTGCCGTCACATGTGCAGTTCAGGCAGCAAACAAAATTGCAGACATCCAGCGCTTCCAAATGAATTTTGTTGTTGTTGTTGTTGTTGTTTTTTTTTTTTTGGCGCTCGCTTGCTTTGAACTGAAACGTAGTCCATACACACTACTTCCAGTTGTGCTGGACTGAATTTTGCATGTGGATTAGCTTTCCCTATTAACAGTGTCCCTCGCAATCAGACAAACCCACTCCGACTTCAGAGGTACTTGTAATTTACGTTCATTAGTCAAGGATGACAGGTCATCATGTTAGTTTAGTTTAGCCGACGGATCAACATCACGGCACACAGGTGTAACCCCATAAGTGCTCCGTTCTACTTCTAACTCAAGCCTGAGTCTGGAGAACCTCAGCTCAGTGCACAGACTCTGTAGCACCGGCGAGGATCCTGAAATACTTTTGGGGAGATTGTTAACTCAAAATTTTGCCCTGGTAGCTCCGTTATGCTACTCTTTTTCGATTTTCAACTGCCAAGGGATTTTTTACGTGCTTAACAATACACATGGGCGTCCGATCTCACTACCCAGAGACCAGGGGACATTTTATTACTAGAAGTCCTCATGAAAAAGATCCTGGTCCTCACCGGGGCTTGAAACCAGGACCTCCAGCACTTGAGGCGGAACCATACCTCGAGACCATTCAGCTCCCAACATTTTAGTCTAATCCGGTGTAGGGGTTTAACCCCATATCTCGACATCAGCACACCTGATATTTCAGAACATACATTATTATCCATTCAACCATACTGACCTGCTTTCCAAATGAATGCAAAGAAGAAGAAATGTAATTTTTTTTTTGGGGGGGGGGGGGGGGGGGGGGGGGGGGGGGGGGGGGGGGATATCAGAAATAAATTATTGACTTCTCATAGATAACATTGTGATTGCTTTGTAAATGTGTTGTCTTTCTGCTGTTTCAGATCTCTGCGTTGAGTGGTATTCCTGCTGATAATGTGGAGTTTGCTAAAGTGAGGGCCATTTGTTATGTTGTGCCTGTTGAAATTGTGTTTAGTTTTTTTTGAAATTGTTTAACTTTCTTGTGTGATTAAAGTGTTTAGTCTTTGTGTTCCTCTTATGTGATTTATGAAAATTATGAAAAGAGGCCGGGGCACTGTAGAAGTTTCTGCGCAGTGAAAGTGATTTTTATAAATTTGAGTCCTTTTATGTCTGATTATTCTCCCTGTTTCTGTGAGAACCATCTGTCATCTATGTATCAGTTATGGCTTTTTTGGTCATCTGTCACCTGTGTATCAAGTATGACCTACGCATCAACTATGACCTTATATCAGCTATGACCTGTATATCAGCCATGACCTGTGTATTTGCCTTGACCTGTGTATTAGCTATGATTGTATATCAGCTATGACTTGTGTATCAGCCATGACCTGTGTCAGCTATGATTGTATATCAGCTATGACCTTATATCAGCCATGACCTGTGCATCAGCTATGATTGTATATCAGCTATGATTGTATATCAGCTATGACCTGTATATCAGCCATGACCTGTGTATCAGCTATGATTGTATATCAGCTATGACCTGTGTATCAGCTATGATTGTATATCAGCTATGACCTGTATATCAGCTATGACTTGTGTATCTGCTATGATTGTATGTCAGCTATGATTGTATATCAACTATGGCCTGTGTATCAGCTATGATTGTATACCAGCTATGACATGTGTATCAGCTATGATTGTATATCAGCTATGATTGTATATCAACTATGGCGTGTGTATCAGCTATGATTGTATACCAGGTATGACCTGTGTATCAGCTATGGCTTGTGTATCAGCTATGATTTTATACCAGCTATGACCTGTGTATCAGCTATGGCTTGTGTATCAGCTATGATTGTATACCAGCTATGACCTGTGTATCAGCTATGATTGTATACCAGCTATGACCTGTGTATCAGGTATGGCTTGTGTATCAGCTATGATTGTATACCAGCTATGACCTGTTTACCAGCTATGACCTGTGTATCAGCTATGGCCTGTGTATCAGCTATGATTGTATACCAGCTATGACCTGTGTACCAGCTATGACCTGTATATCAGCTATGGCTTGTGTATCAGCTATGATTGTATACCAGCTATGACCTGTATATCAGCTTTGACCTGTATATCAGCTATGGCCTGTGTATCTATGATTGTATACCAGCTATGACCTGTGTATCAGCTATGCTTGTATACCAGCTATGACCTGTATACCAGCTATGACCTGTGTATCAGCTATGGCCTGTGTATCAGCTATGATTGTATACCAGCTATGACCTGTGTACCAGCTATGACCTGTATATCAGCTATGGCTTGTGTATCAGCTATGATTTGTATATCAGCTTTGACCTGTGTATCAGCTATGGCCTGTATATCAGCTATGGCCTGTGTATCAGCTATGATTGTATACCAGCTATGACCTGTGTATCAGCTATGGCTTGTGTATCATCTATGACCTGTATATCAGCTATGACCTGTGTATCAGCTATGACCTGTGTATCAGCTATGGCCTGTGTATCAGCTATGATCTGTATATCAGCTATAACCTGTGTATCAGCTATGGCCTGTGTATCAGTTATAACCTGTGTATCATCTGTGGTCTGTGCATGCATTAATAAGCTGCTAACAGGTTACACATTGAAACATAGCCAGATGCTATTTCATGGTATGTGTTTTGGTACACACACACGCACATATGCATGAAACTTGTAGTTAACTATGTGTGTGTTAATCCACACTTTATACTGTGTATGTTTCCCCCCACACGTGCATGAAACTTGTAGTTAATTGTGTGTATTAATCCACACTTTCAATTGTGTGTGTGTTTTCAGGGAAAAGGGACCTTTCCGTGTGAGGCATCCATCCTGGAGATCCACACAGACCTGGAGTGGAACCCGCACGTGAGCACGCTCAACATGTGGCCCTTGTATATCTGTGATGATGGCCATGTCATCTACTTCAGGTGGGTACCAGCCACAGGGTTCTTGCCTTCGTCTGTGTGCTGGTGGGGTCTGTGTGCTGGTGGAGTCTGTGTGCTGGTGGGGTCTGTGTGCTGGTTGGGTCTGTGTGCTGGTGGAGTCTGTGTGCTGGTTGGGTTTGTATGCTGGTTGGGTTTGTGTGCTGGTTGGGTTTGTGTGCTGGTTGGGTCTGTGTGCTGGTTGAGTCTGTGTGCTGGTGGAGTTTGTGAGCTGGTGGAGTCTGTGTGCTGGTTGGGTCTGTGTGCTGGTTGAAGCTGTACTGGTTAAGTCTGTGTGCTGGTGGAGTCTGTGTGCTGGTGGAGTCTGTGTGCTGGTTGGGTCTGTGTGCTGGTTGGGCTTGTGTGCTGGTGGAGTCTGTGTGCTGGTTGGGTTTGTGTGCTGGTTGAAGCTGTACTGGTTAAGTCTGTGTGCTGGCTGAGTCTGTGTACTGTGTGCTGGTGGGGTCTGTGTGCTGATTGAGTCTGTGTGCTGATGGAGTCTGTGTGCTGGGTTGGGTTTGTGTGCTGGTTGAAGCTGTACTGGTTAAGTCTGTGTGCTGGTTGAGTCTGTGTGCTGTGTGCTGGTGGGGTCTGTGTGCTGATTGAGTCTGTGTGCTGGTGGAGTTTGTGAGCTGGTGGAGTCTGTGTGCTGGTTGGGTTTGTGTGCTAGTTGAAGCTGTACTGGTTAAGTCTGTGTGCTGGTTGAGTCTGTGTGCTGGAAGTCTGTGTGCTGGTTGAGTTTGAGTTAATAAAGTTGATTTGTGTATTGGTTGAGTCTGTGTAAACTTAGTCATGTCATGTTGTTTGCTGGCTGAGTCTGTATGTTGGTTGAGTTTGTGTAAACTTGAGTCACATCATGTTGTATTTTGGCTGAGTCAGTGTAAACTTGAGCCATGTCATGTTGTATGTTGGCTGAGTCAGTGTAAACTTGAGTCATGTCATGTTGTATGCTGTTTGTGTAAACTTGAGTCATGTCATGTTGTATGCTGTTTGTGTAAACTTGTCTTATCATACAATATATTGGTTGAGTCAGTGTAATCTTGAGTCTCATCATACAATATATTGGTTGAGTCAGTGTAACTCACACTGAAGTGTGCTAAAAGGCAGAGCTGGTTTCACTGTTGCTCCATGCTCAGATGATGCACGTACAGAAATGACCAGTCCAGATGTGACCAGAGCTGGACGCCATCCTAGACTGAGCTGTTTGTGCAGACAAACTACAGCTTTTAAAGTGATGGTTACAGTTTGTTGTATAACTTGTGTGTTGATTTCTTCTCGTTATCACGCTTTCTCTGCTTCCAAAATCAATTTTCTGGTTTTATTTTGTCGTTTCTCGACTGTTTGCTGTTATTGTTTAGTTGTTTCCACATTATAGTATGTGTCATGTGACATGAGTTGTTTATTGTCATGTGTTATGAAGTATGGTCAATAATGAAAGTCTATGATAGAGATAGAGGAGTTATGGCTGAGTTAATTGTTATGTCAGTATAGGAAGTGTTGCTTATTGTTAAGAAGTAGGTAGTTGTAATCACACCAGTTTGTACAGAAGTCCACAACAATGTCACTTAGTAGGACCTTGCTGTGGGGTTGTAAACTTGAGTCACGTCAGGTTGTATGCTGAGTCAGTGTAAACTTGAGTCATCATACAATATATTGGTTGAGTCAGTGTAACCCTGAGTCACATCATGATGTATGCTGGTTGAGTCAGTGTAACCCTGAGTCCCTCATATGATGTATGCTGGTTGAATCAGTGTAACCCTGAGTCACATCATGATGGTATGCTGTTTGAGGTCAGTGTAAACTTAAGTCATCATACAATAAATTTGTTGAGTCAGTGTAAACTCGAGTCTTATCATACAATATATTGGTTGAGTCAGTGTAAATTTGAGTCTTATCATACAATATATTGGTTGAGTCAGTGTTAATTTGAGTCATATCATATATTGGTTAAGTCAGTGTAAACTTGAGTCTTATCATACAATATATTAGTTGAGTCAGTGTAAACTTGAGTCATATCATACAATATTTTGGTTGAGTCAGTGTAAACTTGAATCATATCATACAATATATTGGTTGAGTCAGTGTAAACTTGAGTCATATCATACAATATATTAGTTGAGTCAGTGTAAACTTGAGTCATCATACAATATATTGGTTGAATCAGTGTAACCCTGAGTCACATCATGATGTATACTGGTTGAGTCAGTGTAACCCTGAGTCACATCATGATGTATGCTGGTTAGTCAGTGTAAACTTGAGTCTCATCATACAATATATTGGTTGAGTCAGTGTAAACTCGAGTCCCATCATACAATATATTGGTTGAGCCAGTGTAAACTTGAGTCATATCATACAATATATTAGTTGAGTCAGTGTAAACTTGAGTCATATCATACAATATTTTGGTTGAGTCAGTGTAAACGTGAGTCATGTCATATACAATATATTGGGTGAGTCAGTGTAAACTTGAGTCTTATCATACAATATATTAGTTGAGTCAGTGTAAACTTGAGTCTCATCATACAATATATTGGTTGAGTCAGTGTAAATTTGAGTCATGTCATGTTGTATATTGGTTGAGTTTGTGTAAACTTGAGTCACATCATGTATGTTGGCTGAGTCAGTGTAAACCTGAGTCATGTCATGTTGTATGCTGTTTGTGTAAACTTGAGTCATGTCATGTTGTATGCTGTTTGTGTAAACTTGAGTCTTATCATACAATATATTGGTTGAGTCAGTGTAATCTTGAGTCTCATCATACAATATATTGGTTGAGTCAGTGTAACTCACACTGAAGTGTGTTAAAAGGCAGAGCTGGTTCCACTGTTGCTCCATGCTCAGATGATGCACGTACAGAAATGACCAGTCCAGATGTGACCAGAGCTGGGCGCCATCCTAGACTGAGCTGTTTGTGCAGACAAACTACAGCTTTTAAAGTGATGGTTACAGTTTGTTGTATAACTTGTGTGTTGATGTCTTCTCGTTATCACGCTTTCTCTGCTTCCAAAATCAATTTTCTGGTTTTATTTTGTTGTTTCTCGACTGTTTGCTGTTATTGTTTAGTTGTTTCCACATTATAGTATTATGTGTCATGTGACATGAGTTGTTTATTGTCATGTGATATGAAGTATGGTCAATAATGAAAGTCAATGGTAGAGATAGAGGAGTTATGGCTGAGTTAATTGTTATGTCAGTATAGGAAGTGTTGCTTATTGTTAAGAAGTAGGTAATTGTAATCACACCAGTTTGTACAGAAGCCCACAACAATGTCACTTAGTAGGACCTTGCTGTGGGGTTGTAAAACTTGAGTCACGTCAGGTTGTATGCTGAGTCAGTGTAAACTTGAGTCATCATACAATATATTGGTTGAGTCAGTGTAACCCTGAGTCACATCATGATGTATGCTGGTTGAGTCAGTGTAACCCTGAGTCACATCATGATGTATGCTGGTTGAGTCAGTGTAACCCTGAGTCACATCATGATGTATGCTGGTTGAGTCAGTGTAAACTTAAGTCATCATACAATAAATTGGTTGAGTCAGTGTAAACTCGAGTCTTATCATACAATATATTGGTTGAGTCAGTGTTAATTTGAGTCATATCATATATTGGTTAAGTCAGTGTAAACTTGAGTCTTATCATACAATATATTAGTTGAGTCAGTGTAAACTTGAGTCATATCATACAATATTTTGGTTGAGTCAGTGTAAACTTGAATCATATCATACAATATATTGGTTGAGTCAGTGTAAACTTGAGTCATCATACAATATATTGGTTGAATCAGTGTAACCCTGAGTCACATCATGATGTTTACTGGTTGAGTCAGTGTAACCCTGAGTCACATCATGATGTATGCTGGTTGAGTCAGTGTAAACTCGAGTCCCATCATACAATATATTGGTTGAGCCAGTGTAAACTTGAGTCATATCATACAATATTTTGGTTGAGTCAGTGTAAATGTGAGTCATATCATACAATATATTGGTTGAGTCAGTGTAAACTTGAGTCTTATCATACAATATATTAGTTGAGTCAGTGTAAACTTGAGTCATGTCATGTTGTATGCTGGTTGAGTCAGTGTAAACTTGAGTCATGTCATGTTTTATGCTGTTTGTGTAAACTTGAGTCTCATCATACAATATATTGGTTGAGTCAGTGTACACTTGAATCTCATCATACAATATATTGGTTGAGTCAGTGTAACTCACACTGAAGTGTGCTAAAAGGCAGAGCTGGTTCCACTGTTGCTCCATGCTCAGATGATGCACGTACAGAAATGACCAGTCCAGATGTGACCAGAGCTGGACGCCATCCTAGACTGAGCTGTTTGTGCAGGCAAACTACAGCTTTTAAAGTGATGGTTACAGTTTGTTGTATAACTTGTGTGTTGATTTCTTCTCGTTATCACGCTTTCTCTGCTTCCAAAATCAATTTTCTGGTTTTATTTTGTTGTTTCTCGACTGTTTGCTGTTATTGTTTAGTTGTTTCCACATTATAGTATGTGTCATGTGACATGAGTTGTTTATTGTCATGTGATATGAAGTATGGTCAATAATGAAAGTCAATGGTAGAGATAGAGGAGTTATGGCTGAGTTAATTGTTATGTCAGTATAGGAAGTGTTGCTTATTGTTAAGAAGTAGGTGGTTGTAATCACACCAGTTTGTACAGAAGCCCACAACAATGTGACTTAGTAGGACCTTGCTGTGGGGTTGTAAACTTGAGTCACGTCAGGTTGTATGCTGAGTCAGTGTAAACTTGAGTCATCATACAATATATTGGTTGAGTCAGTGTAACCCTGAGTCACATCATGATGTATGCAGGTTGAGTCAGTGTAACCCTGAGTCACATCATGATGTATGCTGGTTGAATCAGTGTAACCCTGAGTCACATCATGATGTATGCTGGTTGAGTCAGTGTAAACTTAAGTCATCATACAATAAATTGGTTGAGTCAGTGTAAACTCGAGTCTTATCATACAATATATTGGTTGAGTCAGTGTAAATTTGAGTCTTATCATACAATATATTGGTTGAGTCAGTGTTAATTTGAGTCATATCATATCATATATTGGTTGAGTCAGTGTAAACTTGAGTCTTATCATACAATATATTAGTTGAGTCAGTATAAACTTGAATCTCATCATACAATATATTGGTTGAGTCAGTGTAACTCACACTGAAGTGTGCTAAAAGGCAGAGCTGGTTCCACTGTTGCTCCATGCTCAGATGATGCACGTACAGAAATGACCAGTCCAGATGTGACCAGAGCTGGACGCCATCCTAGACTGAGCTGTTTGTGCAGACAAACTACAGCTTTTAAATTGATGGTTACAGTTTGTTGTATAACTTGTGTGTTGATTTCTTCTCGTTATCACGCATTCTCTGCTTACAAACTCAATGTTCTGGTTATGTTTTGTTGCTTCTCGATTGTTTGCTGTTATTGTTTAGTTGTTTCCACATTATGGTATTATGTGTCATGTGACATGAGTTGTTTATTGTCATGTGATATGAAGTATGGTCAGTAATGAAAGTCCATGATAGAAATAGAGGAATTATGGCTGAGTTAATTGTTTGTCAGTATTTGAAGTGTTACTTGTTGTTAACATATGGGCGTTTGTTACAGAAGCCCACATATGGGTGTTTGTAATCACACCAGTTTGTTACAGAAGCCCACACAAACGTCATTTTGCAGGATCTTGCTGTGCTTATGGGAAGTGTTAGGACCATCATAGTTTGTAGGCCTGAGGGCCTGGTGGAATAAGTGCTCAGTCTTTCTCTCTTATAGTGAATGACAAGAGCTGTCATTGAACCCATGTCCACCGCACTCATGTCATTGTCGGTGTAACATGGGGTTCCACGAGCTAAGCAGAAAATAGCAACATCGTAACCTATGAAGTGTAATGCAAGAGGCAGGTGGGCTTTGGGTTGAGAAAAAAAAAAAGACACTGTCTATATTTACTGCCAATATAGTACCTTGCGGTGTATGGCAGGGGTGGTCTTTGAGCCTGAGGAAGTAAGGCCAACTGCTAGTGCAGTCGCTGCGAACTGTGCAGGTTAGGATTTTCTTTTTGCCCCCGACAGAAAAAAATCCCACACCTTACCGAGGATTCGAATCCGGGTCTCCCGAAGGAGAATCCAGCATTCTAGCCACTCAGCCAGCCGCAAAAAAAAGACAAACACATGATTTCATTATCTGAACAGTCGTATTAACAAATTCAGACAGTGCTGCCGCTCGTATTTGTGTATTCAAACAGTTTATGAATATGTTGCAGGGACAGTCGCGAGGAGCTGATTGAGTTATCCGATGAAAGGAAGAAGGAAATACAGCAGAAAGAGAACAGGTATGTTAGTGGAGACCTTTGTTTGTGTACTTGTACTGGCAATAAATGGCCTTGTTTAGTCATTATGCTCAAAGCATTACAGAGCCAGACTTTTTAATGAATGGATGTAGGTAGAGAGGCAAGAAAGACATACGCTGGAAAATCTCTAAGGCTCCAGATGAAGAGTTTGTCTGTGAGGTTATGTCAGGACATTGTAAACTTCTTCTGAAAGAAATAAATACCATGGAATTAATTGGCATTATGATGGAAGAGGGAAATTGAATCATATTATGCTGCAGAAGAGAAAGTATAGCAATGCATGGAACTGTAAAATGGGCAGCATTTCATTTAAACACAAGGTCTCATGGTAACACTTTGGACAGAGCATAGCAAACTATCATTTGAAGACTCCCCACTGGACACTGGAAGGCTGGAAGCACATCTCTACAAAATGAAAGCTGCCACAAGTGACCAGTGCATTTGTTAAAGTGGCCCTCAGTCTCCTGAGCACAGACTGCAAATATGCTCTCTCTGTGGTGATAGCTCAGAAGTGGCCCCAGGAGATGAAACTGACGAACCTCTTTTGTTGAGACCACAAGTAGCCTGACTATGGAAGTCATGGCAGTAAGTAAAGCAATAACATGGTTTGAGACACAGACATTCACTAGGGCATGTTTCCTTAGCGACTCAATGAGCATGCTCAAGAGGATAGATACGGGGTGGATCCGAAGAGAGTGGTTGCTGTCTCTGGAGCGGTCTCGGCTGACAAAGATTAGTTTCATCTTCGTGCCAGGGCATGCGGGAGTACAAGGACATGAGCGGGCTGACAAGCTCGCAGATAAGGCTAATGTGGAAGGCGGACGTGCCATGGACCAGGCGGACATTCTGAATGCTCTACGAGAAGTAAGACTTGTGCAAGAACCAAGTGATGACTGTGAATCTACAACCATGGTCAGACTGCGAGAACAGCAAATTAAAAGAGATGTCGCCAAAGAAGAACACTACGCAGGAAGCCAAAGAAGATTGATAAACCAACACAGAACTGGTGTCGTTAGCTGCTACACGCTGCAGGATTTGCTGAGGAGGGGATCCGAGCACTTATGGTCTGAATGGCTCGATGTGCAATGAAGATGATCTGTTGACTAATTAACCTACTAACCGACGAGAAACTCCTGGGAGCCTTTGTAGACCTCCTACTTTACTGATGACTAGATTCAGTGAGGTAACACATCTCTTTGTTTAGACTGCTTATCTCAACAAAAGAGCATCGCCTCTTGACCTTGCCGAGAGGCATTCACACTTCACCACAAATCTGGATTCTTGGTCTTCTGGATAAATTCTTTGATGCAACTTCTCCATGCCCTTGTCATAGACCAGCAAGCTTCATTTCTCTTCTGTATCTTCTATTGTTGATCTTTCCAGCTGTTTTGATCTTCTCCAAAGCGTCTCTTCTCATGACCAAAGAACACTGTCTCTTTCTTACGGCTGTTTATAATATTGTAATGTCATTAGCCTCTTCAAGGCACTTGGTTAGTTACCCAGGCCTTCCACTGCATTCACAATATTCATCTCAGAAAGCACACCTCTGCTGCCTCCAAGTTCTTCCTCCTTTGTTCATTCACATTCCAAGAAATCACTGCCATACAGTTGTTCATTCACATTCCAAGAAATAACTGCCATACAGTTGTTCATTCACATTCCAAGATTCACTGCCATACAACTGTTCATTCACATTCCATGAAATTGCTGCCTTACAGCTGTTTATTCACATTTCATGAAATCACTGCCATACAACCGTTCATGACAACATTTCAACACTCTCTTTCCGACATGCAGTGAAAGTGACTTAGTACATACAACACGTGTCATCTGCTTAAATGCTTGCCTATTCTGCTCTTAATCCTTGTTAATACAGATATATATTTTTTTCTGAACTTCTATGCATTTTTCAGTTTTTCAGTTAACATCCTTAAACAGATTATTGCTTCTTAATACTTAAAAATGCCAAACCATTGTATTAAAAATTAAATTGTAACATTGTTTTTAAATCTATTTCTAATCATGATGTAGTCAATTTGGTTTCTTGTTCTATCTCCAGGGCTTTTCCACGTATACTGTTTCCTAGGGTTATGTTGGAAAAATGTGTTACAAATAATAAGATTGTTTTCTTCGCAAAAGTATCAGCCGGTTTCCTCTGCTGTTTCTGTTTCCCATCCCATGTTACCCTACTATCTGCTTATATTTAGTTTTTCCAACCTTTGCACTCATGTCTCATGACAATTAGGACCTCTGATGATTTTACAACTTTCAGTGTTTGTCGTAGGTCTTCATAATCTTCTAGCTGTTCATCAATGTGAAAGCAGTCGTTGATGCATACATCTGGAGAATTACTATGTCGAAAGGTCTTGTCTTAATTTTGAGTAGTATTATTCTATCTTTATGAGCCCAGAATCCACTAATATTTTTCTCTAGTTTTCTTTTTACTAAAATTCCTACTCCTCTCTCGTGGTGATCTCCTGAGTTAATGAATATGTAGTCATCTCTCTTTATATAACTTGCGTCTGTCCATCTTGTTTCAGACAGACCTAAAGTATCTAAATCCATGTTTTGGGCTTCTGAAATAAGGTTGTAAAATTTCCCTGCTTGATACAGGGTGTGTACTTTCCATGTACCAATTTTCAGACTTTCTTCTAGTTTTCAGGTAGGTATTGTCAGAATCACCTGCCCTTTTATAAGCACAATGTAATAAACTATCGTCTGTCAAGACGGCCAGGTGCCATTGTGTGAATTTCTGTAGAGTTGGATTTAATTGCATCTGCATTTATGTTAGTCAGTATTGTGTTCATATTTCATGCAGCATCAATAATAACTGGCTCTTGTAATTTTTCAGAATATCCAGACAGAACCATAGAATCACTTGCTCACCCCGCAAAGAAAGAGCGCTGAAAATCTACACCGATGAAGACAATCGAACCCCTAACCCCAAAAGTTAACTTGAGTTAGAATGAATGTGTGCTGTGCGTACCGCAACCTCTGACCTTTAGCTACTCACATGTACACACAATCAGTACAGTGACACGTCATAATGTGGTTGTTTCCACATCTGCAACTAAAACAAGCAGCAGTGTTTGATTTGTTTTGTTTCTTGAAGTTATTGACAGACCAGGGCGATGGATACCAGCCTCGATCACTCATTTGATATATTTGTATATTTATGCCAGAGATGGGCATGTGCCAATGTTTTGGCATGATAGTTTTTGCGGATTAAAAGATTGAGGTGAATCAATTGTTTTTTTATTTTCTCTCAGTATTTCGGCTAGGCTAACTTCACTATTTGTGAAATTGATTTGGTTCAATTATATCTTTAAGTCTGTGCTAAGATGCTATTGCCATTTGAGAAATTGAGTGAAATTAATTTTTATCCTTATACTTCAGCTAAAACATATTTGGTGGTTTATGGTATTTTGATGAAGCTGGTATTCCTATTGATGGAATTGAGTTCTGGGAAGGTTAAACTGGTCACCAAATGCCTGCAGAAGTCAGGTGTGTTGGCCTAAAGGCACAAGAACGCATCTCTGCTGTAAACGGGCACAACACAGTCATGTCCGAAAAAACTCCGAATGAACGCAGAAGAAGAAGAAGAAGAATTGAGGCTACAGTAATGGGGTCATGTAAGGACAGGAGAGCCAGGTTTGACCCTGAACTGCTAATGTTCTAGTGTTCTCAGCACAGTCCAGGGTTAAATCATGCACATAGAAGCAGCTGAATTGTGGTACTCATGAACAGACAAGTCTATCTTTGGTGCAACACACACACATGTGGTACACACGACTTGTAGAGGCTGTGAGGGTTATGTGTGGGAGCTTGTTTGTGTAAGTGTGGAGCTGGAAGTTTGGAAGAAACTGATTGTAAGGTAGGCTAGTTGTGTGTGTTTATTAAAAGGTGGCTTTGATTGGTCTGTAGTTATGTGTTTTTGTTGAAAAGTGGCTTTGACTGGACTATATAGTTGTGTGTTTTTGTTGAAACGTGGCTTTGAATTGACTGTATAACTGTGTTTTTGTTGAATATTGGCTTTGACTGGACTGTATCATTTAGTGTCTTTGTTGAAAGGTGGCTTTGATTTGACTATGGTGTATGTTTTTTGTTGAAAGGTGGCTTTGATTTGACTACATAATTTGAGTGTTTTTGTTGAAAGGTGGCTTTGACTTGACTATGGTGTATGTTTTTCGTTGAAAGGTGGCTTTGATTTGACTATATAGTTGTGTATTTTGTGTGTGTGTTGAGTTGAGTCCAGAACTGATATCGCAGCACACATGACATTCCCATACACACTCCGTCCTCATTTTCAACAACCAGTGAAGAGTCCCAGTACTAATGGTACCAGTTGCAATCTGATTATGGTCCAATAACCAGCAAAGAATCCCAATACTAATGGTGTCAGTTGAAATCTGATTCCATCCATCATGTGCCATGCTGGAAAGCGCGGGCGGTCATGACTCGCCATTTCACCCGATCACCATATTTGTGGATCAGCTCAGTGTTCCTTCTTGGCCATGCCATGTGGCCAAGCCATCCAGGTATTTACTTCTGATTATGTGTCCAATAACCAGCTGTGTCGGCCAGATCTCCTGGTCACTCCCTGCTGCACCATTCTCCCCAGGCAATGATGCTGTATCTATTTCCCCACACTATACACACAATCCCAAAGTGCCCCGACCACATCTGCCTTATCATGCATCAATACCTCACTCCATTGGTGCAGACTCAGCCAGTCTGTCCTGCTTGTTTCCAACCACACCGGCATGTCCTGCGGGAAATATCCAGCTCATGCTTCCTATCTTGTGATCTGCACAACTGTGCCTGTCTTCAGCATGCCCTGTGAATCCTTTACAATCACGGCATGTGTGTGTGTTTATCCTGCAGCCAGCGGAAGTCCACAGTGACTGTCTCCACCTCCAATCTCAGACTAGATGTGGTATCGTATGCCAGGCTCTCCTGCACTACAATGTCCATTAATCTTCACTATGAACATCCAGACACTTATTTTGCCTCTTAGCACAGAGCCATCTGTGTATATGATTACATCACCTGGGCACAAATAGTCGCGTATCAATTGTTGCACCTCCCATTCAGCACTGACTTTTGGCCAATCACTGCACTCCCGATCCAGTGTGATTATGACCCTGCACATATCTGACATTTCCTCTGGCATTCTGACCCACTCCTTCCAGTGTTTTCATGCATAGACACTTCTCTGATTGTGTCCTTTGTCTGAGCCATTCATGATGTTCCTTTAATTGGTCTATGGCCCTTATCTGTGTTCAGGGCTTCATGCAGAAGGTATTCCTTGTCCACGGCCACTAGAAGATATGACTTAGCCTGCTGTTACGTGAGTCTGACCACAATCATTGGCAGCACCAGAATTATCTCATACACACTATCTGTGAGATCCCAGGATCACAAGCATAACTTCATTCTGAACGCCTCTAGTTTCACTAGCTGACATTTTGTTGAGAGATGGCTTTGTCTGGACTATAGTTGTCTGTTTCTGATGAAGGTGGCTTTGATTTTACTATATAGCTCCATGTGTTTTTTTTTTATTTATAATGTGGTTATGGTTTGGTTATATAGCCATGTGTATTATTTGTTGAAATGTGGCTTTGATTTGACTGTATAGTAACATATGTGTGTGTATTTGTTGGGGTGTTTGTTGAAATGTGGTTTTGTCTGGACTGTATAGTAACATGTGTATGTGTATTTGTTGGGGTGTTTGTTGAAATATGGCTTTGCTTTGACTGTATATCTGTGTATGTTGTTAAGAGATGAGTTTGGCTGGACTGTATAGGAGTGTACATTTCATCCTGTGTTATGGCTTTGAATTGACAATACAGTCATGCATGATTTTTGTTGAAAAGTGGCATTCATTTGACTGTAAAACTGTGTATGTTTTTGTTGTGAGATGGCTTTTGCTAGACTGCAGTCAGGTCTGTTTTTTGTTGAAAAGTGGATTTGGACTGAACTATATTCAAGTATGGCTTTGTTGAAAAACAGTTTTTACTGGTCTATATTTGAGTGTGTTGAAAAGTGGCTTCAGCTGGGACTATAGTCAGGTGTGTTGAAAGGTGGTTTCGACTGGGACTATAGTCAGGTGTGTTGAAAGGTGGCTTTGGCTGGGACTATCGTCGAGTGTGTTGAAAGGTGGCTTCAACTGGGACTATAGTTGAGTGTGTTGGCAGGTGGCTTCAACTAGGACTATAGTCAGGTGTGTTGAAAGGTGGCTTCAGCTGGGTCTATAGTCAGGTGTGTTGAAAGGTGGCTTCAGCTGGGACTATAGTCAGGTGTGTTGAAAGGTGGTTTCGACTGGGACTATAGTCAGGTGTGTTGAAAGGTGGCTTCAGCTGGGACTATAGTCAGGTGTGTTGAAAGGTGGCTTTGACTGGGACTATAGTTGAGTGTGTTGAAAGGTGGCTTCAGCTGGGACTATAGTCAGGTGTTTTGAAAGGTGGCTTTGACTGGGACTATAGTCAGGTGTGTTGAAAGGTGGCTTTGGCTGGGACTTTAGTCAGGTGTGTTGAAAGGTGGCTTCGACTGGGACTGTAGTCGAGTGTGTTGAAAGGTTGTGGAGATGAGAGCCGGCAAGCATCTTGTGTTTACCATATAATGTGCCCACCATGGCTGGGCAGCTATAGTTGTGCCCACTGGGTTTCTGTTTGGGGAGCCTGGAGCTTGAGGCAGGCACACACATGAGTTGAACAGTCAACACATGCCAGTCTGACTTCCTTAGGTGTGTAGATTGATAGCTTTGTGGGAGAGAGCACAGTTTGTATACAGGAGCAAAGTTTGGGACACTTGACTGTTGCTAATGTTTGGGAGCTCAAGAGCAGAGTGGTTAGACCACTTGCTTGCCATGATAGTGGTCTGGATTCAATTACCAGCAGGAGCAGGATTCGTTTTTGTTTTCCAGCAGTACGACTCAGGGGATCAACCCTGCTTCTTGAAATGGGTGCCTATGTCAGTTTTAGAATTGTTTGGGGGGTAATTTACTAGGAAAGAAAGGTAGTGAGCAATGGAACTGGCCTCTCATCACAATATTCTGAGGTTCAGAAGTTTAAAGACCTAATGTTTCACACCCCAGTGTGTTTGCCCGGACACTACCCATCTGTTTGGGGAGTAGTGGACTTGTAAACACGTTTTTTGGTCAGAGTTGATGGCTCCAGTTTCAAAGGTCTATCTGCAGGATGTGTCCTGTGTGTACAACATGTTCCCATGTCTCCTGGTTGCGTGATCATCTGGTAGCGTGATCATCTGGTTGCATGATCATCTAGATATAGGTCATCATCATCGTCATCATTGCCTTGTTGCCTCATTGTCTTGTTCATTGTCCATCCATCTACACATTTAGATGCTCCCTCTGTCTTGTAGTTAACATTTTCTCCATAGGCTCTGTCTCATAGGATACTTGCCCTAAACATGACCAAGCCATCTCTCCCCCCCCCCCCCCTTTTTTTTTCCCTCCTCCCCCTCTTTCTCCTTCATTTCTCTCTCTCTCACCTTTTTTGTGTGGGCACTTTCTCGCTTTGAACTCAAGCACAGTCCATTAATGTGCTACTATGTCTAGTGCAGTAGGCTGATATTTGCTTGTGGATTAGCTTTCACTATTACAAGTGTTCCTTGCCATCAGAGGAACCCACTCTGACTTCGGAGGCACTTGTAATTTACGTCTTCAAGTCGATGATGAGAAGTCAACATTTTAGTCCAACTGACCATTTAGCGGTTGAACCCGCTACCTTGGCATGAGCACACGGGAAGTTCAAGATCAAACGTTCATATCTATTCGACCATGGTGACCTCTATGTTTCTCTTCTGTGTCTGTGGCTTCTTCAGTGATCAACTTCTGCGACAGTGATCAACTTCTGCGACAGTGATCAACTTATGCGATCCTTCTGCGACAGTGGTCAACTTCTGCGATCAACTTCTGCGACAGTGATCAACTTCTGTGACAGTGATTAACTTCTGCGACACATCTCCATGGCATGGATCACCAAGGTACACTCATTCCCTCATCCATGGGACAGTGTATAACAGGTCCAGTCTGTGCACCAAAGTGCACTCATTCTCTCATCTGTGGGACAGTTTCATTTGAAGAGACGGCGAGAGATATAGTTCCTACCTATAATGCTAATCTGACGTCCACAGAGATATTTAGTTCCTACCTAGAATGCAAATCTGATGGCTACAGAGATTTAGTTCCTACCTAGAATGCAAATCTGATGGCTACAGAGATATAGTTCCTACCTAGAATGCAAATCTGATGGCTACGGAGATATAGTTCATACCTAGAATGCAAATCTGATGGCCATAGAGAAGGGGTATCAGACAATCGTCATGTGAAATGGTATGGGTGCCAGTCGTTCAGAAAGCAATGGCAAACTACTTAATGTAAACTTGCCAAGACAACAACAGCAAAAAATGCTGGTGTTGACTGCAAACGTCCTGTAAAGGATATGCAATAAAACAAAAATGTTTTAAGAAGCCATATCATCCCCAGAGCTGCATGTAGTGAGAACATCACTCATCTGTGGATTGAGTCTTGGCTGTTGCACTGACAAGGCCATGTTCTATCCATTGTACTACTGGGTTCCAATAGTAGGGTATACAGCTTTATGAGGTGGGGTGCCCATCTCTCTTTTCATTTCTTTGTCTATACCAAATACACTGAGTTATTAATTATTGGAGAACCCCAGGAGCTGCTGAAATAACATGAGAAATAAATGTGTATGTATTGATCTATATCAAACTCTTCTCCTGATCTCTTCTACTTCTTCGTTTTCTATAACAGACTTCTCTTTACCTTTTAAATTTTAGAGAAAACAAACAGTTAATCTATGAAAGACTTGTCTTTACCTTTTAAATTTTAGAGAAAACAAACAGTTAATCTATAAAAGACTTGTCTTTACCTTTTCAATTTTAGAGAAAACAAACAGTTTGTCTATAACAGACTTGTCTTTACCTTTTAAATTTTAGAGAAAACAAACAGTTGTCTATAAAAGACTTGTCTTTACCTTTTCAATTTTAGAGAAAACAAACAGTTTGTCTATAACAGACTTGTCTTTACCTTTTCAATTTTAGAGAAAACAAACACTTTCTATAACAGACTTGTCTTTACCTTTTCAGCTCTAGCAAAAACAATTTTCTATTAAGAGACTTGTCTATACCTCTGTAACTGTAGCAGAAAACAAATAGTTGGTCTATTACAGACTTCTCCTCAGCTCTTCAATTCTAGCAAATACAATTTTCTATAACATACTTATATTTAGCTCTTCAACTGTTGTAAATACAAAGAGTTGTCTATAACATACTTGTCTTTACCTCTTCAACTGTAGCAAATACAAACAGTTTTCTATAATGTACTAGTCTTTATCTCTTCAACTGTAGCAAAAACAAACAAACAATTTTCTATAGCTCTTCAACTGTAGCGAAAACAAATAAAAGTTGTGAATTACTGACGTGTCGTCACCTCTGCTTCAACATCATACCATTCAGACCAGCTAAGGGTCATGTTTTGCTGGGTATTTATCTCTTTGCCTACCTCTTGCAGTTTTCCATTATCTTTGCCAGCTGTCACAAAGTTTTTCAGTTTAGTTCTCTTCATTACATGACCAAAATATCTTGAGGGTCTACTCCAAGTTTCTATGATCAATTTACGGGTTTCTTTTAATTTCTTTGGCACATACTATGAATGTTCTTTTGTGGAATAATTTTCCGATAATTGAAATGTTTCCCGGGTAGTGTTCTGTACGCCGTTTCTTTGTGGTTTTCTCCTGTTGGGTAAAATTTAACATGCGTACATGACCTGCTACTTCTTGTATTTGTCGGAGAAGGTTAAGAATGTGATTGCCTGCTGGATAGGGGGGTAGGGGAGTTTAACTTGCTCAGGTTTCATATGTTGTAAAAACGATATGGTTAAATAGGGGATTCAGGGGAGATTGTGGTTGGGAGATTTTGGTCCCTGCTATAAGTCGGAATGTACCAGGTTGAAATCCCACCATAGGGCTGTACAAAAACCAGTGGTATCTCATGATATCACCCATCCCTCTAATCTTTTGGGTAGTGAGGTTAGATGCTAGACTTCTCGCATAAGGGTGAAAAAACAGGAGGCTCTGAGAGCAAGTTGAGCATGTGATAAATCCAGTGGCAGCTGAACATTGAAAGTGTAGGCCATAAAATCACTGCCCTGGCAAAGTTGTTAGGACACAAAACCCAGCCACGGGTAGACAGGGTCCATTGACTGTGATGGAATCTGTCTGGTGGAAGCACACTTGACTTATATGGAAGCTGAAGTCACAATTAGATTTTTAAGAGCATGAATCTTTCCTATTGCAACATAGCCCGTGAGACCTGGACACTTACTAAACAAGCTGAACAGCGCTTAATGCCTTTGAATATAAATCTTATAGATAGGTTCTAAGAATATCTTGGGAACAGAAAAGAACAAATGCATCCATATGACAAGAGCTGAATATTGAAGAAGGTTGGCTACTAAAGACTATAAAACAAAGAAAATTGAAATATTTTTGTCACTTGAAATTTCATGAAAGTTTGGAGAGAACAATAATGGAGAGGTATATGCCAGGGAAGAGTGGAAGAGGAAGGCCAAAGAGAAGATGGGTGCAGGATGTGGCAGGTGATCTCCAGATGGGTGTATCGGAAGTGGGGCATCTTGCTTAAGATCAAGGAGTTTTCTGGACGGTTGTTATGGGTGCGAGGTTCTGAAGAGGACATGCTACTGAATGAATGAATGAATGTCAGACACACTGATCTGTGTGTTGCATGATTAGGTGTGACACACTCCCCTCGAAAGATGAGAGAAAGAAAAAGAGCCTTGCACTCAGCACTTCTTGAAGTGGGCTGGATGCCATTCATCTGAGCCAATCCACCTCCCTAGAATTATTGTTATTGCAAAGTGCAATATCAGATATTTCTTGCTCATTGTGTGTGTGTGTGTGTGTGTTGTTAAATTGTTGATTTGCTGTTAACATTTACTCATTAATTAATTACCAAACTAATGGAGATAAGGAGGTGAAGTGGCCAGTGTGTTCCCCTCATAGTCACGGCTTATTGATTAAGTTCCTCCTCCACAATTCAGGATTGTTATTATTTATAGCTTCAGAGTCAATCCGGATTCTTAAACCTTATAGCTCTGAAATCAATAATGATTCATCAATATAGCTCTGAAATCAATCATGATTCATACATATCATAGCTCTGATATCAATCATGATTCATAAATATCATAGCTCTGAAATCAATCATGATTCATAAATATCATACTCTGAAATCAATCATGATTCATAAAAATCATACTCTGAAGTCAATCATGATTCATAAATATCATAGCTCTGAAATCAGCTACGATTCAAAAACCTCATAGTTCCGAAGTTAAACCCTGATTCATAAACCTCAGCTCTTGAATCAACCCAGATTCATAAACCTCAGCTCTGAAACCAATGTGGATTAATAAGCCTCATAGTTCTCAAGTCAACCCTGATTCATAAAATGGCTATCAGCAAATGTCTGGAGACAAAAGACATCCAGGAAGATACTGGTACATCACCTGCTGATAGCTGTTTACTGTCCAGGTACAAAAGACAGCCAGAAAGATACCCTTTTTAAGCTGAGCCCACCTGAGTGCCCAGGTGTATTTACAAAACTGTTCCCACCTCAGTGGGGTTTGAACATAATGGCTTTTGGGCTGGCAGGCAGGCATGTTGGTAGTGCTTGGTTGTGATTACTGTGGCACATACTTTTGTAGTGTGTTGTCTTCACATGAACAAGGTTGGTATAGTGAGATGGAGAGTGGAGTTATCACATCTTCTTGGTTGGAATAGTGAGGTGGAGTTGCAACATTTCCGTGACAAATTTTCCTTCCCAAGGAGATTAATAAGAGAGAACCCAGTTTCCAAGGCCTGACTGACTCAGGAGCTTAAGAGAGAACCCAGTTTCCAAGGCCTGGCGGACCCAGGAGTTTAAGAGAGAAGCCAGTTCCTAAGGTCTGGCTGACCCAGGAGTTTAAAAACAGAACCCAGTTTCCAAGGCCTGGCTGACTCAGGAGTTTAAGAGAGAAGCCAGTTTTCAAGGCCTGGTGACCCAGGAGTTTAAGAGAGAACCCAGTTTCCAAGGCCTGGCTGACCCAGGAGTTGTTCGGGAGGGGGGAAAATATGATTATTTCTGGTGGTCATTTCTGGGGATTGAACTCTTCGCTGGAGGCCTGGCCTGGCTGTACTAACCATAGCTGCCATTCCTTCACTGACCTCTGCCAACATGGCTGCAGTGACTACAGCTCCACTAACTGCTACAGCTCCACGAACCGCTACAGCTCCACTAACCCACTACAGCTTCACTGACCCCTGCCAACACAGCTCCACTAACCTTTACAGCTCCGCTGACCCCCTCCAATACAGCTCCACTAATAACCTCTATGGTTCCACTGACCCCTGCCAACACAGCTCCAACCTTTACAGCTCCGCTGACCCCCTCCAACACAGCTCCACTAATAACCTCTATGGTTCCACTGACCCCTGCCAGTACGGCTCCACTAATGTCTACAGCTCCACTAACCTCCACAGCTCCACTGACCCCTGCCACCATAGCTCCATTAAGCCACGTAGTCTCCTAACCACCATGTAAAGGGAGCAAAGTAGAAGAGGAGGTATGTACATATGTGTGTGTGTGTGGGGGAGAGAGAGAGAGAGAGAGACTGACAGTGACATGCATATTTGTATAATTTTCCAAAAATAAACTCAACATGATGGATACCTTTCATACTTTGTCTCTGGCTGGTTCTCTTTGTCTTATCGTGTGATTGCTTGTTGTAATTTTTGATGCTATCCTATTTCATTTTTTAAAGTCTTGTTTTTGTATTGTAGTTTTTCATGTTCTTTGTTGTACTTTTTCATGTTGCGTTGTTCTTTGTTGTACTTTCTCTTGTGTTGTTCTTTGTTGTACTTTCTCATGTGGGGTTGTTCTTTGTTGTACTTTCTCTTGTTGTGTTTTTCTTTGTTGTATTTTCTCCTTTTTTGTTCTTTGTTGTACAAATTCATGCTGTGTTGTTCTTTGTTGGCTGTGGAAATGTGGTTTCTGAGGAAAATGCAAAGAATACCATGGACAGACAGAAAAACCAATGAACAAGTCCTTCAAGAAACAAATGAAGATCGTAGACTGATTAGAGTCATTAGACGTAGACAGTCAAAATTATTTGGGCATGTTATGAGAAGAAATGGATTGGAGAACTTGGTGACAACTGGCAAGATTGAAGGGAAGAGACCAAGGGGAAGACCAAGAAGTAAATACCTGGATGGCTTGGCCATGTGGCATGGTCGAGACAGGAACACGGGGCTGATCCACGACTGGTGATCGAGTGAGATGGCAAAACATGACCGCCCACGCTTATTGGCATAGCACATGATGGATGCATGGATGTTCTTTATTGTACACTTTGATGTTGTATTATTCTTCGTTATACTTTTGATGCTGCAATGTTCCTGTTTACACTGTTTTGATGTTACATTTTTCTGTTGCACTTTATGATACTGCATTGTTCTATATTTCACTTTTTGATGTTGCATTGTTTTTTTATTGTACTTTTTGATGTTGTATTATTCTATGTTGTATTTTTTAATGTTGCATTGTTCTTTGATGTACTTTCTCATGTTTTTGTTAAAATCTGTGTTGTACATTTTCATTTGTATGTTCTCTGTTGTACTTTTACATGTTGTATGTTCTCTGTTGTACTTTTTCATGTTGTATTGTTGTGTTTCATTTTTTTATGTTTTGTTTTATTATATTTTATTGTACTTTTTGATGCTGCATCCTTCTTGCTTGCACTTTTTTGTTTTGCATGTTTTTGGTGCACTTTTAGTTACTGCATTGTTCTATGTTGCACTTCTTGATGTTGCATTGTTCTTTATTATACCCTTTGATGTTGTATTATTATTTGTTGTATTTTTTTGATATTGCATTGTTCTTTGTTGTATCATTTCATGTTACAATTTTTATGTTGTATTTTTTCATGTTGCATTGTTCTACAATGTACTTTTTTATGCTGTTGCATTGTTCTGTAAAGTTCTTTTTATTGTCATATTCTTCTTTGTTTGACCTTGTATTTTTCTGTTGTGTAATTAGTATTTTCTTAGACCACTTCTGGAAGGTGTAGACTTGTGACTTGTATTTAATGTAATTGCTTGTTCATGTGTTCTTCTGCTTGTTCTGTGTTTTTGTCTTGATACAATTATTATTTGTTCTATTAGTTGTTCTTGGTTTACTTTTTTTATGTGTTGTTTGAATTTGATTCATGAAAATTCAAAGAAATCCGTGGTCATTAAAAAAAAAGTTATTTAGTTGCGTATCCTTTACAGGACTTCACAGTCAACCCCAGTATGTTTTGGCTGTTTGTGATTTCTTGGCAAGTTTACGTTCAGTAGTTTGCCATTGCTTTCTGAATGACCAGCACTCATACCATTGTATGAAAACCAACACAAGTCAGTCTGCTTTCAAATCGCCTGCAGCTGTGTTTTGAATGCAGTATACAGGATTGCAAACTGCATTCATTACCCCTTTGCCACAGTACCATCTTATTGGATATGTCAGATGTCCCCTTCTTTAACTGGGCAGTAGTTACAGACAGGATCACTGCAAATGAGCTGGAACCAGCTGACCAGACTCTTCAGAATCAGTTCAGCCCACTATGGACTCTGACCAACCTACACCAATTTGTCTTGGAGACCCTGTCACTTGCAATTTTGAAGCACCAAAGCAAATTCCAGAGCAAATCTTACACAACTGCCCAGATAGTGTGGGAATATATCATACAGGAACAGAGTTATGAGACTGCCCAGACAGTGGAAATCTATCCCACAGGAACAGAGCTATAAGACTGCCCAGACTGTGTGGGAATCTATCCCACAGGAACAGAGCTATAAGACTGCCCAGACTGTGTGGGAATCTATCCCACAGGAACAGAGCTATAAGACTGCCCAGACTGTGTGGGAATCTATCCCACAGGAACAGAGCTATAAGACTGCCCAGACTGTGTGGGAATCTATCCCACAAGAACAGAGTTATAAGACTGCCCAGACTGTGTGGGAATCTATCCCACAGGAACAGAGCTATAAGACTGCCCAGACTGTGTGGGAATCTATCCCACAGGAACAGAGCTATAAGACTGCCCAGATTCTGCCAAACAGGGCATGGAAATCTGGCTCATAGGAGCAGCCCAACAGCCTGCGCAGAATCTGCCACCAGCCAGAGTGGGAAAGTAGCACACAGAGCAACTCTAGAAGACTGGCCAGATTTTACCAGATAGAGAATGGAAATCTGGCTTACAGAGGTAATCATACAAGATTGTCCAGAATTTGTCAGACAGAGTGGAAATCTGGCTTACAGAGGTAATCCTACAAGATTGTCCAGAATTTGTCAGACAGAGTGGAAATCTGGCTTACAGAGGTAATCCTACAAGATTGTCCAGAATTTGTCAGACAGAGTGGAAATCTGGCTTACAGAGGTAATCCTACAAGATTGTCCAGAATTTGTCAGACAGAGTGGAAATCTGGCTTACAGAGGTAATCCTACAAGATTGTCCAGAATTTGTCAGAGAATGGAAATCTGGCTTACAGAGGTAATCCTACAAGATTGTCCAGAATTTGTCAGACAGGGAGTGGAAATCTGGCTTTCAGAGGTAATCCTACAAGATTGTCCAGAATTTGTCAGACAGAGTGGAAATCTGGCTTACAGAGGTAATCCTACAAGATTGTCCAGAATTTGTCAGACAGAGAATGGAAATCTGGCTTACAGAGGTAATCCTACAAGATTGTCCAGAATTTGTCAGACAGGGAGTGGAAATCTGGCTTTCAGAGGTAATCCTACAAGATTGTCCAGAATTTGTCAGACAGGGAGTGGAAATCTGGCTTACAGAGGTAATCCTACAAGATTGTCCAGAATTTGTCAGACAGAGAGTTGAAATCTGGCTCACAGAGGTAATCCTACAAGATTGTCCAGAATTTGTCAGAGAGGGAAATCAAGCTCAGATAGTTAATCCTACATGATTCCACAATCTGCCAGACTCCATTCTACCATTACTATTATCCCGTTCAACATCAGAAGAGAAGTTATATTAGGGTCCATCTCCTGGCTCATTAATAATCCTGTGACCGAGTCAGCCACAATTCGGAGATTAATTTGAAGGTGATTGTTGTTCAAAGAGGTTAATAAGCCAGACAGATTGGTAGTCTGGCTGATAGGAGCAACCCAAGAAGACAAATACTTTACTGCAGAGACCATGTGTTGCCCATGATGCCTCTCTCGGCCTGCCTAGTTTACTCCAGAGACCATGTGTTGCCCATGATCTCTCTCTCGGCCTGCCTAGTTTACTCCAGAGACCATGTGTTGCCCACGATGCCTCTCTTAGCCTGCCTAGTTTACTCCAGAGACCACGTGTTGCCCACGATGCCTCTCTCAGCCGGCCTAGTTTACTCCAGAGACCATGTGTTGCCCATGATCCCTCTCTCGGCCGGCCTAGTTTACTCCAGAGACCATGTGTTGCCCATGATCCCTCTCTCGGCCTGCCTAGTTTACTCCAGAGACCATGTGTTGCCCACGATGCCTCTCTCAGCCTGCCTAGTTTACTCCAGAGACCATGTGTTGCCCACGATGCCTCTCTCAGCCTGTCTAGTTTACTCCAGAGACTATGTGTTGTCCATGCAGCCTGATTCCTCTCTTGGCCTGCCTAGTTTACTCCAGAGACCATGTGTTGCCCACGATGCCTCTCTCAGCCTGTCTAGTTTACTCCAGAGACCATGTGTTGCCCATGCAGCCTGATCCCTCTCGGCCTGCCTAGTTTACTCCAGAGACCATGTGTTGCCCACGATGCCTCTCTCAGCCTGTCTAGTTTACTCCAGAGACCATGTGTTGTCCATGATCTCTCTCTCGGCCTGCCTAGTTTACTCCAGAGACCATGTGTTGCCCATGATCTCTCTCTCGGCCTGCCTAGTTTACTCCAGAGACCATGTGTTGCCCATGATCCCTCTCTCGGCCTGGCTAGTTTACTCCAGAGACCATGTGTTGCCCATGATCCCTCTCTCGGCCTGGCTAGTTTACTCCAGAGACCATGTGTTGCCCATGATCTCTCTCTCGGCCTGCCTAGTTTACTCCAGAGACCATGTGTTGCCCATGATCCCTCTCTCGGCCTGCCTAGTGTACTCCAGAGACCATGTGTTTCCCATGCACCATGATCCCTCTCTCGGCCTGGCTAGTTTACTCCAGAGACCATGTGTTGCCCATGATCTCTCTCTCGGCCTGCCTAGTTTACTCCAGAGACCATGTGTTGCCCATGATCCCTCTCTCGGCCTCCCTAGTTTACTCCAGAGACCATGTGTTGCCCATGATCCCTCTCTCGGCCTGGCTAGTTTACTCCAGAGACCATGTGTTGCCCATGATCTCTCTCTCGGCCTGCCTAGTTTACTCCAGAGACCATGTGTTGCCCATGATCCCTCTCTCGGCCTGCCTAGTGTACTCCAGAGACCATGTGTTTCCCATGCACCATGATCCCTCTCTCGGCCTGGCTAGTTTACTCCAGAGACCATGTGTTGCCCACGATGCCTCTCTCAGCCTGCCTAGTTTACTCCAGAGACCATGTGTTGCCCATGATCCCTCTCTCGGCCTCCCTAGTTTACTCCAGAGACCATGTGAAACGTCCTGTAATGGATATGCAATAAAACAAAAATGTTTTAAGAAGCCATATCATCCCCAGAGCTGCATGTAGTGAGAACATCACTCATCTGTGGATTGAGTCTTGGCTGTTGCACTGACAAGGCCATGTTCTATCCATTGTACTACTGGGTTCCAATAGTAGGGTATACAGCTTTATGAGGTTGGGTGCCCATCTCTCTTTTCATTTCTTTGTCTATACCAAATACACTGAGTTATTAATTATTGGAGAACCCCAGGAGCTGCTGAAATAACATGAGAAATAAATGTGTATGTATTGATCTATATCAAACTCTTCTCCTGATCTCTTCTACTTCTTCATTTTCTATAACAGACTTGTCTTTACCTTTTAAATTTTAGAGAAAACAAACAGTTATCTATAAAAGACTTGACTTTACCTTTTCAATTTTAGAGAAAACAAACACTTTCTATAACAGACTTGTCTTTACCTTTTCAGCTCTAGCAAAAACAATTTTCTATTAAGAGACTTGTCTATACCTCTGTAACTGTAGCAAAAAACAAATAGTTGGTCTATTACAGACTTCTCCTCAGCTCTTCAATTCTAGCAAATACAATTTTCTATAACATACTTATCTTTAGCTCTTCAACTGTTGTAAATACAAAGAGTTGTCTATAACATACTTGTCTTTACCTCTTCAACTGTAGCAAATACAAACAGTTTTCTATAATGTACTAGTCTTTATCTCTTCAACTGTAGCAAAAACAAACAAACAATTTTCTATAGCTCTTCAACTGTAGCGAAAACAAATAAAAGTTGTGAATTACTGACGTGTCGTCACCTCTGCTTCAACATCGTACCATTCAGATCAGCTAAGGGTCATGTTTTGCTGGGTATTTATCTCTTTGCCTACCTCTTGCAGTTTTCCATTATCTTTGCCAGCTGTCACAAAGTTTTTCAGTTTAGTTCTCTTCATTACATGACCAAAATATCTTGAGGGTCTACTCCAAGTTTCTATGATCAATTTACGGGTTTCTTTTGATTTCTTTGGCACATACTATGAATGTTCTTTTGTGGAATAATTTTCTGATAATTGAAATGTTTCCCGGGTAGTGTTCTGTACGCCGTTTCTTTGTGGTTTTCTCCTGTTGGGTAAAATTTAACATGCGTACATGACCTGCTACTTCTTGTATTTGTCGGAGAAGGTTAAGAATGTGATTGCCTGCTGGATAGGGGGGTAGGGGAGTTTAACTTGCTCAGGTTTCATATGTTGTAAAAACGATATGGTTAAATAGGGGATTCAGGGGAGATTGTGGTTGGGAGATTTTGGTCCCTGCTATAAGTCGGAATGTACCAGGTTGAAATCCCACCATAGGGCTGTACAAAAACCAGTGGTATCTCATGATATCACCCATCCCTCTAATCTTTTGGGTAGTGAGGTTAGATGCTAGACTTCTCGCATAAGGGTGAAAAAACAGGAGGCTCTGAGAGCAAGTTGAGCATGTGATAAATCCAGTGGCAGCTGAACATTGAAAGTAGGCCATAAAATCACTGCCCTGGCAAAGTTGTTAGGACACAAAACCCAGCCACGGGTAGACAGGGTCCATTGACTGTGATGAAATCTGTCTGGTGGAAGCACACTTGACTTATATGGAAGCTGAAGTCACAATTAGATTTTTAAGAGCATGAATCTTTCCTATTGCAACATAGCACGTGAGACCTGGACACTTACTAAACAAGCTGAACAGCGCTTAATGCCTTTGAATATAAATCTTATAGATAGGTTCTAAGAATATCTTGGAAACAGAAAAGAACAAATGCATCCATATGACAAGAGCTGAATATTGAAGAAGGTTGGCTATTAAAGACTATAAAATAAAGAAAATTGAAATATTTTTGTCACTTGAAATTTCATGAAAGTTTGGAGAGAACAATAATGGAGAGGTATATGCCAGGGAAGAGTGGAAGAGGAAGGCCAAAGAGAAGATGGGTGCAGGATGTGGCAGGTGATCTCCAGATGGGTGTATCGGAAGTGGGGCATCTTGCTTAAGATCAAGGAGTTTTCTGGACGGTTGTTATGGGTGCGAGGTTCTGAAGAGGACATGCTACTGAATGAATGAATGAATGTCAGACACACTGATCTGTGTGTTGCATGATTAGGTGTGACACACTCCCCTCGAAAGATGAGAGAAAGAAAAAGAGCCTTGCACTCAGCACTTCTTGAAGTGGGCTGGATGCCATTCATCTGAGCCAATCCACCTCCCTAGAATTATTGTTATTGCAAAGTGCAATATCAGATATTTCTTGCTCATTGTGTGTGTGTGTGCGTGTTGTTAAATTGTTGATTTGCTGTTAACATTTACTCATTAATTAATTACCAAACTAATGGAGATAAGGAGGTGAAGTGGCCAGTGTGTTCCCCTCATAGTCACGGCTTATTGATTAAGTTCCTCCTCCACAATTCAGGATTGTTATTGTAAATTTATAGCTTCAGAGTCAATCCGGATTCATAAACCTTATAGCTCTGAAATCAATAATGATTCATCAATATAGCTCTGAAATCAATCATGATTCATACATATCATAGCTCTGATTTCAATCATGATTCATAAATATCATAGCTCTGAAATCAATCATGATTCATAAATATCATACTCTGAAATCAATCATGATTCATAAAAATCATACTCTGAAGTCAATCATGATTCATAAATATCATAGCTCTGAAATCAGCTACGATTCAAAAACCTCATAGTTCCGAAGTTAAACCCTGATTCATAAACCTCAGCTCTTGAATCAACCCAGATTCATAAACCTCAGCTCTGAAACCAATGTGGATTAATAAGCCTCATAGTTCTCAAGTCAACCCTGATTCATAAAATGGCTATCAGCAAATGTCTGGAGACAAAAGACATCCAGGAAGATACTGGTACATCACCTGCTGATAGCTGTTTACTGTCCAGGTACAAAAGACAGCCAGAAAGATACCCTTTTTAAGCTGAGCCCACCTGAGTGCCCAGGTGTATTTACAAAACTGTTCCCACCTCAGTGGGGTTTGAACATAATGGCTTTTGGGCTGGCAGGCAGGCATGTTGGTAGTGCTTGGTTGTGATTACTGTGGCACATACTTTTGTAGTGTGTTGTCTTCACATGAACAAGGTTGGTATAGTGAGATGGAGAGTGGAGTTATCACATCTTCTTGGTTGGAATAGTGAGGTGGAGTTGCAACATTTCCGTGACAAATTTTCCTTCCCAAGGAGATTAATAAGAGAGAACCCAGTTTCCAAGGCCTGACTGACTCAGGAGCTTAAGAGAGAACCCAGTTTCCAAGGCCTGGCGGACCCAGGAGTTTAAGAGAGAAGCCAGTTCCTAAGGTCTGGCTGACCCAGGAGTTTAAAACAGAACCCAGTTTCCAAGGCCTGGCTGACTCAGGAGTTTAAGAGAGAAGCTAGTTTTCAAGGCCTGGTGACCCAGGAGTTTAAGAGAGAACCCAGTTTCCAAGGCCCTGGCTGACCCAGGAGTTGTTCGGAGGGGGGAAAATATGATTATTTCTGGTGGTCATTTCTGGGGATTGAACTCTTCGCTGGAGGCCTGGCCTGGCTGTACTAACCATAGCTGCCATTCCTTCACTGACCCCTGCCATCATGGCTGCAGTGACTACAGCTCCACTAACTGCTACAGCTCCACGAACCGCTACAGCTCCACTAACCCACTACAGCTTCACTGACCCCTGCCAACACAGCTCCACTAACCTTTACAGCTCCGCTGACCCCCTCCAATACAGCTCCACTAATAACCTCTATGGTTCCACTGACCCCTGCCAACACAGCTCCAACCTTTACAGCTCCGCTGACCCCCTCCAATACAGCTCCACTAATAACCTCTATGGTTCCACTGACCCCTGCCAACACAGCTCCAACCTTTACAGCTCCGCTGACCCCCTCCAACACAGCTCCACTAATAACCTCTATGGTTCCACTGACCCCTGCCAGTACGGCTCCACTAATGTCTACAGCTCCACTAACCTCCACAGCTCCACTGACCCCTGCCACCATAGCTCCATTAAGCCACGTAGTCTCCTAACCACCATGTAAAGGGAGCAAAGTAGAAGAGGAGGTATGTGCATATGTGTGTGTGTGTAGGGGAGAGAGAGAGAGAGAGAGACTGACAGTGACATGCATATTTGTATAATTTTCCAAAAATAAACTCAACATGATGGATACCTTTCATACTTTGTCTCTGGCTGGTTCTCTTTGTCTTATCGTGTGATTGCTTGTTGTAATTTTTGATGCTATCCTATTTCATTTTTTAAAGTCTTGTTTTTGTATTGTAGTTTTTCATGTTCTTTGTTGTACTTTTTCATGTTGCGTTGTTCTTTGTTGTACTTTCTCTTGTGTTGTTCTTTGTTGTACTTTCTCATGTGGGGTTGTTCTTTGTTGTACTTTCTCTTGTTGTGTTTTTCTTTGTTGTATTTTCTCCTTTTTTGTTCTTTGTTGTACAAATTCATGCTGTGTTGTTCTTTGTTGGCTGTGGAAATGTGGTTTCTGAGGAAAATGCAAAGAATACCATGGACAGACAGAAAAACCAATGAACAAGTCCTTCAAGAAACAAATGAAGATCGTAGACTGATTAGAGTCATTAGACGTAGACAGTCAAAATTATTTGGGCATGTTATGAGAAGAAATGGATTGGAGAACTTGGTGACAACTGGCAAGATTGAAGGGAAGAGACCAAGGGGAAGACCGAGAAGTAAATACCTGGATGGCTTGGCCATGTGGCATGGTCGAGACAGGAACACGGAGCTGATCCACGACTGGTGATCGAGTGAGATGGCAAAACATGACCGCCCACGCTTATCGGCATAGCACATGATGGATGGATGGATGTTCTTTATTGTACACTTTGATGTATTATTCTTCGTTATACTTTTGATGCTGCAATGTTCCTGTTTACACTGTTTTGATGTTACATTTTTCTGTTGCACTTTATGATACTGCATTGTTCTATATTTCACTTTTTGATGTTGCATTGTTTTTTTATTGTACTTTTTGATGTTGTATTATTCTATGTTGTATTTTTTAATGTTGCATTGTTCTTTGATGTACTTTCTCATGTTTTTGTTAAAATCTGTGTTGTACATTTTCATTTGTATATTCTCTGTTGTACTTTTACATGTTGTATGTTCTCTGTTGTACTTTTTCATGTTGTATTGTTGTGTTTCATTTTTTTATGTTTTGTTTTATTATATTTTATTGTACTTTTTGATGCTGCATCCTTCTTGCTTGCACTTTTTTGTTTTGCATGTTTTTGGTGCACTTTTAGTTACTGCATTGTTCTATGTTTCTCTTCTTGATGTTGCATTGTTCTTTATTGTACCCTTTGATGTTGTATTATTATTTGTTGTACTTTTTGATATTGCATTGTTCTTTGTTATATCATTTCATGTTACAATTTTTATGTTGTATTTTTTCGTGTTGCATTGTTCTACATTGTACTTTTTTTAATGCTGTATTGTTCTTTATAGTTTTTAAACAAATGTTGCATTCTTCTTTAATACTCCTTTTGATGTTGCATTGTTCTGTAAAGTTCTTTTTATTGTCATATTCTTCTTTGTTTGATCTTGTATTTTTCTGTTGTGTAATTAGTATTTTCTTAGACCACTTCTGGAAGGTGTATACTTTTGACTCGTATTTAATGTAATTGCTTGTTCATGTTTTCTTCTGTTTGTTCTGTGTTTTTGTCTTGATACAATTATTATTTGTTCTATTAGTTGTTCTTTGTTTACTTTTTTATGTGTTGTTTGAATTTGATTCATGGAAATTCAAAGAAATCCATGGTCATTAAAAAAAAAGTTATTTAGTTGCGTATCCTTTACAGGACTTCACAGTCAACCCCAGTATGTTTTGGCTGTTTGTGATTTCTTGGCAAGTTTACGTTCAGTAGTTTGCCATTGCTTTCTGAATGACCAGCACTCATACCATTGTATGAAAACCAACACAAGTCAGTCTGCTTTCAAATCGCCTGCAGCTGTGTTTTGAATGCAGTATACAGGATTGCAAACTGCATTCATTACCCCTTTGCCACAGTACCATCTTATTGGATATGTCAGATGTCCCCTTCTTTAACTGGGCAGTAGTTACAGACAGGATCACTGCAAGTAAGCTGAAACCAGCTGACCAGACTCTTCAGAATCAGTTCAGCCCACTATGGACTCTGACCAACCTACACCAATGGGTCTTGGAGACCCTGTCACTTGCAACTTTGAAGCACCAAAGCAAATTCCAGAGCAAATCTTACACAACTGCCCAGATAGTGTGGGAATATATCATACAGGAACAGAGTTATGAGACTGCCCAGACAGTGGAAATCTATCCCACAGGAACAGAGCTATAAGACTGCCCAGACTGTGTGGGAATCTATCCCACAGGAACAGAGCTATAAGACTGCCCAGACTGTGTGGGAATCTATCCCACAGGAACAGAGCTATAAGACTGCCCAGATTCTGCCAAACAGGGCATGGAAATCTGGCTCACAGGAGCAGCCCAACAGCCTGCACAGAATCTGCCACCAGCCAGAGTGGGAAAGTAGCACACAGAGCAACTCTAGAAGACTGGCCAGATTTTACCAGATAGAGAATGGAAATCTGGCTTACAGAGGTAATCATACAAGATTGTCCAGAATTTGTCAGAGAATGGAAATCTGGCTTACAGAGGTAATCCTACAAGATTGTCCAGAATTTGTCAGAGAATGGAAATCTGGCTTACAGAGGTAATCCTACAAGATTGTCCAGAATTTGTCAGATAGGGAGTGGAAATCTGGCTTTCAGAGGTAATCCTACAAGATTGTCCAGAATTTGTCAGACAGGGAGTGGAAATCTGGCTTACAGAGGTAATCCTACAAGATTGTCCAGAATTTGTCAGACAGAGAGTTGAAATCTGGCTCACAGAGGTAATCCTACAAGATTGTCCAGAATTTGTCAGAGAGGGAAATCAAGCTCAGATAGTTAATCCTACATGATTCCACAATCTGCCAGACTCCATTCTACCATTACTATTATCCCGTTCAACATCAGAAGAGAAGTTATATTAGGGTCCATCTCCTGGCTCAATAATCCTGTGACCGAGTCAGCCACAATTCGGAGATTAATTTGAAGGTGATTGTTGTTCAAAGAGGGTAATAAGCCAGACAGATTGGTAGTCTGGCTGATAGGAGCAACCCAAGAAGACAAATACTTTACTGCAGAAACCATGTGTTGCCCATGATGCCTCTCTCAGCCTGCCTAGTTTACTCCAGAGACCATGTGTTGCTCATGATGCCTCTCTCGGCCTGCCTAGTTTACTCCAGAGACCATGTGTTGCCCATGATGCCTCGCTCGGCCTGCCCAGAGACCATGTGTTGCCCATGATGCCTCTCTCGGCCTGCCTAGTTTACTCCAGAGACCATGTGTTGCCCATGATGCCTCTCTCGGCCTGCCTAGTTTACTCCAGAGACCATGTGTTGCCCATGCAGCCTGATCCCTCTCGGCCTGCCTAGTTTACTCCAGAAGAAAGGTTCATGCCAACCCTCCTCAATCACCCTTTTCGACATGCATGGTGGGTTCCTCTTCTGCCTTTGAGAAAGTCGTCCTATCTCTTGCTACCCTGCAGCTCCGTTCTGCCTGTGAGAAAGTCGTCCTATCTCTTGCTACCCTGCAGCTCCGTTCTGCCTGTGAGAAAGTCGTCCTATCTCTTGCTACCCTGCAGGTCCGTTCTGCCTGTGAGAAAGTCGTCCTATCTCTTGCTACCCTGCAGCTCCGTTCTGCCTGTGAGAAAGTCGTCCTATCTCTTGCTACCCTGCAGCTCCGTTCTGCCTGGTGAGAAAGTCGTCCTATCTCTTGCTACCCTGCAGCTCCGTTCTGCCTGTGAGAAAGTCGTCCTATCTCTTGCTACCCTGCAGCTCCGTTCTGCCTGTGAGAAAGTCGTCCTATCTCTTGCTACCCTGCAGCTCCGTTCTGCCTGTGAGAAAGTCGTCCTATCTCTTGCTACCCTGCAGCTCCGTTCTGCCTGTGAGAAAGTCGTCCTATCTCTTGCTATCCTGCAGCTCCGTTCTGCCTGTGAGAAAGTTCGTCCTATCTCTTGCTATCCTGCAGCTCCGTTCTGCCTGTGAGAAAGTCGTCCTATCTCTTGCTACCCTGCAGCTCCGTTCTGCCTGTGAGAAAGTCGTCCTATCTCTTGCTACCCTGCAGCTCCGTTCTGCCTGTGAGAAAGTCGTCCTATCTCTTTGCTACCCCTGCAGCTCCGTTCTGCCTGTGAGAAAGTCGTCCTATCTCTTGCTACCCTGCAGCTCCGTTCTGCCTGTGAGAAAGTCGTCCTATCTCTTGCTACCCTGCAGCTCCGTTCTGCCTGTGAGAAAGTCGTCCTATCTCTTGCTACCCTGCAGCTCCGTTTCTGCCTGTGAGAAAGTCGGTCCTGTCTCTTGCTACCCTGCAGCTCCGTTCTGCCTGTGAGAAAGTCGTCCTGTCTCTTGCTACCCTGCAGCTCCGTTCTGCCTGTGAGAAAGTCGTCCTGTCTCTTGCTATCCTGCAGCTCCGTTCTGCCTGTGAGAAAGTCGTCCTATCTCTTGCTACCCTGCAGCTCCGTTCTGCCTGTGAGAAAGTCGTCCTATCTCTTGCTACCCTGCAGCTCCGTTCTGCCTGTGAGAAAGTCGTCCTATCTCTTGCTACCCTGCAGGTCCGTTCTGCCTGTGAGAAAGTCGTCCTATCTCTTGCTATCCTGCAGGTCCGTTCTGCCTGTGAGAAAGTCGTCCTATCTCTTGCTACCCTGCAGCTCCGGCCACGCTCTCCCAATATTATTCACCTCTGAATTCTCTTGTCTATGTGTTTCTAGATCCCTCGCTATTTGGTCTGACTTGTGGGTTCCACACAAGAGAGTGTCTAATTCAACTAATTGTAAAGTCCTCAGGTTTTCTCAGTGTGTGTCCTATCCAGCGCGGTATCTGTTTCAGTGTTTGCATATCCTTTACAAGACATCGCTGTCAACACCAGCATCTTTCAGCTGATTATTGATTTCTTGGCAAGATTACGCTCAGTAGTTTGCCATTGCTCTCCGAGCGGCCGGCTCACATACCCCGTAAGTTACCGACGCGATTCGAACCACTGCTGACTCTCACCGTCGTCACGTTACTTATAAGAGTATACGAGATCACGGAGAAAAGTTGCTAACCTCTAGGCTAGGAAGCCGGCATCCATCGCGGTAGCTTATCGTAATATCAGACACAAACAAGCAAGAACACAAGATCAGCAATTGAACATGCTCTATTATTAATAAACAAAAAAAAAAATGATTATAAACATTTGTAACAACACCGGATGTAACATTATTGTGAACATTGTAATAAACGTTGGGCGTGACGCGACTGACCAATACATTTGTGGCAACACCGGATGTAACAGGGCACTGAACATGTACAAGTGAAACTGGTGGCTAAAAACATGAGGCACCGGGTGATTCAATGTTACACTGAAGAATACTGGTACAGGAGTTGTTGCATTTTCTTGCTGCGGCACATAGTGTCTTCACACACACACACACAATTCATATCACATTTCCCCCTAATAATTCATATATCCCCCTCACACACACACACACAAACCATATCACATCTCCCACACATAATTCATATCTTCCCATTTCATTTCATTTAGTAGCATGTCCTTTGCAGAACCTCGCTCCCATAACAACCTTCCGGAAAACCTCTCGATCATAAGCAAGATGTCCAGCGTCCGATACACCCATCTGGAGATCATCCACCACATCCTGCACCCATCTTCTCTTTGGCCTTCCTCTTCCTCTCTTCCGAGGCATATACCTCTCCATTATTGTTCTCTCCAAACTTTCGTGACGTTTCAAGTGACCAAAATATTTTAATTTTCTTTGTTTTATCGTCTTTAATAGCCAACCTTCTTCAATATTCAGCTCTTGAAGTATGGATGCATTTGTTCTTTTCTTTACCCAAGATATTCTTAGAACTCGTCTATAACATTTATATTCAAAGGCATTTATGCGCTTTTCAGCTTGTTTAGTAAGCTTTCTGGTCTCACAGGCGTATGTTGCAATGGGAAAGATGCATGCTCTTAAAAATCTAATTTTTGTAGTTCTGTCTGTCCCACTCCATAATTTATTCAAGAGCAACTGATAGTCGTCGTTTAATTTTTTTTTCATTGTGTCACCGTTGTTGGTAATCAATGACCCAAGATATTCAAAATTGTCCACCACCTCCAATTTTTCCTCATTATCATATATTCCTTTCTCCATAGTACTTTTATCTGTATGCATTATCTTTGTTTTTGCTATGTTAAGATATAAGTTGTGATTTTCACTATTCATTTGGGATGAGGCTATTAGGTTTTCTATACCATTATGGATAGCAATACCGAATCTCTGGTATGTGATGACCACCGATATTTAGGACATCATATAGCTCCCTGGTTATGTCATATCTTCCCACCACACACAATTCATATCTCACACCTCCTCCACTTACACGCACATACACACTCACAAGCAATGTAGATCTTCCTCAAACAATAGCTGTATTATCTACACACACAATTCTTGTTTCTCCCCACACTAAATATTTCTGCCGCCCCTACATTCACAATTCCTGTTTTCCCACACCGACAATTCCTCACACGATAACGCTGTTTTCACCCACACCCAGAACTCCTGTTTATTTTCTCTCCACACAGCTCCTGTCATCTCACGCCCACATACCATTTACCACACCCACAACTCCTGAATTCTCCAATAGCTTCAGTTTCCTGGACAACTCCCATGTCCCCATACACCCACAACCACAACTCCGGCATTCCCAAAACATACAGCTGCTGTATTCAATTCACCCATACTCGTGTATTCACTTCACCCATACTCCTGGATTCACTTCACCCTACTCCTATATTCACTTCACCCATACTCCTGTATTCACTTCACCCATACTCTTGTATCCACTTCACCCACACTCCTGTATTCCCCACTGGGACGATCTCCAACAGGGAGAAGAATGTCAGATGGGGGAACCCTTTGAGTCCACTAAAGCACTAAATAAATACATGTCTTATTTGATGCTCATAGAAATAGAAGCAGAGACTAGAAGACATACAGGACAACATACAAATTTGAAAGCTATAGTTACCGACCGGGATTCGAACCTGGCATCTCCAAATGACGACGACGCTTCGCTGCAGGAACAACTGTACTTCAGTGCGTCACCAACTAGACTGCCCTATAATTTTCAATGTGTATGTAATTTAGTTCATCCTCTAGTCTCTACATCTTTCTCCTATTTCCATGACCGACAAACAATGCGTATGTGTTTATTTATGAACGGAGAAGAATGATCTGATATTCTCTTAGTCTTGCAACACCACTCTCAAGTTGTCCACACACCAGGGGCAGTCTGAAAAGGTCAGTTATCTCAAACGGTTGACACTAAGATAAGTCGTTAGTCGTTAATCATGATTCCATCTTGACGGCAAAAGACCACACCATAATGCACCGTTCATGTGCTAGTGAATATCACACAATATGCTCCTTCCTCGCTGCCCAGTGTTAAAAGTGGAACAGACAGCACTCCCGGCAAACCAACAACAAGCATATACGCATAAGGCCACTGCCAGAATGCCAACACAACAGTCCGTCACTAAAATTACAGTTCATTGTCGGCGGGAGCGCAGTCACTAGAAAACCAGCAGTTGCACACACATTACTGTATAAGGCAAAACCAGACAGTTCATCAACCGGCTGTCCGCTATTTTTCTGAACATGCAATTCACAAAACAAATCACCGCGGCAGATGTAAATGCATTCCACGTGAAAACCACTCCTCACAATGTCGCTTAACGCAGTAGCCGGGCGACGGAACCACATACTACCAGTCCAACATGAGGAAAATGCGTAAGCAAGCCGTAGATAAAAGCAAAAACAACCCAGAGGCCTTAACAGCCTATCCGCCATATTGTACAGGAAGATAAGTGAACTCGTTGAACAACATGTACGTCTAGGAGACGTCATCGTCTACACAGATAGGTCCACGTAGGATAGTTCGAGGTCAGCTAGGGCCTACACAGCTCAAGGGATGGGGAAACAATCAAAGTATAGCGGCGCGCTCCAGACAACAACATCAACTGATCAAGCGGAATAGGCAGACACACACGCGATAGTCATATCAAACTCCATGAACATGCTACAGTCTGTTGCTACAGATAATCGCAACGGAATTGAGACAGATTGTGGAAATAGTGATCCAGTCACTCACCTGGATGTGCGCACCCGCAGAAAAAGGTTATAAATGAGCAGAACAGCTAGTAAATAACGCAACAGTATATATGGAAAGATTCCAATTTCCAATTCTTCACAACAACAAAAAATCTAAATTCGGTCTCGTCTAACCTGCTTCCGCAGCGGTGGTTATTGTTGAGAGCCATGGTTGCGTGGACTGTTAGTCCTAATTCGTCCTGGTTCTATTGGTTCCGCTCTGTTCGTCGGATAAAGTTATTTTTGTGCTACCTGGTTGTTTTCTTTCTGTCTTATGCTGACCCTAATAAGACCGGTCCTTGGTCGGGCCTTCTACGTGCTGGTTGTTTCTCGTGTTGTCATCACCGGGGCTGGTCCCGGTTATGTCCAGTCCTCAGAAGCATGGGCAGGGCTGAAATGGTCAATTTGTGCGGGGTCACCTGGCGGATCCTGACCATACCCGGACATTAGCCTGACTACAGGAACTGGAAGTGAAGCCTGGTCAAGCATATTGATGCTGGCTTTGTCGGAAAGAGAGGAGATACGATTACCAATTCCTCATGGGAACAGTCAGCAGAGATACTTTGGGATGACTGCTGCATCCGAGGATTGAGCACGCGTGGGAATGCCCAATGGACAGTGACGTCGTTCGACATAACATTGCACAACATAGCATAACATGTAAGATAATAACATAAACATAACATAACATTGCACAACACAGCATAACATGTCAGAACATAGCATGAACATAACATAGCAGAACATAACAACCCGTATTCCTTCCATCCACACCTCTTGTAGTCCCCCAAAAATATATCTTCTGTTTGTCTCCAAATCTGCAGCATCTTTCCCCCCTCTTCCTCAACTAATGGTCTGTACATTCACAAGTTCTATTTCTCCCCCTCTCTCTCTCTCTCTCTCTCTCTCTCTCTCTCTCTCTCTCTCTCTCTCTCTCTCTCTCTCTCTCTCCTCGCCCCTCCATTCCCGCAAATAGTTGTCTTTACATTCACAAGTTCTGTTTTCTCTAATACCCGCAAATTCTCTTTTACCCACACAATCAGATTTGTGCCACAGTTTCTGCATCGCCATAATGTCTTGCCATCAAGAGGTGTGCACTAGTTTTGACTGACCCCTCGCGCTGGCAGATTTTCTTGCACGCATTAACAGCTTCCAGTTGTTGCTCTGCTGTGTAATCATCCTCAAAAGAACTTTTCCTGCCAATCTTGTGTCTTGAAGTTGCCTCCATGAAAGCTGAACAAGTCTGTGGTTGAATAATCAGTTGACTGGATTTGTCTAGAAATGCGCTGGTTTCCACTGCAGCTGAAGAAGAAATGTTTTTGTTGGGCGCGGGGTTCGTTTTGCAGTTGAAAATGTCAGTTTCTTGTTTTGGAATTTGGCAAGACTCTTTCTGGGGTTGGGTCAGATCTGGTAGCTGGGCTTCAGTGTCTTTGCTGTTGTGTATTGAATAATAGTGGCTTTTGAGAAGCTTCTGGTGAGCCTTTTCAAAGTAACAAGCTTCGGTTGAAGAGTTAGTTAGAAGATGACTTCTTTCAAGTTTAAGTTTTGTGCTCGCATTGCAATCAGATGTGGTTTGTGATTTCGCATAAGGGTAAAGCCAACCAGGATTTTTCACATCCAAAGCCAAACCATCTTTTTGAGGTTGAATGGTCTGGGGGTGAAAAGATGTGACAGATTGTCCTTTCGTTGATAAATGTAAATGTTGATCTTTGGCAGTTGCATATGGATAGTCCGGACTTTGCTCAGGCGGCAGTGAGGACATGTAGGCACTTTCCTTTTTAACTAATTCGTGTACAAAGTCTGTAGCTTTGTCTGTTGTAGAAGAAGTCAGGGGGTGTGTGTTTGAGGCTACGTGTGTATGATGTGTGGGTGCTGGTAGCATGGGATCCACGCTGTGATGGACAGACAGTGTTTGACGTAATGATGATTGTTGCTGGGCCAGCATTTCGCCCAACAGAGAAGAGCAATCATGTCTCGCTATAGAAGGTTGCCTGCAACCAACTGTCGGGACAGATTTTGAACTATTAACACACAGAACGGACCCGATATTGTTTTCATATCTATTCACACAAGTTTTCGACTGCTCGTCAAGTCTATTCACAGAAATGTTTTGCTGCTCATCAAGTCTATTAACAGAATTATTCTGCAGCTCTGCTGCCCCGATCCCAAATATGTCTCTGTATATAGAGGAAGAGAGAGCAAGCTGACTGCCCAGATTATCAAGTCTCTCGTGAGGGACAGATTTAATCTGCTTGAAGTTGTCCATGGACGAAGTGCTGCGATAGGAACATGCATAATCAGCATTTCGACCATTAAGTACCCCGGGGCTTGGTATGTAGGCACTGCTGCCCGAAGACACGCAACTGTCCGTGGAGGGAGATAACTGAGGATATTTCTCATGTTCCCCCAAAGATTCTGTTGCCTTCCTGGCAAACATTTCCATGTTCAAGAGAGAGCCCTCGCTCTCGCTCGAAGACTGAGACAGGCGCTTGCGACCATTGTGATCAGGATCCAGAAAGCTGGTCGGGTGGCTTAGATATGGCACAGTAGTTGATAGTGGTTCTGATCCTTCTCTGGGACTGGACAGGTCATAACGAAAATCCCTGTGTGCGAGTGGATACCGTGGCTGTTGGTAGTGACCAGGTGCCAAGTTGTGATCCCCGACCAAATGTTGAGACAGTTGCTGATGCTGACTCCCCCAAAACTGATGGCCATCTCTAAAATCGGAGTAATTTCGTGAGTTGGGCAAGTGGCTGTTCTGAAAGTAGTGGCCAGATTGTTGACGAAAATGAAGATTTGGCCAGTGATTCATGCCGGCCCTGGCCAAGTTAATTTGGTGATGGTGAAGATCATTACCCAGATTGTAATACAAGTCTCCGAAAATGTTGCTGCTATCTAGGTTAGCTCCAGTGTAGGAAACAAGATCTTCAGGATACTGCATATTCAAACAGGGTCCCCCTTTGCCTACGGAGGAGCTTCTGCTGGTTGCGAGTTGGGTGTTCTCGAAAGTATGGTTGTGAACGTCTGCAGTTTGATTCCAACCCGCCCTGCCGGAGTTAGCAGCAATGTTTTGACAGCTGAACAGCTCGGGGGTCAAGGACTGTCTGTCGGGGCAGCGATTGTTATTACTATCACTGATGGTAGATTTGACTGTGGAAGATGTTGCTCCATAGCTGCTGATAACGTGTCCATCCTTGAACTGGCTGACATCTTCGAATTCGGAGGGTACATCTCGAAGGGTCGTGAGACAAACTGAAAGAGCAAACAATTTAAAACAAGGTTAAGTTAAAGGACAGCATACGACGAGAAACAAATCACACAAGGTAGTGAATAAATCAACAAACACGGAAAGTGCGTTTGATACATTTTACAAAAATAACACACAGTATAGATGAAGAAGCAGTATGGCTGTTGTCACTAGAAAGTCTTCGTCAGCGCGTAAAAAAAAGAAAAAAAAAGAAACAGATTTGAAACTTACATTTAAAAAAAAGCAACACTACACAGCCATCAACTAGCATAGGTCTCGGGGACGTCTTAATCCTAGAACGTAAAGATAAAACTATCATAAGATCCATCGGCCAGATGATTGAAAGTGACACAGCGAGGAAAGGAGAAATAAATTTATTTGAGGTCAATCTCTGTAGGGAAGGTATGAATAGGATGGGCACTCACATTGAGAAGGTACAGTAATAGAGAAGTATGAATTAACGTTGAAAAAAAGTGGGGAAAGGCGACAAAATGGGGGGGGGGGGTAAATGAAGAGATTTGAATAAAAACATTACTTTAATTATAAAAAGAGCAGTATGAATATCTTTGCTGGACATCGAGACCTCTGTGCTAAAAATTCTCAAATGAGGCGACTTTCCAGGATCTTGCGACCTTTTTCGTGAGATGTGTAAAATTTAATAGTCATGAACTTTATATCCGACACGCCACAGTGATAATCAAACGCCATCGTGGCCCACACAGAACGGTGATTGGAGACGTGGTTACTGGGAGAAGAAGCAGGGGCTGACTGCACGAGAGTGGACATAACGCACCAAAGGCATCTTTAGCATGGGAATATGTCATCTGGCATGGGACAGGGAAATACGTCATCTGGCATGGGACAGGGAAATACGTCATCTGGCATGGGGCAGGGAAATACGTCATCTGGCATGGGGCAAGGAGTCTTCAGTTGGGTCGTAATGGGAGCTAAGTCATGCAAAGGATCTATAGCATGGTGTTGTTGTTGATAGAAGATACAGATGGCCGGAATGGAATGATCAGCAAAGTGATGTGGGAGGCCCAGTGGCTGAAATACTTGATGTTGTTGTTGATGATGATGGCAAAAGTCAACTGACGGCGGGCTGAAATACTTGATCACGCAAGTGACTCTTACATCAAGGGACAACATTGCTGATATAGGCAATCAATTTCTATAGAACGAAAGAAGAAGAGGACGAATAATAATAATAATAATAATAATAATAATAATAATATACGAAAAAGAAGAAGAAGAAGAAGAAGAAGAAGAAGAAGAAGAAGAAGAAGAAGAAGAAGAAGAAGAAGAATCCTATGCTGATTTTTCCAGTAACAATGTGATTAAACATCCGCCTGGCATTTCCTCTACGCTTTGAGTATTATCCAAACCATCTACCCACTCCCTTCTGAACCAGTCTTTCCATATATGAACCAGTTGTCTGGCCAGTTGCATTATCCACCCGATTGCATAGAGCCTTCCCTACATCACATTTATCTGGTAGTAGCTCTCTACTCAGAGGTGCAGCAGCCAATCTACCATCCTGTTCATTGCCCCACACACGTGATTGTCCTCGGCAGACAAACCCTGTTCATTGCCCCGCACACATGATTGTCCTCGGCAGACAAACCCTGTTCATTGCCCCGCACACGTGATTGTCCTCGGCAGACAAACCCTGTTCATTGCCCCACACACGTGATTGTCCTCGGCAGACAAACCCTGTTCATTGCCCCGCACACGTGATTGTCCTCGGCAGACAAACCCTGTTCATTGCCCCGCACACATGATTGTCCTCGGCAGACAAACCCTGTTCATTGCCCCACACACGTGATTGTCCTCGGCAGACAAACCCTGTTCATTGCCCCACACACGTGATTGTCCTCGGCAGACAAACCATGTTTCATTGCCCCACACACGTGATTGTCCTCGGCAGACAAACCCTGTTCATTGCCCCACACACGTGATTGTCCTCGGCAGACAAACATGTTCATTGCCCCACACACGTGATTGTCCTCGGCAGACAAACCCTGTTCATTGCCCCACACACGTGATTGTCCTCGGCAGACAAACCTTGTTCATTGCCCCACACACGTGATTGTCCTCGGCAGACAAACCCTGTTCATTGCCCCACACACGTGATTGTCCTCGACAGACAAACCCTGTTCATTGCCCCACACACGTGATTGTCCTCGGCAGACAAACCATGTTCATTGCCCCACACACGTGATTGTCCTCGGCAGACAAACCCTGTTCATTGCCCCACACACGTGATTGTCCTCGGCAGACAAACCCTGTTCATTGCCCCACACACGTGATTGTCCTCGGCAGACAAACCATGATATGCTTGCAACATCCTTCCTATGGAACAGACAGACAGATGACCGTGGAATGGAACCATCAGGGGGTTGTGACCATCAGCCAAATGGCAGAAAAAACATGATCATGGGGAACTGAGATTCCAGACTGTTACCTCTACATATAGACAAGATACCATCGAAGAAATAAATGCACTAAGAACGAACGAACACACTTTATTTTCAAAAGTTTAAGAATTGGGTAGGCAGGTCCGTCTGACATTCTGCCCTTCCCTTTTCTTTGTTCTCATACATTATTTCATCCATACGTCATACGTGAAGCCAATCTTTTGACAACAACTACAAAAACATAAACAATATATGCATTATAAACATTGGGAAAATGCGCAATAATCAATAATAGATGTTGTTTCAATTCTCACGTGAATTCTCAAGTCGCTTCATTTCTCACGTGAATTCTCACGTTGTTTCAATTCTCATGTGAATTTTCATGTTGTTTCAATTCTTATGTGAATTTTCTTTTTTTTTTTTTTTTTTTTTCAATTCTCGTGTGAATTCTTATATTGTTTCAATTCTCACGTCAAATTCTAATGTTGTTTCAATTCTCATGTCAAATTCTAATGTTGTTTCAATTCTCACGTCAAATTCTAATGTTGTTTAAATTCTCATGTCAAATTCTAATGTGGTTTCAATTCTCACGTGAAATTCTAATGTTGTTTCAATTCTCACGTGAAATTCTAATGTTGTTTCAATTCTCATGTCAAATTCTAATGTTGTTTCAATTCTCATGTCAAATTCTAATGTTGTTTCAATTCTCACGTCAAATTCTAATATTGTTTCAATTCCCACGTCAAATTCTAATGTTGTTTCAATTCCCACGTCAAATTCTAATGTTGTTTCAATTCCCACGTCAAATTCTAATGTTGTTTCAGTTCCCACGTCAAATTCTAATGTTGTTTCAATTCGCATGTGCATTCTTATGTTGTTTAAATTCTCACGTCAGTTCTCATGTTGTTTCAATTATCGCGTGAATTCTCAAGTTGTTTCAAATCTCATGTGAATTCTCATGAATCCAGTGCCAAATCTGTATATTATTGCTTGAGTCGACTGTAGAGTATACCAGAGTAGTCAAGTGTATCATTCCTTGAGTCGATTGTAAAGTATACAAGTATATTATGATGTCAGTCCATTGTAGAATAGACAAGTATGTTATGGATGGAATCGATTATAGAGTAGACAACAATATTCTGGCTTGAGTAGATTGTAGAGTAGGCAAACAAGAGAGGAAACTCACCTGTTCTGAGATTGGAGAGACTCAGAGAAGTGGCAGCCCAGTCTACCACAGACCTCAGGAACTCTCCCAAAGACTCTCCTCTTACACTGAGTTTGTATGACTCAAACAGGGGCCGCATTATAACCTTGAACTTCAGACAGGTTAAGGGTCAATATTATTAAACTATAGAACCTACAGAAACTAGCAACATATTCCTAATGCCATTAAGACATATGAGAGGGGCCGTGCTTTATTTACTTACTTCCTTTATTACTCTAAAGTTCATGATTTATGTATGGCTTTCCCCCACTGATTTATAGTCTCCCAGGAAATTCCTTACTTGAGAGATAGCTATTGGCACCTTTCCATCTTGACAGAAGATAGTTTGTTACATTGAGCTTTAAAAAAAAGGGCATAATAACTTCTCCATAGCACAAAGCCTGGGCTGAATTGCAGAGACCGTGTGTTGCCCAAGCAGATTGATCCCTATTTCGGCCTGTCTAGTTTACTCCAGAGAAAAGGTAACAACAATACGTCTGGAACAAGACCAGTTGCAGAAACTGATGGATCAGCAAAGCAACGCTCTAGCTGTCCGTATGTCGGAGCTTCGATCCTAAATCAGTTGCCGACCAAGACTTAGAACGTGGTATAACTTTCCATGACATTTAGTCTTTAGGCTGTATTTCTTCGCACATAAGAGTTGTATCCTCCAAATTGCACTCCTCCGCCCGAAGCCGTTGGCCCAATGTGGGATGTGTAGTTTGGTGAGCGCCGCCCAACATTCAGCACTAACAGCAAGCAAGTAATACAGTCTTCTGTCATACGGTAGCTCAGTCACATCTGACTGAGACCTGACTTATTTGTGAGATAAATACAGCGGGAATGCCGCTGTACCAGTACGATAATTATGAGAAGAAGAATGTGTGAGAAAACATTTGACAAGGATACAGTTCCAAATGTCCAGCTTTCCTTGGACTTGCACTGGACGTAGTCGGTGTAGCGGTCATCAAGGCTGATGGCCAGTCCATCAAATAAACTCAGATCAGGCACAACGGTTTTGTAGTTTCTGTCCAGAGATAGATTAAATAATTCGTCTTTATTACTTCTATTTAAGAACAACAGAACATAAAATGCTGCCATGTAATATATTCGGCGTTATAACGCAGCGTGGACGTTAAGGGAGAACCACCACATTAATTTGGACAGACTACATTTCTGGACAGTCACACAGATGTATGTGTGCTAGAACGACAACACAGAGGGGCAAGATAACTCCACCGCCATATTCTCTCTCCAGAAAAAAAGGTCTAATGCATGCATTTTACGACATTCGACCTGGATCAGCAGCATAGTAGCTACATAAAATAATGTACAACTGGGCATACAGTTGCGTTATGTTGGACTTAGTTAGTTAGTTAGTTAGTTAGTTAGTTGGACTTGTATTGTTGACTTCTCGTTTGCAAAACAATGGCAAACTACTGAAAGTAACACTGCCTGAGAAAACCATACTGGGTTTAATCGCAACGTACTGCACAGGACATGTGATATTCTAAAGTCTCCCAGCCACTTGTCGCGTCCATGTCTCTGCACAGATTCAGTGCCACACAACAAGTGGGGTTTGCACCAAACAACAAATAGGTATGCACCAAACAAAAATGGATGGCGGAAAATATGAAGCAGGAGTGTGTCACAGTTAAGACTTAAGAGTTGTTAATATGGTAGCAGACATGCTGTATTATATATCACATTAAAGGGAGGTCACAAAGGGAAAAGCTCATGTATATAAGCCCATGCCAGATACTGGAAGTAGCTTAAGACGAGTAATCATCCCTTGGAACTAAATCAGTTAACTATGGGGAGTGCGTTCCCCTTGGCGAGCCAGTTGCGCATGACCTAGCAGTCATGGTTTCCGGGTCTACACCACGGGGAGGTGAGACTGACTTGTGTAGTCTGCAGGTCATCGCAAAGCTACTAATTTTACTTTTCACAAACTCATTGGACAAATGGCACCAATACTAAAGAACAAACACGTATCAATGTATACCAAGAAAGCACCCTACAACACAATCTTCCTACCAACTCTATGTTACCAATGACAAACCTGGACAATGACAGAAAAAGGGAAAAGAAAAAATTACAGCAACGGTCATGACATTCCTGAGGAGAATACTCAATGTATCAAGAAAAGAGAAAATTAGAAATGAAGAAATCAGGACTAAAGAGGGGGTTATAGCAGCGATAGATTTCGTCAGAAAACAGCAAGTAAAATGGTTTGGCCATATAACTAGGCTACCAACTGACAGTATACCACAACCAGCAATTATGTACAACCAAATGAAACTAGAAGAAGAGGCCGACAATGTTAACGATGGGCAGAGGGAATAACAGAGTCCATGGGAATCTGGATATATGAAGCCTATAAGCAGGCACTCTCCCGCTGTTTATGCTTCACCTCGATACCGCAAGGTACAAGAGGACCAGGATGAGATGAGCCGATCCTGTCTGAAATGGGGACAATGAAATTACATCGGATGTAAAGGTCATCCAACAACACGGGGCTAGCACCACATACCCAGTACACCATATGACGTGAAAGGTCATTCGTGACTTTTATTTTACCCAGGAATTGAAGCTCGGGGCATTATGCTGGGGAACCAGTTGGCCAGCGACTTTGCCAGCACGACTCCTGAATAACAAGCACCAGGATATTATTTCTCAAACTCGCACACTTGACTTGACAGGGCACCATAAACCCTTACATTACGTGCCTTCCGGGTTATGGAAGGTCGTTCTCTCAAGTACTTCACATTTGTTGATAAGTCCTTGTGTTGGAATCGCGCGGAGAATTAACTAGAGGAGCAACAAGCGTCTTAACCAGGTGAGGGAGAGATAAACAGTATAGCGTCCATGTTAACCAGGTGCGGGGGAGATAAACAGTATAGCGTCCATGTTAACCAGGTGCGGGAGGGATAAACAGTATAGCGTCCATGTTAACCAGGTGCGGGGGAGATAAACAGTATAGCGTCCATGTTAACCAGGTGCGGGAGGGATAAACAGTATAGCGTCCAATGTTAACCAGGTCGGGGGAGGATAACAGTATAGCGTCCATGTTAACCAGGTGCGGGGGAGATAAACAGTATAGCGTCCATGTTAACCAGGTGCGGGGGAGATAAACAGTATAGGCGTCCATGTTAACCAGGTGCGGGGGAGATAAACAGTATAGCGTCCATGTTAACCAGGTGCGGGGGAGATAAACAGTATAGCGTCCATGTTAACCAGGTGCGGGGGAGATAAACAGTATAGCGTCCATGTTAACCAGGTGCGGGGGAGATAAACAGTATAGCGTCCATGTTAACCAGGTGCGGGAGGGATAAACAGTATAGCGTCCATGTTAACCAGGTGCGGGGGAGATAAACAATATAGCGTCCATGTTAACCAGGGGTGGATGAAATTAGAGGCATGGAGTGTATGTTAACCAGAGGTGTGGGAAATTAGAGGTATGACGTGTATGTTAACCAGAGGTGTGGGAAATTAGAGGTATGACGTGTATGTTAACCAGAGACACGTGAAATTAGAGTCATAATGTCTATGTTAACCAGGGAGGAAGAAGATTAAAGATAGCTGGCACTGACAGGATTACAGGTAGGGAATCTGTGTTCATCAGAGGTAAACAGGATTACGGGTGGGGCATCAGTGTTGATCAAAGGCGGACGTGATTAGAGCTATGGCGCCAATCCGGAACTTAAGAAGAGCGGTATCTGAATATAATTGTGGCCCAGGTATGCAAATAGGAACCACGAAAGAGGTACGCCTTCCCGATTACGGGTTGCTAGATAGGGTATATAGTTTATGCGGATAAGGGCGAAAGATTACAAGTTCAGTGTACACGTTATGCGCGATAAAATTATCTTTAGTTTTGAATTCTAAACGGTAGGCCCTAGTTCTGGACAACACACTAGACAGCACACTGGACAGCAGACTGGACAGCACAGACAGCACACTGCACAGGCTGCAACTAGGCCTTTAATTGATTCAGTGCCATGGGATGATTAACCGTCTTAAGGGACTTTCCTTATTTGCCATGGGTTTATATATTGCAGAAGTGATGCCATAGCGAATGTTGTCTCAATTAAAATATCAATACAATAGTTTTCCCTAAGCAACCTCCTTTAATTTGATATATAACACAAAATGTCTGATACCATAATAACAACCTTTAAGCCATAACTGTGATACGCCCCTACTTCCCATTGTCCGCCATCCATTTTTTTTTTTTGCGGGGTCCAAACCTACTTTAATTTGCCTCTAAATCGGTTAAAGTTGCATGGTGCTCATGACAAAGAAATAACGGACGCAACAAGAAAGGTCGAGGTAACGTCAAGTATGTGCGCTGCACAAACTGTGCCAGATGTGTCCCCAAGGACAAGATCATCAAGAAATCTGTGACCAGAAACATTGTGGGGTAGCAGCAGTCAGGGATATTTCCCAGGCCAGTGTTTATACAACATACGCCCTGACACAGCTGCACGCAAGGCTCCTGTACCGTGTCTCATGTACCGTGTCTCCTGTACCATGTCTCTTGTACCGTGTCTCCTGTATTGTGTCTCCTGTACCGTGTCTCCTGTACCGTGTCTCCTGTACCGTGTCTCATGTCTCCTGTATCGTGTCTCATGTACCTTGTCTCCTGTACCGTGTCTCCTGTACCGAGTCTCCTGTACCGTGTCTCCTGTACCGTGTCTCCTGTACCGTGTCTCCTGTACAGTGTCTCCTGTATTGTGTCTCCTGTACCGTGTCTCCTGTACCGTGTCTCATGTACCGTGTCTCATGTCTCCTGTATCGTGTCTCATGTACCGTGTCTCCTGTACCGTGTCTCCTGTACCGTGTCTCCTGTACTGTGTCTCCTGTATTGTGTCTCCTGTACCGTGTCTCCTGTACCGTGACTCCTGTACCTTGTCTCCAGTACCGTGTCCCCTGTACCATGTCTCCTGTACCGTGACTAATGTACCGTGTCTCCTGTATTGTGTCTCCTGTACTGTGTCTCCTGTACTGTGTCTCCTGTACCGTGTCTCCTGTACCATGTCTCCTGTACCGTGTCTCATGTACCGTGTCTCATGTACCGTGTCTCCTGTACCGTGTCTCCTGTATTGTGTCTCCTGTACCGTGTCTCCTGTACCGTGTCTCATGTACCGTGTCTCAGGTACCGTGTCTCCTGTACTGTGTCTCCTGTACCGTGTCTCCTGTACCGTGTCTCCTGTACCGTGTCTCCTGTACCGTGTCTCCTGTACCGTGTCTTCTGTACCGTGGCTCCTGTACCGTGTCTCATGTACCGTGTCTCCTGTACCGTGTCTCATGTACCGTGTCTCATGTACCGTGACTCATGTACCGTGTCTCCTGTACCGTGTCTCATGTACCGTGTCTCCTGTACCGTGTCTCATGTACCGTGTCTCATGTACCGTGTCTCCTGTACCGTGTCTCCTGTACTGTGTCTCCTGTACCGTGTCTCCTGTACCGTGTCTCCTGTACCGTGTCTCATGTACCGTGTCTCCTGTACCGTGTCTCATGTACCGTGTCTCCTGTATTGTGTCTCCTGTACTGTGTCTCCTGTACTGTGTCTGCTGTACCGTGTCTCCTGTACCGTGTCTCCTGTACTGTGTCTCATGTACCGTGTCTCCTGTATTGTGTCTCCTGTACTGTGTCTCCTGTCTCATGTACCATGTCTCCTGTATTGTGTCTCCTGTACCGTGTCTCATGTACCGTGTCTCATGTACCGTGTCTCCTGTACCGTGTCTCCTGTACTGTGTCTCATGTACCGTGTCTCCTGTACTGTGTCTCCTGTACCGTGTCTCCTGTACCGTGTCTCCTGTACTGTGACTCATGTACCGTGTCTCCTGTACCGTGTCTCCTGTACCGTGTCTCCTGTACTGTTTCTCCTGTCTCCTGTACTGTGTCTCCTGTACTGTGACTCATGTACCGTGTCTCCTGTACCGTGTCTCCTGTATTGTGTCTCCTGTACTGTGTCTCATGTACCGTGTCTCCTGTACTGTGTCTCCTGTACCGTGTCTCATGTACCGTGTCTCCTGTACCGTGTCTCCTGTACTGTTTCTCCTGTCTCCTGTACTGTGTCTCCTGTACTGTGTCTCCTGTACCGTGTCTCATGTACCGTGTCTCCTGTACCGTGCCTCCTGTATTGTGTCTCCTGTACTGTGTCTCCTGTGCCCTCCACCACAGAATTGTGAGAAACAGATCCAAGGAGGCCAGGGAGGACAGAACTCCTCCACTCAGGTTCCGAACTGTTAGGGAGGGACAATCTGGAACAAGACCGGGGCAGTCCCGGGGAGCACCCAGGGGAAGCTAGAGCGTGTGTACAACCAATACAAACATTTAACATATAAAAAACAAGTTCACAAGGTAAAACTGAATGGCAATTGCCTTCCATTGACATCCGACCGACCCCCCCCCCCCCCCCCCCCCCCCCCCCCCCAACCCATGGACAATTATCTCCCGTCGACAATTACCTCCCATGGACAATTATCTGCCATGGACAATTACCTCCCATGGATCATTACCTCACATGGACAATTACCTCCCATGGACAATTACCTCCCATGGACAGTTACCTCCCATGGATCATTACCTCCCATGGATCATCACCTCCCATGGACAATTACCTGCCTCTGGACAACAACTCCTTTTAGATTAATACTGGAAATGTAGCTGATTCTGCCGCTGGAGTATTAATCTGAGACGGGGATGGGCCCTAATTATAACTTCTCGTCTGAGGTTGAACTTGATAGAGTTCATGGAAGAAAGGACACAAGGACGTGGACGGCAAGGGCAGCCATACTATTGCATTCACAAGTTTGATCGGTGATGTGATCAGTAGCACACCTGGAACCTTTAATTCTCTGAATGTTTCAGGTACCGATGTTAAGTTGTGTCGACATGATGGTCCAAGACAACATATCAAAGATCCACTTAAGAAGACTCGAACACGCGATCAAAGCCTGACAGGCAAGTTTGCTAACCTCTGCAATACTGTGAATAAAGTATAAGTAAATATCACAAAAATATCTCACTTAATATCCACGTTAAGGGCATCTTTCTCCGCCTTGAGTGCTTCTATGGACGAACCGATTTCCTTGATGTCGTTCTGCAGCAACTTGCAGTAGTCCACGGCTGCCAATAGAGATGTACACAAGCCATGTTTTATAATTAACTGCTTCAGCGCCAAACAAAGACTAGGATTGGACCAAACATGGTACACAATCACATAACCAAGCATTATAATGTACATTTCCGTTCACTGAACATTGAAATTGCGGAAGATGATACGAAACAAAACAAATAAAGCGATGACTCTAGTATGTCGATATATCGTTCTTCTGTACAAATGGGAGGTCAAATTTGGAGCTACATTATCCTTCCACGCTGAATCAGTTAATGTCAATGGGCCGGCTCACTGGCTAAGGGGTTAATGACTTTCTCTGTAATCCCGTATATCCACGTAGGGTAACGCAGCTGCGCGAGATTTGGTAGCGAATCGCTTCGCGTTCGTTACTTACGGGGTATGTGAGCCGGTCGCTCAGAAAGCAATGACAAACTACTGAGAGTAATCTTGCCAAGAAATCAACAACAGCGGTAAAATACTGGTGTTGACAGCAATGTCCTGTACATAGGATATGCGAAAAAAGAAAAGTCAATAGAAAGACATTTGCATACGGCAGTTGTTATTCTGACCTAAAATGACGTATGTCCTTTGTAGAGCGTGAGTTGTTATTGTGCAGTTGTTATTCTGACCTACAATGAGGCAATTGTTATTCTGACCTAACATAAGTCAGTTGTTATTCTGACCTAACATAAGGCAGGTGTTATTCTGACCTAACATAAGGCAGTTGTTATTCTGGCCTAACATAAGGCAGTTGTTATTCTGACCTAACATAAGGCAGATGTTATTCTGACCTAACATAAGGTAGCTGTTATTCTGACCTACAATGAGGCAGGTGTTATGCTGACCTAAAATAAGGCAGGTGTTATTCTGACCTTACATAATGTAGTTGTTATTCTAACCTACAATGAGGCAGTTGTTATTCTGACCTAACCTAAGGCAGTTGTTATTCTGACCTAACCTAAGGCAGTTGTTATTCTGACCTAACATAAGGCAGTTGTTATTCTGACCTAATATAAGGCAGTTGTTATTCTGACCTAACATAAGGCAGTTGTTATTCTGACCTAACATAAGGCAGGTGTTATTCTGACCTAACATAAGGCAGGTGTTATTCTGACCTAACATAAGGTAGTTGTTATTCTGACCTAACATAAGGCAGGTGATATTCTGACCTAACATAGGGCAGTTGATATTCTGACCTAACATAAGGCAGGTGTTATTCTGACCTAACATAAGGTAGTTGTTATTCTGACATATAATGAGGCAGTTGTTATTCTGACCTAACATAAGGCAGTTGTTATTCTGACCTACAATGAGGCAGTTGTTATTCTGACCTAACATAAGGCAGTTGTTATTCTGACCTATCATAAAATAGTTGTTATTCTTATCTAACATAAGCTGGTGTTATTCTGGCCTAACATAAGGTAGTTGTTATTCTGAATTAAAATAAGTCAGTTGTTATTCTGACCTAACATAAGGCAGTTGTTATTCTGACCTAACATAAGGCAGTTGTTATTCTGACCTAATAAAAGGCAGGTGTCATTCTGACCTAACATAAGACAGTTGTTATTCTAACCTAACATAAGTCAGTTGTTATTCTGACCTAACATAAAGCAGTTGTTATTCTAACCTAACATAAGGCAGGTGTTATTCTTATCTAACATAAGCTGGTGTTATTCTGGCCTAACATAAGGTTGTTGTTATTCTGACCTAAAATAAGTCAGTTGTTATTCTGACCTAACATAAGGCAGTTGTTATTCTGACCTAACATAAGGCAGTTGTTATTCTGACCTAATAAAAGGCAGGTGTCATTCTGACCTAACATAAGACAGTTGTTATTCTAACCTAACATAAGTCAGTTGTTATTCTGACCTAACATAAGGCAGTTGTTATTCTGACCTAACATAAAGCAGTTGTTATTCTAACCTAACATAAGGCAGGTGTTATTCTGACCTAACATAAGGCAGTTGTTATTCTGACCTAACATAAGGCAGTTGTTATTCTGGCCTAACATAAGGCAGTTGTTATTCTGACCTAGAATTAGGCAGTTGTTATTCTGACCTACAATGAGGCAGTTGTTATTCGGACATAACATAAGGCAGTTGTTATTCTGACCTATCATAAAGTAGTTGTTATTCTTATCTAACACAAGACAGGTGTTATTCTGGCCTATCATAAGGCAGTTGTTATTCTGACCTAACATAAGACAGTTGTTATTCTGACCTAACATAAGGCAGGTGTTATTCTGGCCTAACATAAGGCAGTTGTTATTCGGACCTAACATAAGGCAGTTGTTATTCTGGCCTAACATAAGGCAGTTGTTATTCTGACCTAGCATTAGGCAGTTGTTATTCTGACTTACAATGAGGCAGTTGTTATTCGGACCTAACATAAGGCAGTTGTTATTCTGACCTATCATAACGTAGTTGTTATTCTTATCTAACACAAGGCAGGTGTTATTCTGGCCTATCATAAGGCAGTTGTTATTCTGACCTAACATAAGTCAGTTGTTATTCTGACCTAACATAAGGCAGTTTTTATTCTGACCTATCATAAAGTAGTTGTTATTCTTATCTAACACAAGGCAGGTGTTATTCTGGCCTATCATAAGGCAGTTGTTATTCTGACCTAACATAAGGCAGTTGTTATTCTGGCCTAACATAAGGCAGTTGTTATTCTGACCTAGCATTAGGCAGTTGTTATTCTGATTTACAATGAGGCAGTTGTTATTCGGACCTAACATAAGGCAGTTGTTATTCTGACCTAACATAAGGCAGTTGTTATTCTGACCTAACATAAGGCAGTTGTTATTCTGACCTAACATTAGGCAGTTGTTATTCTGACCTACAATGAGGCAGTTGTTATTCGGACCTAACATAAGGCAGTTGTTATTCCGACCTATCATAAAGTAGTTGTTATTCTTATCTAACACAAGGCAGGTGTTATTCTGGCCTATCATAAGGCAGTTGTTATTCTGACTTAACATAAGGCAGTTGTTATTCTGGCCTAACATAAGGCAGTTGTTATTCTGACCTAGCATTAGGCAGTTGTTATTCTGATTTACAATGAGGCAGTTGTTATTCGGACCTAACATAAGGCAGTTGTTATTCTGACCTATCATAACGTAGTTGTTATTCTTATCTAACACAAGGCAGGTGTTATTCTGGCCTATCATAAGGCAGTTGTTATTCTGACCTAACATAAGTCAGTTGTTATTCTGACCTAACATAAGGCAGTTTTTATTCTGACCTAACATAAGGCAGTTGTTATTCTGACCTAACATAAGGCAGTTGTTATTCTGACCTAACATTAGGCAGTTGTTATTCTGACCTACAATGAGGCAGTTGTTATTCGGACCTAACATAAGGCAGTTGTTATTCTGACCTATCATAAAGTAGTTGTTATTCTTATCTAACACAAGGCAGATGTTATTGTGGCCTATCATAAGGCAGTTGTTATTCTGACCTAACATAAGTCAGTTGTTATTCTGACCTAACATAAGGCAGTTGTTATTCTGGCCTAACATAAGACAGTTGTTATTCTGACCTAGCATTAGGCAGTTGTTATTCTGATTTACAATGAGGCAGTTGTTATTCGGACCTAACATAAGGCAGTTGTTATTCTGACCTATCATAAGGCAGTTGTTATTCTGACCTAACATAAGGCAGTTGTTATTCTGACCTAACATTAGGCAGTTGTTATTCTGACCTACAATGAGGCTGTTGTTATTCGGACCTAACATATGGCAGTTGTTATTCTGACCTATCATAAAGTAGTTGTTATTCTTATCTAACACAAGGCAGGTGTTATTCTGGCCTATCATAAGGCAGTTGTTATTCTGACCTAACATAAGGCAGTTGTTATTCTGGCCTAACATAAGGCAGTTGTTATTCTGACCTAGCATTAGGCAGTTGTTATTCTGATTTACAATGAGGCAGTTGTTATTCGGACCTAACATAAGGCAGTTGTTATTCTGACCTATCATAACGTAGTTGTTATTCTTATCTAACACAAGGCAGGTGTTATTCTGGCCTATCATAAGGCAGTTGTTATTCTGACCTAACATAAGTCAGTTGTTATTCTGACCTAACATAAGGCAGTTGTTATTCTGACCTAACATAAGGCAGTTGTTATTCTGACCTAACATAAGGCAGTTGTTATTCTGACCTAACATTAGGCAGTTGTTATTCTGACCTACAATGAGGCAGTTGTTATTCGGACCTAACATAAGGCAGTTGTTATTCTGACCAACAATGAGGCAGTTGTTATTCGGACCTAACATAAGGCAGTTGTTATTCTGACCTAACATAAGGCAGTTGTTATTCTGACCTAACATAAGGCAGTTGTTATTCTGACCTAACATTAGGCAGTTGTTATTCTGACCTACAATGAGGCAGTTGTTATTCGGACCTAACATAAGGCAGTTGTTATTCTGAAATATCATAAAGTAGTTGTTATTCTTATCTAACACAAGGCAGGTGTTATTCTGGCCTATCATAAGGCAGTTGTTATTCTGACCTAACATAAGGCAGTTGTTATTCTGGCCTAACATAAGGCAGTTGTTATTCTGACCTAGCATTAGGCAGTTGTTATTCTGATTTACAATGAGGCAGTTGTTATTCGGACCTAACATAAGGCAGTTGTTATTCTGACCTATCATAACGTAGTTGTTATTCTTATCTAACACAAGGCAGGTGTTATTCTGGCCTATCATAAGGCAGTTGTTATTCTGACCTAACATAAGTCAGTTGTTATTCTGACCTAACATAAGGCAGTTTTTATTCTGACCTAACATAAGGCAGTTGTTATTCTGACCTAATATAAGGCAGGTGTCATTCTGACCTAACATAAGACAGTTGTTAATCTGACCTAACATAAGTCAGTTGTTATTCTGACCTAACATAAGGCAGTTGTTATTATGACCTAACATAAAGCAGTTGTTATTCTAACCTAACATAAGGCAGTTGTTATTCTGACCTAACATAAGGCAGTTGTTATTCTGACCTAACATAAGGCAATTGTTATTCTGGCCTAACATAAGGCAGTTGTTATTCTGACCTAGCATTAGGCAGTTGTTATTCTGACCTAACATAAGGCAGTTGTTATTCTGACCTAACATTAGGCAGTTGTTATTCTGACCTAACGTAAGGCAATTGTTATTCGGACCTAAAATGATGCATGCCCTTTGTAGAACATTGTGATCAACCCCAACACAAAGTTTGTAGATAATTTTATGTTCAGTAATTTGCCATGGAGTTGGTGACAACTGGCAAGATCGAAGGGAACAGGCCAAAGGGAAGACTGAGAAGTAAATACCTAGATGGCTTGACCACATGGAATGGTTGAGACAGGAACACGGAGCTGATCCACGACTCTGGTGATCGAGTGAGATGGCGAGTCATGACCGCCCACGCTTATCGGCAAGGCACTTGATGGATAGATGGAACGTAGCCAGGCAAGTGAAACACAGAAAATCGCATCTGCCTCCTCTCTGCGACGCTTCACGGCAAAGATTAGCGAACACAACAGTAAAGAGTGCCTCATACGGTTATTGTGACCTGTCAAATATAGTAACACTAATACAAGGTAACATGAACCAGGAAGTCATGTGATAATGCAAATGCAATTGAAACCTGAAACTTGTCTGTCAATACCAAGTGTTACAGGGTTTACAAGAAGCATAGGCCCAATAACCCAAACATGAAAATCTCCAATCGAGACAGTCCAACGATAATGTTCAGTACAGCAGACACGGAACAATCCATCGGCAAGGCTTAAAAGTAAGACATTTATTGAACACACATTATGAGCCACGCAGATGAGTGATGAAGTTCGTCTCTGTCATTCAACTCTACAATTGAAGCAATTCACGAATATTCGAGCTCCTCGTGAAAAGGGTTATTCCAGCTGTACATATATCCCACTGCTAATTAAAGCGATAATCCCCAAATAACCATTGAACGTTTACGGGCATCTTTGTAATCTCTCAGCCTCGCGTTTGCAGTTACCTCCTTCCTGGATTCTGATTCCCCTGAATCCCTGCACACGGCAGTGTCTGCATAAAACATTACCGCATACAGCGAATACCAAGTGGCTACACGGACAAATATACTTGGTCGGTCAGTCCCTCCAACGAACCGCCGTCCTCCTTCACTAGCTTTGTTTGGACTCCATTATTATAGGCTGACTGGTCGGTCCTCGAACCGCCGCCTATCTCGTGGAGAGGCTCCAGCCCGACTAATGTCCGTTACAACAAAACTTCAGTAGCCGTCCTGTCTTGTGCTATCTCCTGCAACTTTCTCCATGTCGTCCCAAATAATTTATCTCTGTAATTCTCTTCTTCGTGCGCTTTTTTTAAAGGTTTCCTGTTATAGCCTTCTCCGTGTGGGTTCCAGACAAACATACTGAGCAAATACAAGATGTCAATTGCAATGGGGGAAAAAAGAGTGTTGAAGTGCTACATAGAAATTGTGCTGTCTTATGAATGTGAAACATGCACAATGAGCAGACAAACTGAGAAACATCTAATGGCGGTGGAAATGTGGTTTATGAGGCAAATACAATTAATACCATGGACAGACAGAAAAACCAATGAGCGAGTCCTACAAGAAACAAATGGAAACCGTGAATTCATTCGAGAAATGAAACTTAGATAGTTAAGGTTTTCTGGGCACATTAGGAGAAACACATTGGAAAACCTGATGACAACTGGCAAGATTGATGGGAAAAGAGAAAAAAGAAGGCAGAGAAGTAAATATCTGGAAGGCTTGACCGCGTGGCATACTCGAGACAATAACACAGAACTGATCCACGACTCTAGTGATCGTGTGAGATGGCGAAGCATGTCCGCCCACGCTGATCAACACGGCACATGATGATGATGATGACTAGATACAAACACAAGAGACATCTCAGTTGTGTACAACAAGTTAACTATTATAACAGGTGTCGTATACAACTTAACTATATAACAGTTGTCGTATACAACTTAACTGTTATAACAGGTGTCGTATACAACTTAGCTATTATAACAGGTGTCGTATACAACTTAACTATTATAACAGGTGTCGTATACAACTTAACTATTATAACAGGTGTCGTATACAACATAACTATTATAACAGGTGTCGTATACAACTTAACTATTATAACAGGTGTCGTATACAACTTAACTATTATAACAGGTGTCGTATACAACTTAACTATTACAACAGGTGTCGTATACAACTTAACTATTATAACAGGTGTCGTATACAACTTAACTATTATAACAGCGACGCGTGCAACAACTATTATAACAGGGACGTGTGCAACTTAACTATTATACTATAGCACTGACGTGTGCAACTTAACTATTATCAAACGTGTCGTATACAACTTAACTATTATAAAAGGTGTCGTATACAACTTAACTGTTATAAAAGATGTCGTATACAACTGAAACGTGTTGCCCATGCAGCATGACCGCCTCTCTCTGCCTGCCTAGTTGACTCCAGAGACCACGTGTTGCCCATGCAGCATGATCCCTCTCTCGGTCTGCCTAGTTTACTCCAGAGACCACGTGTTGTCCATGCAGCATGATCCCTCTCCCGGCCTGCCTAGTTTACTCCAGAGGAAATCTAAGACCAATACGTATGGAAAAAGACAAGCTGCAGAAGCTGCCGGATCAGCAAAGGAATGCTCTAACTGTCCGCCTGTAGGAGCTTCCATCCTAGACCAGCTGCCAACCAAGGCTTAGGGCCTGGTCTGACCTACCATGACATTTAGTCTTTAGGCTGCATTTTCTCGAACGAGGATCAGGCTTGTTTCCTCCCAGTTGCACTCCTCCGCCTTAATCCGTTGGCACAATGTGGGGTAAGCGCCGCCCAACATTCGGCGCTAACAGAAAGCAAGTTGTACCGTCTACTGTCATACGGTAGCTCAGTCATATCTGACTAAGACCTGACATAAATTCTAAATCATTGCTTATAAGTTAATCTTCTAGCTTGTGCCAATTTGGAGTTATGTACTTTTTACTATTAAGTATGTTTAAAGTAAAATGACCAACCTTTAAACAGAATATCAGCCTTGCTGTCCCGTCCGGAGCTCTGCTCGTATTTCGGCACAATGCCCTTCAGTGTTCGAAACCCGTCCTGGGGGTGTAGAGATGTGTGTCAGTGAGTTACTTGCTAATATATGGACACTCAAATGTGACATGAAAGTGTCAGTGAGTTACTTGCTAATATATGGACACTCAAATGTGACATTAAAGTGTCAGTGAGTTACTTGCTAATATATGGACACTCAAATGTGACATTAAAGTGTCAGTGAGTTACTTGGTAATATATGGACACTCAAATGTGAAATCAAAGTGTCAGTGAGTTACTTGCTAATATATGGACACTCAAATGTGACATTAAAGTGTCAGTGAGTTACTTGCTAATATATGGACACTCAAATGTGAAATCAAAGTGTCAGTGAGTTACTTGCTAATATATGGACACTCAAATGTGACATAAAAGTGAAAGGAACCAGTCTGAAGCAAGACAATGTAGTTAAGCATTTGTGTACTTAATAACAGCAGATGGATGATGTATTGAACGAACGAACGAACGAAAATCTTTATTTTCAAAGAGTTAAGAATTGGCACGCAGGCCCGTCTGACATTCTGCCCTTCATCTCTATTTCCTCTCATACATTCTTTCATTCAACATCTGTTATGAAGCAATTCAATTGAGGAAATTACATGTATACAGCCCAAACAAAGGCATAATTTTATAAGATGATGAATATTCACTGCAATTTATCTTTGTCAATCGAGGTGTCAGATCCCGTTGCGCTGGGTTTCAACGTGTTGGTATGGAAGCCGGTAGTTCAGAAAGCAATAACAAACTACTGAACGTAAACCTGCCAAGGCATCAACAACAGCAGTAAACAGTGTTGACAGGCGATGTCTTGTAAATAGGATATGCAAAAAAAAAAAAATCAAACAATCGAGGTGTAGAAAAGAGTTATTAATAGGTATGTTGAGCAAATCCTGGTGTACAGAAGTGAATCATAGACAATTAGCAAACAAGTGAGGAATTATGTGGAAGCTGCAGAGATGTGATTTTACAGAAGAATGATGAAAACAATGAGCATTGAAGATATCCTGAAAGAAGTTAACTCACAAAGAGAACTGGCTACTCCAGATCAGATGAAGACAGTCTGTGGACACCGCAAGGAGAAAGTTAGCTCCAGAGATAATCTTACATGTAAGAGGTCAGCGTGGCGGAATGAATAAGTCAGCTCAATGTGCTGATGGCGAGGTAACGGTCTAAAATGTTGAATTCTCGTCCTTGAATTGGGGATGTAAATTACAAGGACATCAGAAGTCAGAGTGGGTTAGTCTGATGGCGAGGGACGCTGGTAATAGGGAGAGCTAATCCACACACAAAATCAACCCCGTGCACTCCCCACTGTGGCAACAACTAGAAGTATTAACACGTGCATCAACTACGCTTGAGTTCAAAGCCAACACACGCAAACAAAATCTTAAATGTAGATTTACCTGTATTCCCCTTCACCTGTAGATTTACCTTACTCCCATCCCCCCTTTCACCTGTAGATTTACCTGTATTCCCCTTCACCTATAGATGTACCTTACCCCCATCCCCCCTTTCACCTGTAGATTTACCTGTATTCCCCTTCACCTATAGATGTACCTTACCCCCATCCCCCCTTTCACCTGTAGATTTACCTGTATTCTCCATCACCTATAGATGTACCTTACCCCCATCCCCCCTTTCACCTGTAGATTTATCTGTATTCCCCATCACCTATAGATGTACTTTACCCCCATCCCCCCTTTCACCTGTAGATTTACCTGTATTCCCCTTCACCTATAGATGTACCTTACCCCCATCCCCCCTTTCACCTGTAGATTTACCTGTATTCCCTTCACCTATAGATGTACCTTACCCCATCCTCCCTTTCACCTGTAGATTTACCTGTATTCCCCTTCACCTATAGATGTACCTTACCCCCATCCCCCCTTTCATCTGTATATTTACCTGTACCCCCTCCCCTTTCACCTGTAGATTTACCTGTATCCCCCCTCCCTTCATCTGTAGATTTACACGTATCAACCCTTCACCTATAGATTTAACTTATCCCCCTCCCTTCATCTGCAGATTTACCTGTATCCCCCTTCACCTGTAGATTTACCTGTATCTCCCCTCCTGTAGATTTATCAGTAACATACTCTTCACCTGTAGATTTACCTTTATCTCCCCCCTTTAACCTGTAGATTTACCGGTATCCCCCTTCAAGTATAGATTTACTTGTATCCCCCCCCCCCCCCTTCACCTGTAGATTTATCTGTATCCCACTCTTCACCTGTAGATTTGCCTGTCCACCCCCTCTACATCTGTAGATTGACCTGTATCCCCCTTTACCTGTACATTTACCAGAATCCCCCCCCCCCCCCCCCTTTTCACGTGTAGATTTACCTGTATCTTCCCCTCCTTTAAATTTACCGGTATCTTCTTCCTATATATTTACCTGTATTCCCCCTTTCACCTGTAGATTTATCAGTATTTCTCCCCCCCCCCCCCACCCTTCACGTGTAGATTTACCTGTATCTCCCCTCCTTTAGATTTACCGGTATCGCCTTCCTATAGATTTACCTGTATTCCCCCTTTCAGCTGTAGATTTACCTGTATCCCCATTTACAATAGATACACCTGCATCTCTCCTCCTGTAGATTTACCTGTATCTCCCCTCCCCCTCCTGCAGATTTACCTGTATCTCCCCTCCCCCTCCTGTAGATTTATCTGTATCTCCCCTCCCCCTCCTGCAGATTTACCTGTATCCCCCCCCCCCCTGCAGATTTACCTGTATCTTCCCCCTCCTCCTGTGCTCGGCGTTGATATGAGATTCCCGTTTGTGGCGCGGGATTGGGTTCCTTGGCCGTCCACACTTCCGCTTGACCTTTACCTGACCAGAGGCGTCGTCCGCATTCTTGGCAGCTGGGTAGAACACGGATGGGGGCAGGGGACCCTGAAAGTAGACAACATGGCGTTTAGTTGACGTCATGTCCCAAAAAGCGGACACACAAACCAACACAGTCAGAGCTTCTAATTTTATTGAAAAAAAAAAAGACATCCACACACACACCGATTTTACAGGAAAACAGAATATACAGACGAAAGAATAGGAATAAATCGTGGCAGTAGGAGACACACAATAAAGAAGTATTACACAATCTTCGTCTTTGTTTCTCTTTCGAGGGGATGTAAACAATATAAAATAACACAAAGTAATGCAGCTTTACAGAACAGAATTACGAAACAATACAAGGACGTTGTAGGTGACTAGCCTTCATCAGCAAACAAATACATACACAAAACACAACATTAAGGCATAAGGACGGGATGAGAAGAATAACAAGATGGAAAAAAATGAGAGCAATGAAGAGAAAATGAAAATATGAAAAAAATGTTGCTACTTAACTCAGAATCACAAGCTGTAATACTAACACGATTGTTATCCTCTTTTCTGTACAGCTGCATTACTTTGTGTTATTTTATATTTTTTTTACATTTCCACAGCTTTACCGCAGTAAACAGGCACAGTGCAGAATGTAGCTTAGATATTAACATCCAAAAAAGAAAAAAATTATGATAATTAGCAGTGAAAAGGAGAGGACATCAATGAACATCACAATAGACGGGCAGATATTAGAACAAGTAACAAGTTTCTCTTAACTTGGACATATAATAACAGATGATGGCAGAAGTGAAATGGAAATCAAAAAGCGAATAGGAATGGCCAAAAATGCTTTCAACTTCATGAAATCAGTATTAACATCTAGAGAGATTAATAACGGATTAAAAATGAGAATTGTCAAATGTTACGTAAATTCAAGGCTACTGTAGGGCCCGGAAGCCTGGACATTGAACAAGTAACTAGAATGTCGCATAGAAGCCCCGGAGATGTGGATATACAGGCGAATATGTCGTATTTCATGAAAACTATTTTTATTCATTTCTTCGAGGGAAGTGCGTCACACCGGGTTATACCTCACACAGGTCAGTGAGTCCGACTTCGACATGCATTCGTGTCACGTTTTCTTCATCTAGACCAGTGGTTCTCAACCTTTTTGGGCCCATGCACCCTTTCACCATATGTTCAGAAAGTCATTTCCCCCTTTCGTATTTTCTCTCTATAAATTACCCCCCCCCCCCTCTTACGTAGTATATATAAAAATTGAAGCTAAATTTAATAACACATACCAGAACAAGTCTAGACATCTACATAAAGCGTGTTATAAAACAAATTTTAGAAGGGTGATAAGTACAGAACCGTGTAGTATGGAGGGAAAAACTATATCAAGTACTCAGTTCTTGTATTAATGCGATCTTTAAATAATCTTAATTACCCCCTGGAAACCCTAAAATTCCACCTCCCCTGGGGAGGGGGGGGGGAATTCCCCACCGTTGAGAACCACTGCTCTAGACAGATTCCATCAATGGTAAGGGGCTCTATCTACTCGTGGCTAGGTTTTTCTTTTCCAAACAATGTTGCCATGACGACTGTTTTACGCTTTGAGATTTCCAACGGAAGTGAGATTTTTATCGTGCACAACATGCACGCGACCCTCCAATTTTTCGCCCTTATCCGAACAGGCGAGGTGTCCGATCTCACTACCCAAGAGATCAGGGATGCGTGATATCTTCAGTGTCTTCTTTGTGTGCTGTCGAAGAATATCTAGCCAGAACTCTATCTTTTTACTTGTGATTGTGTTTCTGTAAAACTGACATCAAGCGATGGCTTGGAAGATCCTGTATATGTGCACCAGGAAAACGCAAGACCGAGGCTTTGGCAGACTCACTGCAGTCGATCATCAGTGCGGAGATGGCAGTTGATGATGAGAAGAATATACCGACACCGCCCAGTGTAAACATCCATCTATGAACAAGATTAATTAATAACGGTTTACGGTTCAGAAACATTAACTATTGTCTCCGCACACGAAGTCAAAATATATTTATCATTTCCAGAGTGAATGCAAAGCAGCCTGCGTATATAGAACGGAAAGGCAATTAGCAATTCGAGTAGCTGAACATGCACATACACCAGTATAGATAGAAAAGAGAGTAATCAGTCTTCTGGAATCCATGTGCAGTCGACAAGTCATAAAACGCCAAGCTCGGCCATCTCTCAACAGCTGCTAATTTGCGGCCAAAAAGTGAAAGAAAAGGAATGTCGTATATTGTAATCGCCAAACAATAAACGGTTTCTCAAATATACTGAGGCTCTAGCAATTAGATAATTCCAATCAATTTTGTGCAAACAGACAGACTTCGTTTTAAATTTAAATTTGTGATTACCATGGGGATAACAGACAGCTCACATTCAAGCAATAAGGGCAGTGAGCCCAATCAATGGTGATAAGTTTACAGACAATTCTAACCTACATGAACGTCTTCAGTTACTGCCACTGCACAAACGTCTACTTTTTTAAATCCTATTTCAAAATGCCCCAAGCTACCTTTGACCATTGTTTAAATATAACGCAAGATATAGCGAACGACTAAATATACTTCATGTCCCTAAACCTAGGATAGACTTATATAAAACAAGCTTAGCATACTCTGCCACTCAGTTGTGGAATAATCTTCCACAAGAAATCAAAGACACCACCAATCATTATACATACAGTCGCAACCTGTTTGAACACTACCTCAGGACAGACTACATGCCCCCCAAAACAGCAACAAAGACGATAATACTGGTAAATTATCTTGAACAACAACTAGCCAAAAAAACAAAAAAACATTCCCATATGTGTGGCACGTTACACCCACCTTGGGTATTTATAATGCCCATGTTAAACATTGCCTCAATGAGTTATGTATTATTGATTATTTTTCATGCGTTTTGATGCTTATTGTTCTTTTGTTGTTAAAGAATCGCTTCATAAGAGATGTTGAATGAAAGAATGTTTGAGAGGAAATAGAGATGAAGGGCAGAATGTCAGACGGGCCTGCGTGCCCAATTCTTAACCCTTTGAAAATAAAGATTTTAGTTCGTTCGTTCGTTCGTTCGTTCGTTCGCAGTATCAGTGACTTTGTGTTTTGTTGGGACTGCTGTCAGTTTCACTTGTCACACAGGACAGTGAGGGGCATTTGCTGTTTTCGCTGTCACTTGAACGGGGAAATTATGGGGTGACCCATTGCTGTGAACTTGGAACAGCGACAAACTAACAAACCAATGTGTTTTAAGAATTTCAGCCATTTCATTTATTCATTTCATATAATATATACCTCTACAGTATGCATCTGACGAGATGCTGCGAAATATGCCAGGCAATAAATCCCGCAACCTTTTGTTCGCGGCTACTGTATTTAAACACGAACTATTAACGAAAATAAGGCGAGAAGCTCGACATACGAAGCTATTGTAGAATGAACAGAATAGATTGTACTGAAAAAACGATAATTGGTAATGGATACGTATATGAAAACATGGCATGAATTTAACCGAAAAAGACTCCAGCTGCGACATCCTGCTTATTTGTGTTTTTGTGTTTCAGTAAGTGATTGGAATTCCTCGAATCGTAGATTAGCATTGTGTTATGTGTATATGTATGGGTAGGTTTAAGATTATTTCTATACATATGAAAGAAGGCTGATATAAGGTGTGTAATTAAGGACAAATAACATCCTGGAAGACATAAAGAAAACTAAGACAGCAGCCAGGATCAATACAAAGGACAAGGATGTGCTTGGTAATTTGATGATAACCCACTGCAGGAATGTTTTATTTTTAACTCTTTTACATTCCAAACTGTTGTGAATAAAGTAAAGCAAAGAGCTCCTTTACATCCCAAGCTGTTGTGAATAGAGTAAAGCAAAGTAAAGAGCTATTTCACATTCCAAGCTGTTGTGTGTGGAGTAAAGCAAAGAGCTCTTTTACATTCCAAGCTACTGCGAATAGAGTAAAGAATTTCTTTACATTCCAAGCTGTTGTGAGTCGAGTAAAGCAAAGAGCTCTCGACATTCTCGGCCCATAAAACTCTACACACTAGTAAAGTTAGTCGCTGTTCAGATCACACGATCTATATGACAACCGCGCCACTTTAATCTCATTTAGGGAACATGTGTCTCCTCTCGGCACTTCCCATGATCCCTGCAAACTCCGTCAGACCCTTGTTCCGAAATTGGAGTTTAACCCCGCACCGCTTTGATCCGAAGACCCGAACTGCGTTATAATGTCAGCTACCCAGCAACCGAGTTATTGTGTTATCAGTATTTATGACAAATTTGCTAGTACTCTCCCGTAAACAGATTTACACGCCGACTGTACCTGACCACAAAGTAGTGTAGAAACCAGCTTTACGTACACTCTAACAGGCGGCGTTCAGTGGCATTATTTTTGGAAATTTCAATTCCAAGCTGACGGAATTTAGAAACATCCAGAAACTATACTAGAATATGACCCTCTGCCTAAACTCAGGTAAATTAGAAACATCCAGAAACTATACTAGAATATGACTCTCTGTCCAACCTGACGGAATTTATAAACATCCAGAAACTATATTAGAATGTGACTCTCTGCTTAAGCTGACGTAATTTAGAAACATCCAGAAACTATACTAGAATAGGACTCTCTGTCCTAACAGACGGCACGCAGTGTGCACAGATATAGAATAGACACAAATGACCTGCTGTAAAGAGGGCAAGAACTCACGCACTAAGATAGTAGATCTAACACCATGTCTCTCCACTCAACCACCCAACTACTCAATACCTTGACCCTGATGACGACATGGCATAGTTAACCCACAACCCAGGTCAGAGAGTAGAGGTTATGTCAGTGTTCAGCAAGTGCCGGAGACTTGTTGTTCTATAGTTGTGTTCAACCCGTTATAGAGTGTGTGTGGTAGAGAAATCAGAGTTAACCTGTTTCAGGGAGCCAAAGTATGCGGCTCGTAAATACCATGTTTAAGAACTATGGTTGGTAATTCATAAGAGCGACAGAGTGGCTCTCCAGCGCATTATGAGGCATATTCGCTTTATGGCGTCAGCGCCCTACCACCCATGTACTCTTATTCAACCGCACATATGCCCGTCGCAGTGTATCCTGCTCCCTGGCACTCAACCCGAATCGTTAAGACAGAGACAGGGTCGCAGATTGACGGAGAACCCCAGCCAGAATCCAACCACATAACAACAAGGAGTGATGAAGTGGGGGCGCTGGTCAGTGCGAAGGAAGCAGCCGGAGCATGGTTCTCGCCGAACAGCCGTATTGTCAACATCCCAACATCAACTGCCAGTTAATGCTGGAGGTTGTAGAAAGAACTCATACAATGAAGTACCTAGGAGTGATATTTAATTAGAGTATAGCCTTTTCTGAGCACATAAACCATGTGGTAATGAGAGGTAGAAGAGGCGTGGCTACGGTGAGGGTAATGGCAGCGGCAAACTCTGAGTAACGCCACCTCTGTCCCCTATACCAAGGTCTAGTCCTTCTTGTTCACCCTGGCCGCCCTGACTGAGCCGTTCTCAGATGGAGAGACTAGCATGAATACAGAACGAGGCTGTGCGCATTATACTCGGGTACACAGACGATACAGCATGCATGGCAATGCCGTATCCCTGATTGATTGATTGATTGATTTAGGAACCGACATCACAGCATTCGGGGCATTCCCATAAGCGCTCCGTCCCCATCCTCAGCAGCCAGCGAAGAGTTCCAACACCAATAGTACCAGTAGCAATCTGATTATATGTCCGTCTCGCCTTTCCTCTGAGCATTGAGCGTCGGCCAGATCCCCTCGTCACTCCTTGCTGTCTCATTCTTGCCAGACCATGGTAATTCATTTGCTCCTCCGAGGTGTGCACGTGCTCCCACAAGGCCGCAACCACGTCTGCCTTGTCATGTATCAATACTCCACCAAGTTCTGCAGAGCCAGCCAATCTGTCCGCCTGTTCATTTCCCAGCACACCGGCATGCCCTGGAGAAAAGATCCAGGCGATGCTTGTCACCTGTGACCTCCGAAGCGAAGCAAGCTACTCCGCACGAAGCCTGCCGCACCCCTTTGATGATCCACCCATGGGAGACAGCACAACGGAGTTCGTGCTCTGTGCGACGCTTGCCGCAGGAGGGTAGGTATTCTGCGGAAAGAGACCGAGCCACGTGGGGTAAAGTCAATAAGTAAGTCGATACTCTTGCTGAGGGCGGGCGGGGTAGTGGGTTACTTCCCTTCACCGATTACTTAGACTTAAAAGTTGACTTCTCGTTCAGACAGCAATCGCAAACCTTTATTTAGTTGCATGTTAATTTCAGGACGTCGCAGTTAATCTCAGCATTGTGTTGTTGTTTGAGATCTGCTGGGGAATTTTTACGTTCAGAGGCAAATTACCGAACACTGACTAGAAATTCGACTTGGGGGTTGAACGCAACGCCCTGAAAGGATATGCAAGATGTTTATTTTTAATGTTTTCAAATCCCAAAATGAAGACAACAAGGGTTGCTATCTGGGTTACATTTGCGCATATGTTATCTCTCCCACGTGCAACCCTTCACCTGTAGCCATCCATGAGAGAAATAAGAATGGCGGGTTTCTGGGTTAAATTTGCGCATGTCATCTCCTCAACTCTGACCTTTCATCTTTAACCCTGGAGGGAGATCTTGTTATCTCCCTGCTGTTGTCCAGGATTTTTGCAGACACCGGCTAAATGGGACAGTGCTATTTGAGATAGAGATTTGTGTGTGTATTAGCTTTCACTATTACCAGTGTCCCTCGCCATCAGGCGAACCCATTCCGACTTCTGAGGTGCTTGTACTCTACGTCCTCAATTCAAGGACAAGTTAGTTGTAAATCCTATACAGGACGTCGCAGTCAGCTCCAGCATTTTTGTGCTGTTTGTTATTTCTTGGCATGTTTACGTTCAGTAGTTTCAGGTTTATTTCTGAGCATACACTGTGTGAGTGTCGGTCGTCCGGAAAGCAAGGGCAAACTAATGAAGGTACACAAACAAACGTAAACAAAGAAATCAATACAGTGTAGGATATCTCAGAAATCAGGAGACGAGGGATCACCTAGTGGTCTGAATCTTAAATAAGCAAGTATTACCTGTTGGAGAGAACAGGCGAAGGTAGCCTTTTGGAATATGGAAAATACACTGACCAATAAAAAGATGTCATTTGCAACGAGAAAAAAAGTGTTGAAGTGCTACATAGAACCTGTACTTTTGTATGGATGTGAAGCGTGAACAATGAGCAGACAAGCTGGGGAAAAGAAAAACATATGATAGTTGCGGAAATGTGCTTTCTGAAGGAAATGCAAAGAATACCATGGATAGGCATAAACACCAATGATCAAGTCCTGCAAGAAACAAATGAAAACAGTAAACTGATTAGAGAAATTAGACGTAGACAGGTACACATTGTTTTGGACACGTTATGAGAAGAAGTAAATTTGAGAACTTGGTGACAACTGGCAAGATTGGGGGGAAGAGAACAAGGGTAAAGCAGAGAAGTAAATACCTGGATGGCTTGGCCACGTGTTATGGTCGAGACAAGAACACAGAGCTGATCTACGACTCTAATGATCGAGTGAGATGGCAAAGCATGACCGTCCACGCTTATCGGCATGGAGCATGATGTTGATGTTGGAGAGAACAGAGCAAACAACAGTGAATCAAGAGATGAGGAAAAGGCGTTAGCCCTGGATTGGATAAACACTGGGAAAATCTGGTAACAGTAAAACTAGGAATCTGGAACCCAAGGGACAAACGAAATAGGGGAATGACCTAATAGAACCGAATTAGAGACAACGATGGATAATTAGGGAAGGATATGAACGGAGATGAAAGATAGAGCAAACGATACGAGACTTGGAGTGAGTTGGTCGACGACCTATGTTCCAGCGAGGCGAAATGGCGACTGAAGAAGAAAAAAGTGACAGAATCGGATAGAATAAACATACATACACTCTCACACTTATAAACATACATACATGCTCACACGTATACACATTCATACACTCTCGCCACTATAAACATTCATACACGCTCACACTTATAAACACACAAACACGCTTGAACTTATAAACATAAATACACGCTCACACTTATAAACATGCATACACGCTCAGACTTATAAAAAGACTATAGACAATTGTTACAATATGTTTGTATGTCTGTGTCTGCTGTTTTACAAACAGGACAACAGCTCGATCTCGCCTGATTAATGGTAATTATAAATAGATTAGAATCACTCGAAACAAAAACACATTCGATAACAACGGTGACAAAATGGCTAAGTCAGCCCGGGCGACAAGCAGACAAGGACATGGTGGCGCCCGCCAGTCAGGAGCAATGGTTATTGTTATTTCAAGTACATTGATTACGATCAACTGAAGCTGCTGATGATGCAAGATTGTTATATCACCATACCTTTGATAATATTGATTAAATGGCCAGTTTTATTGTCATATTACCAAGCGCGTTTATAAGTTGTTGTATCCCATAATGCAGAGGTTCCCAAACCACGGCCCGCGGGCCACTTGTGGCCCGCCAGCTGTCAGAAAGTGGCACGCGAGGCCTCGTTATTTAATATAATATATTTTAATCAATTAACAAAATTCACTCGAAGCGCCCCGGAAGCGTATGATAGTTTAATCTGCTCGAGGTTGTTGTGCTCAGATATTATCGAATGCGCCTGTTCGGTTCGCAACGAAACGTTATGAAGTTCCCATATCCCAGCCTAGTCGACCAATCAGAGTGCGCAAGGCGCCAAGTTGTCGTCTGTTACACTGTTTAGCATAGTCGGTAGTATTGTGTGGGAATTCGATTTTTTTCAAATACAAATTTACCGTTAAAGCCTATAAACATGAGTAGGGAAAATCTCAAATCAAACAACGGTAAAAAGCGAAAATGTGAAGATGTTGCTTGTCGTGACTTCAATGAAGATTGGACGGATACATTTTTGTTTATGCCTAGCCGTAGTGGTAAAACAGTTTGCGTAATCTGCGGATTTTGTGTTTCTGTTACAAAAATATTTAATCTGGAACGACACTTTACGACCTCACATTCAGACATAATTGCTCAATATCCGATCAATTCGGAGTTAAGAAAAGATTTCATAGCTAAAAGAGAAGTTCTCTGACAGCAGCAGTCATTTTTCACCAAGGCTAACGAACAGAGCAAGAGTGCTGTTGTTGTGTCGTACGAAGTCGCTCTTCTGTTGGCTCGCAAAAAGAAGCCGTTCACCGATGCAGAAGAAATAATCAAGCCTTCCCTTAAAATTGCTGCTAGAATGCTTGGCGATAAAATGTGTGAAACAAAATTTGACCAGATTCCTTTGTCTAATAATACAATGGCCAAGCGAGTTGAAAATTTAGCCAACGATGTTCATCGTCACGTATCAAAAATTGTATTGTTTTTTTTTCCCCATTGGCAATGGGTGAATCCACTGACATTTCTAACATAGCTCAGGTCGCAGTTTTTGTTCGAGCAATAAAAGATAATTTTGAAGTCATTGAAGAACTTGTAGGACTTGAATCAACTTTTTTTTTCGGGTTTTTTAATAGTCAAGGACAAGTTAGTTGTAAATCCTATACAGGACGTCGCAGTCAGCTCCAGCATTTTTGTGCTGTTTGTTATTTCTTGGCATGTTTACGTTCAGTAGTTTAGGTTTATTTATGAGCATACACAGTGTGTGTCTCGGTCGTTCAGAAAGCAAGGGCAAACTAATGAAGGTACACAAACAAACGTAAGCAAAGAAATCAATACAGTGTAGGATATCTCAGAAATCAGGAGACAAGGGATCACCTAGTGGTCTCAATCTCAAATAAGCAAGTACCTGTTTGAGAGATCAGGCGAAGGTAGCCTTTACCAATATGGAAAATAAACTGACCAATAAAAAGATGTCATTTGAAACGAGAAAAAAAAAGTGTTGAAGTGTTACATAAAACCTGTTTTGTATGGATGTGAAGCGTGGACAGTGAGCAGACAAGCTGGGGAAAAGAAAAACATATGATAGTTGCGGAAATGTGCTTTCTGAAGGAAATGCAAAGAATACCATGGATAGGCATAAACACCAATGATCAAGTCCTGCAAGAAACAAATGAAAACAGTAAACTGATAGGCGAAATTAGACCGTAGACAGGTACACATTGTTTTGGACACGTTATGAGAAGAAGTAAATTTGAGAACTTGGTGACAACTGGCAAGATTGGGGGGAAGAGAACAAGGGTAAAGCAGAGAAGTAAATACCTGGATGGCTTGGCCACGTGTTATGGTCGAGACAAGAACACAGAGCTGATCTACAGACTCAATGATCGAGTGAGATGGCAAAGCATGACGTCCACGCTTATCGGCATGGAGCATGATGTTGATGTTGGAGAGAACAGAGCAAACAACAGTGAATCAAGAGATGAGGAAAGGCGTTAGCCCTGGATTGGATAAACACTGGGAAAATCTGGTAACAGTAAAACTAGGAATCTGGAACCCAAGGGACAAACGAACTAGGGGATGACCTAATAGAACCGAATTAGAGACAACGATGGAAATTAGGGAAGGATATGAACGGAGATGAAAGATAGAGCAAACGATACGAGACTTGGAGTGAGTTGGTCGACGACCTATGTTCCAGCGAGGCGAAATGGCGACTGAGAAGAAAAAAGTGACAGAATCGGATAGAATAAACATAACATACACTCTCACACTTATAAACATTCATACACTCTCGCCACTTATAACATTCATACACGCTCACACTTATAAACACACAGACACGCTCGCACTTATAAACATGCATACACGCTCACACTTACAAACATGCATACACGCTCACACTTATAAAAAGACTATAGACAATGTTACAATATGTTTGTATGTCTGTGTCTGCTGTTTTACAAACAGGACAACAGCTCGATCTCGCCTGATTAATGGTAATTATAAATAGATTAGAATCACTCGAAACAAAACACATTCGATAACAACGGTGACAAAATGGCTAAGTCAGCCCGGGCGACAAGCAGACAAGGACATGGTGGCGCCCGCCAGTCAGGAGCAATGGTTATTGTTATTTCAAGTACATTGATTACGATCAACTGAAGCTGCTGATGATGCAAGATTGTTATATCACCATACCTTTGATAATATTGATTAAATGGCCAGTTTTATTGTCATATTACCAAGCGCGTTTATAAGTTGTTGTATCCCATAATGCAGAGGTTCCCAAACCACGGCCCGCGGGCCACTTGTGGCCCGCCAGCTGTCAGAAAGTGGCACGCGAGGCCTCGTTATTTTAATATAATATATTTAACAATTAACAAAATTCACTCGAAGCGCCCCGAAGAGTATGATAGTTTAATCTGCTCGAGGTTGTGTTGTGCTCAGATATTATCGAATGCGCCTGTTCGGTCGCAACGAAACTGTATGAAGTTCCCATATCCCAGCCTAGTCGACCAATCAGAGTGCGCAAGGCGCCAAGTTGGTCGTCTGTTACACTGTTTAGCATAGGTCGGTAGTATTGTGTGGGAATTCGATTTTTTTCAACTACAAATTTACCGTTAAAGCCTATAAACATGAGTAGGGAAAATCTCAAATCAAACAACGGTTAAAATGCGAATAAATGTGAAGATGTGCTTGTCGTGACTTCAATGAAGATGGACGGATACATTTTTGTTATTGCCTAGCCGTAGTGGTTAAAACAGTTTGCGTAATCTGCGGATTTTGTGTTTCTGTTACAAAAATATTTAATCTTGAACGACACTTTACGACCTCACATTCAGACATAATTGCTCAATATCCGATCAATTCGGAGTTAAGAAAAGATTTCATAGCTAAAAGAGAAAGTTCTCTGACCAGGCAGCAGTCATTTTTCACCAAGGCTAACGAACAGAGCAAGAGTGCTGTTGTTGTGTCGTACGAAGTCGCTCTTCTGTTGGCTCGCAAAAAGAAGCCGTTCACCGATGCAGAAGAAATAATCAAGCCTTCCCTTAAAATTGCTGCTAGAATGCTTGGCGATAAAATGTGTGAAACAAAATTTGACCAGATTCCTTTGTCTAATAATACAATGGCCAAGCGAGTTGAAAATTTAGCCAACGATGTTCATCGTCACGTATCAAAAATTGTATTGTTTTTTTTCCCCATTGGCAATGGGTGAATCCACTGACATTTCTAACATAGCTCAGGTCGCAGTTTTTGTTCGAGCAATAAAAGATAATTTTGAAGTCATTGAAGAACTTGTAGGACTTGAATCAATGCACGCAACTACTAAAGGGACTGATCTGTTTGAAATTCTGAAGTTGTGTGTAGAGATAAACACCATAGAATGGACCAAATTGGACAGTGTATGCACCGACGGTACTCCGGCTGTGACGGGTAAAACGTTGGATGTCTAGCATTATTGGAACAGTTTCTTGGCCCCACTATATTAAAATATCATTGCATTATTCAGCAAGAAGCTCTGCGTGGAAAGACGTTAAATCTGACACATGGCTTGGATGTTGTTCTGAGATGTGTGAACAAAATTCGAAGTAAGGCGCTGAACAGCCGTGAGTTCAGACAGTTTATATCAGACCTGAAAGAGAAATACGGTGAGTTAGTGTTACACTGTGATGTCAGATGGCTATCTAAAGGGAAAGTTCTGTCACGTTTTTGGGCACTGAAAGATAGTGTCTATCTGTTTCTGTCTGAAATAAATGAATTGCCTACAGAACGGGAATGTCTGCTGAACGATGACTGGCTTAATGGCCTGGCATTTTTGGTGGACATTACGTCTCATATCACGGGAAAAAAACAAACTATTCACAAATTTGTGCGATGACATTTCTTCATTTAAAATGAGACTACGACTGTTTATCGGACAGCTGACTGAAGGAACTTGAGAGGCATTTCCAACTCTGAAGACGCTTGTGGTGGAAAAGAAATGTGACTTGTTACAGTACAAACTAAAAGTTGAACGTCTTCTGGATATCTTTCAGTCGAGATTTCAAGAGTTCATAATAGGGGAGGAAATTGTTGCCCACTTCATAAATCCGTTTGTATTTCCTGATGCCAAGCTCTGTCAATTACAGCAAAACCTTCAGCACGAAGTAATTGATTTGAAATGCAATTCTACACTGAGATGTAAATTTCTGGAGCTGCCTGCTTCACCTTCAGCTGATCATATGATTTTATTCTGGCGACCATTGCCTGTCGAACAATTTGAACATTTGCATTCATTCACCCAGAGATACATTTGTCGCTTGGTTCGGCTTACAGATGCGAGCAGTCATTTTCCGCAATGACCGTTATTAAAAAAATCAAGCAACCTTCCAGACTCACCGACAGTAACCTAGCTGCTATGGCTTTGGGCACGAAGAATTGTGCCCAGACTTTGGTAAACTGGCATCTGAACTTAAGTATAAACTGGTTATGAAGAACACTTACAATTGTGAATTAATTACATTAATAGCGATTTCCGAAACTGATTTAAAATTTATTGGTAAATGAACTTCTGATTTTAAACCAAAAAATGACCGCAGTGCAGTACTGACACTGACTGCCTTTAAAGTTTTAGAATTTTGTTGACAAAAGTTAAGAAAAGTAAGAATGATATTGCACGACTTTTATAATTTTATAACGTTGTGGCCCGCTTAACTACCGAAAATAGTAGATATGGCCCTCTGCTTGACAAGCTTGGGAACCACTGCCATAGAGAGTTTCTGTATTGTTATATTACATAGCGTGTTTCTATATTGTTGTATTACCCAGCGTGTTCTATATTGTTGTATGACCTAGCTTGTTTCTATATTGTTGTATTATCTTGATTGTTTCTATATTGTTGTATTACCCAGTGTGTTTCTATATCGTTGTATCACATAGCGTGTTTCTATATTGTTGTATGACCTAGCTTGTTTCTATATTGTTGTATTATCTAGATTGTTTCTATGTTGTTGTATTACCCAGTGCATTTCTATATTGTTGTATCACATAACGTGTTTATATATTGTTGTTTAAATATGAATAAAATTGGGTGGAACTGCGGTAAAGTTGTGAAAATGTAAACAATATAAAATGACAAAAAGTAATGTCGTAATTCTGTTATATAAAGCTGTAATACTTTGTGTCATTTTATATTCTATATTGCTGTATCACATAGCGTGTTTCTATATTGCTGTAGTCCCCAGCGTGTTTCTATATTGTTGTATCACATAGCGTGTTTCTATATTGTTATATTCCCCAGGGTGTGTCTTAAAGTCGCTTAAAAGTCGACAGGGGTCGACTTCATTGCACCGGGTTTTATCCCATATGGCTCGGTCTCCTTCCGCAGAGGGGAAAGCGTCGCACAAAGCACGAACTCCGTAGCTCTAGCGACGACCCACAGGAGTCTCCGAAAAATTTCACTCGTTAACCGAAGGACGCAGCCCGGAATTGAACCCACAACCTTCGGAGCCCGAGTCAAACGGCTTGACCACTTCGCCACGGTGTGTCTATATTGTTGTATCACATAGCTTTTTTCTATATTGCTGTATTACCCGGCGTGTTTCTATATTGTTGTATGACCTAGCCTGTTTCTATATTGTTGTATTACCTAGATTGTTTCTATATTGTTGTATTACCCAGTGTGTTCCTATATTGTTGTATCACATCGCGTGATTCTATATTGATGTATTCCCCAGCGTGTTTCTATATTGTTCTATTACTCAGTGTGTTTCTATATTGTCGTATTACCCAGCGTGTTTCTATATTGTTGTATTACCTGACGTGTTTCCATATTGTTGTATTACTCAATGTTTTTCTATATTGTTGTATTACCTGGCGTGTTTCTTTATTGTTGTATTACTCAGTGTGTTTCTATATTTTTGTATTACCTAGCGTGTTTCTATATTGTTGTATTACCTGGCGTGTTTCCGTATTGTTGTATTACCAAGCGTTGCATTAGAAAATTTAATAATATGAGTTATCATTTATCAGTTATCTATATTGTTTACACTGTTTACAAGAAATTGAAACAGGGGTGTGTGCGGGGGTAAGGGGGGTTATTCTGGTAAAGTAACACTCCTACCTTAGAATCTTCAGTGACTGGCGATGGCGCAGATGTCACTGCCACCAGATTCTCCACGAAATGAAAACTATCATCATACAGGGACAAGTGTGTGCCAAACTCTTCAAAAATGCTGCCTGGGTTGTCTTCTCTTGGAGTGGACATAATCAGTGGTACCATTCTGGGATGTTGGCAAGGTGCTCGGTCACAATCTTCATCACTTCAACAACCGGATCTTATCCATGGGCACCTCACATTCTGACTGGTCCCAAACAGTTTCAAGTGTCACAAACAAAACACTACACTGCTCTTCTATGTTAGCTGGTACCCAACTAATCACTGTTGGCTTAATCTTCTGAAAAATGATAATCAAGGGTCACCGATAACCTTGAAATGTCCATTTGAATTTTCGGTAAAGCGGCAATCTTGATGTTTATAATGCAACATGAAATAGATTGTCTGGTCAATTTTCCGAGAAAATGTGTGTATTACTTTTAGCAGCAAGCAAAAATCCACAGAAAAAAATCAAAACTATAGAAAAGAGATTCGTTCAGGCGACCTACTTGTCGATATAACATGAACAGTTTCCAAGAACACTAAAATTTTACTAATGCCGAAGTTTAGAATAATAATAAACACACCACACGAAGTTTACTTCACTTAGAATCAAATTCAACGTTTTCATCAATGAATAGTTTCGTTTCTGTTCTCCCTGTCAAATTTAACGTTTTTAAAAAAATTAATAGTTTTGTCTCTTTTCTTCCCGTCAAACATTTTTTATTTGCCATGCACGAGTAAAGAAACATGAATGAAGGATATTTCTGTTGAACAACGTAAACAACAGACACATATATGGTACATCTTTAACGTAACTAATGCATATTAAGCTAGTTGCAGATCTACACATTGATAGGAAAGACCTTAGACTTGTAAAAAACATATATTGGAAACAACAAGTGGCCATGAAGATTGATAATGAAGTAGGCCAGTATCAGCCTATTAAGAGAGGTGTGCGTCAGAGATGTGTAATATCTTCAGATCTTTATTTTCTTTTTTCCCTATACAGTTACAATATTTTCAGAAATTTAGAAGATATGAGAGGAATCACCATTGGGGGACGTAACATCAATAACCTTAGATGTTTTCCAACACTTGTTATAATGAACATGTCATTGGTACTTTCCAGATTCGCCAAAACAGCGTTAGATCGTAGCAGTGACTATTGTAACTAATTTAATTAATTATTTAGCACATTTTTTGATGACATCATGTACTTCATTTTTCAGATTTGTTCTACATACAAAGTGTAGTGAAACTTTACAGACATTATGTACATAGCTATAAGTGAAATATTTGAAAACAATATACCTACGAGGTAAACAAAACAAAATGTTTGTGAAAGTTACCAGCCTTGTTACTAACTTTCAATCATCCGACCGATCATCATCATTGTGTGCCTTGCCAGCTGGCGTAGGCGTTCATATCTCTCCACAGATCTCGGTCTTTGGTGTTCTGGGTCAACTCTGCTGATGGTATTTCTCCATCCCACGGTTCTCAGTCCATCAACCATCATTTTTCTTGATCTGCCTCTGCCTCTTTCCCCACTGATCTTTCTAGTTGTCACGATGTTCTCCAATGTCCATCTTCTCATCACATGACCAAAGACATCTGTTTGTCTCTTTCTTATTGTTGTATATAATGTTCAAGGTTCATTAGCTTCTTTCGGATAATCTTCGTTAGTTACTCTTGGAGTCCAAGGAATTCGCAACATTCGTCTCAGGAACCACATCTATGTTGCTTCCACGTTCTTCCTAATTTGTTTATTAACATCATGTGCCATGCCGATACGCATGGGCAGTCATGTTTCGCCATTTCACACGATCGCCAGAGCCGTGGATCAGCTCTGTGTTAATTCACACCCGTCCCATATACTGTCTCTTTGGTCTGTAAGAAGACTACACTCTGGCACAAGAGACAGGTGACGCTGCTCACAGAAATCCTCCGCCATTACCCTCGTCGCAACCATCCCAGCTTTCATTACTCCATGGTCTATGTGCCCGGACAAAGCCAGACTAACATCAAACAGCACTTCCATGTACTTCGTTCAAGCTATCACGTACCGTCTCCACAATGAATGTTGGCTGCAATAGATCTCCAACGCTGTCTTTCTTGATTGAATATTCTGCCAGACTTCTGTTCGTCCATCTCTTGTCTACCTCTTGCTCGCTTGCCTTTAACCTTACCCTCCAGTGTGGTTTTATAAAAGTGTGATATCTTTTAACATGCCCAAAATAGTTCAATTTCCTCTATTTCTTTTATCAACTCTCTTTTCATTGCCAATGTTTTCAAAACCTCTGTATTTGACTATTTTTGTTTCCATGAAATACGACATATTCTTCTATACATCCACATCTCCATATCCTCTATTCGACTTTGTAATTCCTTGTTCATTTTCCAGGCTTCCGCGCCATGTAGTAATGTGTTAATATAAATAACATTTGACAATTCTCATTTCTTAATGCATTGTTAATCGTCTCTAGTATGTTAATACTGATTTCATGCTGCTGAAAGCATGTTTTGCCTATTCCTATTCTCTTTTTGATTTCTGTTAGGTACTTCATAGCATGAGTTATTTCCACAACCTCCGAGCATTAACACACAGTTGGTGTTGGGGTGTTGACAATACGGTTGTTCAGTTAGAACCATGCCACGACTGCCTTCGTCGGATTTATCAGTGCTTCCTCTTCTCTGTACCACATGGTTATGCATGCATTTGAGTTCTTTCTAACATCTTGCTTTATGTGTTGAAGAGCTCCAATTTGGTGGTCAATTCTTATGACTGCTTTATGTAGTCCAACATTTTACATTTCTATATCATTATCATCATAATCTCCACTGTTACCGTCAAGCGTCGTGGGGAGGAATAGTTGTTGTTTCCAGTGCCCGATGGGTGGCACTGTATCGTGTCATCCCGTGTCATTGTACAATGCCTTTGATGTCATCAACCTAATGTTCTTCTCGGGCGTCCTCTTGATCATGCAGCAATCTTCTTTAATGTAGGGCCAGTGCTGGTAGTTGATGATAGTTGCATTCTAACGATATGGTCGAACAATTTGATCTTCTGTCTTTCAATATACGAGTATGTAGCACAAAGTATTGATCCCATTGTCTGTCTGTGTTGTTGTTTGTCCATTAAGAATGATGATGACCATTCCTTTCATCCAGTGGGGTTGAACGTATGGAGCCGTGAGTTCTAAGATGGCTGATAAGGCCTATTTTGGCTCGAAACACTCTTTGGTAATGTGGGCAAAGATTGCTTGACGTTCCAGGAGGAGGATCTCCTGCAGTGGTTTTTATGTCTGGCCTCTTCCTCACACCTCTTGCAGTCCTGGATGCTTCACGAGTGACTACACCCTTGTGTAACGATGTACGTCACTGAATTACGGTCTTTGGCAGCAGTCTCCCAGGTGTCAAAATGAATTCCAAAAGCTTTCAGTGAGATTTTCAGTGCCTTTAAAGCGTTTCCTCTGGCCACCTTGGAAGCGTTTACCACAGTGCAGCTTGCAGTAAAAAATTCGTTTAGGGAGGCTGTGATCTGGTATGCGAGTTAAGTGACCAGCGCAGCGAATATCTGATGTTTTATTAGTAGAGTGTGGATTCTGGGCATGGACGCTCTTTCTAGAACTTCAGGGTCTGGGATCTTGTCTTGCCATTTAATCTTCTATAGCTTCCTAAGGCAGACTTTGTGGAAGTGGTTGAATTTTCTAGCGTGTCGCTGATAAACAGTCCAGGTTTCACAAGCATATAGCAGTGTTAGAATAATATAGTCTGTCTGATAGCATCATTTCTTACTCGGTCTCAGATTGTTCAGTTGGTAGCTCTTTTCAACCATCAATGTTTGTGTTGTAAATTTCTAATTATTTCTTATTATCAATTGCCTTAGAGTAGTCAATACAACACACATATAGATCTCTGTTCGCGTTAATAATTCTTTCTGATAATGTCCTGTACAGTTTCTGTTAATGTCTTGTACACTTTATGTTAATGTCTTGTACACTTTCTGTTAATGTCCTGTACACTTTCTGTTAATTTCCTGTATACTGTCAAAGGACAACTGAAAGACCGTCTATTGCTTCCCTAATTTCCAATCCGAATTCACGGGAGTCTCCGTGGCGAAGTGGTCAAGCCGTTTGAATCGACGTGACTGCATGCTCGGAGCGATGGCAGCTTGCTATGTTCCAGTGTTGACCGGTTTTTGCCTTATGAAGAAATGTGTGGCTGCTGGGCTTCTGGTTGACTGCCACTGCCATCGGCCGATGAACTGTATTTTCGTGGACTGTGTGGGTGAACATCTAGGAAACATCCAGATAGGAAAATGACTGCGATTCCATCAGAAATGAACTGGGTATTTTGTGGGGGACTATTGTGTTGACATTCTGGCGGCGGCATTATGCACAGTGTATCTGTGCGGGCTGTTGTTTGTCGAGACTCCTGTCTTTTCCACTTTTCACATTGGGCAGTGGGAAGCATTTTGTGTGATATTCACTGGCACAGGAACGGAGCATAATGGGGACGACCCGTAGCTGTGAAGTTGGAACCGCGACTAACTAACTAACTCCGAAGGCTGTGGGTTTGATTCCGGGCCGCGTCCTTCGGTTCATGAGTGCATTTTTCTCGGAGACTCCTGAGGGTCGTCGCTGGAGCTACGGAGTTCGTGCTTTGTGCGACGCTTTCCGTGCTGCAGAATGAGACTGAAACATATGGGATAAACCCCGGTGCAATTAACTGCTTCATAAATTAAAGTTATATGGGCACCGATCAGCTACGGAACGTATCGAAAGCACTGGAGAAAGATGGGATGAAGGGACATGGTCGCCCAACATGACACATCACTTTTTTTGCAAGTCAATCGCCATTATTTATGCTAATTTATTGCATGAGCGGGAAAGTTCAACCAATCACGTGTATTCTAATGTGCTAGGTAGTTAATGTGACTAACTATCCAATGTTAAAACATTCTATTGCATGTAGAATCATTGCATTTTAATGGCTTTAATAGCTTGTTTTTGCATCATACAGCAGGTCGAGTTCAAAGTTCAAGGGGATTACTGCTGAATGCAGGCACTCCCTATTCTATTAAAATACTAATTACCAGATAATTAGCGTCCACAGAGGGGTATGAATACATAGAAAGCAGTTTATATCACATAACAGACAGGACAACGAAAACTTGAAAGATGTGCTGAAGGAACTTATTTGATTTCTGTAAAATGATTTTGTCTATATCCTGGGGTAGAAGAGGAAGGAAACATGCATTACGATGAATAACAGTGGGTGTACATGTGTGTGGGCGTCCATGTGTGCGCGTGGGTGGTATTTGTGTATGTGAGTGGGTGTATGTGTGCGGGTGTATTGTGTGGGTGCATATGTGTGGGTGGATGCGTGTGGGTGAATATGTGTCTCTATATGTGTGAGTGTATGTGTGTGGATGTATGTGTGTGGATGTATGTATGTTGGTTTATGTCCATATAGTGTGGATGAATGTATGTGTGCCAGATATAAAATCCGCGTTGGTTTGTTTTTCACTAAGGCACAGTTCTTCTACTTGTTCTTGTTCTTGTTCTTGTTCTTGTTCTTGTTCTTGTTCTTCTTCTTCTTCTTCTTCTTCTTCTTCTTCTTCTTCTTCTTCTTCTTCTTCTTCTTCTTCTTCTTCTTCTTCTTCTTCTTCTTCTTCTTCTTCTTCTTCTTCTTCTTCTTCTTCTTCTTCTTCTTCTTCTTCTTCTTCTTCTTCCACTAATCTTCCTGCTGCTGTTTCTCCTCTTACTTTTCCTTCAAATTCTTATTTTTCATCGTTGGCTCCTCCTTCTCCCTCTCTTCCTCCTCACCTTCCTTCTTCTTCTTCAAGCATGCAGGAATGCATAAATACACACCTAGCCGTGTGATAGCACGCAAACTGGCAAATGACACATCATTATAAGAGCCGGAACAGAAAGCCACACAATGATTGGGTATTAGATGTGTTCAGAGCGTTCAATGTCTCTTTTGTGTAATGTGCACTCTGCTATCTACTTTCACCTTGCTGTTCCTTCCTCTGTCTTCTTTTCTTTGTTTTCTTTTCTATTGTCTTCTTTCCTATTGTCTTCTCTCCTTTGCCTTCATTCCTGATGTCTTCTTTCCTTTACCTTCATTTCTATTGTCTTCTTTCCTTTGTCTTCTGTCCTGTTGTCTTCTTTCCTTTGTCTTCATTCCTGTGTCACCGTTCCTTTGTCTTCATTTCCTTGTCTTCTTTCCTGTTGTCTTCTTTCCTTTGTCTTCTTTCCTGTTGTCTTCTTTTCTTTGTCTTCTTTCTTGTTGTCTCCTTTCCTTTGTCTCATTCTTGTTGTCTTCTTTCCTTTATCTTCATTTCCGTGTCTTCTTTCCTTTGTCTTCATTCCTGTTGACTATTTTCTGTTGAGCACGATGATACAAAAAGACAAAACAGGTTTTTAAAAATAATATATGTAATTGCGAGCTGTGAGTGCGTGTGTTTATAACTGTGAGCATGTGTGTATGTTTAAAGAGTGATGGCCTGTGTGTATATGACTGAGTGAGCGAGTGTGTGTATGTGTGTGTGTTTGTTTGCTTTATTCAAACTTTTGAACTTATTCTGATAAGATAATGTCTGTGTATGTGTGCATATAATGTATGTGAGTTTATATATGCTATTTTAAAAAGATAGACGGAACGTTTCCTCTCAGTACTCAAGGATCTGTGTAAAGGATCACGGAAAAACTGGCCACGAAACACAAAAGTCAATCCCTGGCCAACGGTTTACGTTATCCTAAAGTGTACGCTTCATACAGTTATTTAAGCGAATACTTCACACAAGTAACGCTCCGTAAAAATTGAAATATTTTGGTCACTTGAAAAGTTAAGACAATTTGGAGAGAACAATACTGGAAGGGTATATGTCCGGGAAGAGACGAAAAGGAAGGCCAAAGAGAAGATGGGTGGGTGCAGGATGTGGCAGATGATCCCCAGATGGATTTATCGGACGTGGGGCTTCTTGCTTATGACAGAAAAGTTTTCCGGAAGGTTGTTATGGGAGCGAGGTTCTGCAAAGGACATGCTACTAAATGAATGAATGAATGAAGGCTCCGTAGTGTATAGGTTAGGGCCCGGGATGCGACTCAGAGGTCCGAGACCATTCTCCAGTTTCTCAATGCCACCAGGCACCCAACCTCATATAATGCTTGCTTGCTTGCTTGTGTTCGTTGGCTTGAGCTCCAACGCAAAGTCCTGTATGTCGGATTAAGACATCCTGTTGTCCAACATCAGTGTGATGTCATACAGGACCTGAGTATTGCGTGAGTATCCGTTGTCCCATGTCTGGCTTATTGGTGTGCAGACTGGTGGTTCCTCGCCGTACAGGCAGACACTCTCCGACTTCGGAGGAATCGGCGATCCTACTGACTTTAGCCAGGACCCCGAAGGGACCTGTTGCCCAGGACGCTCGACGAGGACGCGGCAATAGGTTTTGGCCAGTATATAACCCGGCCCCGGTGCCTTGGAAACACCTCTGCGTCCCAAACCTCATATAATGAATATCAGTGTTTGCTTAAGAAGAGGCGCTGAAAGGTGCTGGTCACCCACACAATAATTTAATAACCCAGTATATGAGAAGCACTATCAAATAACACATTTACTGCAGTAACCAGAGGCTCTGTGGTGAAGGGGTTACAAATGTCGAGTGTCTAGAATGTCGGGTGCTCTTCAGTAGACCTGAGTTCGAATCCTCGGTAAGGTGTGGATTTTTTTCTGTCGGGGGCAAAAATAAAACCCTAACCTGCACAGTTCGCCGCGACTGCACTAGCCAGGTGACCTTAATTCCTCAGGCTGAAGACACCCCTGTTCTACACCTCAAGGTACTATAAAGACTATATGCAGTATTATTGTATGACTGCAATAACTAATGTTTGCAGTTTTCTTTAGTTGACACATATCGTGTATACGCACAAATCTCGATTATTCTCTCGCGCACAGTCAAATTACAGTTAAGACACGCTATCGACCCCAGATTACACAACATCGGAACAATTCAAACCGTGCAACGGAAATAAAAGTATATTTACACCACATCCAAAAACGGAATTTTTAACACGAGTTTATCCAACTTTCGTTTCACTAGCAAAAACACGATGCGTATTTTGCAAACACTCACCGATAAAACCATACGGACTATATGTTGATTATCATAAAAATCAACATAGGACAAGCGGGGAAAAAAATAGAGCACTGTGTTGTCAGATGTACTTCGTTGATAAGATGTGAACACGGTAGGGTCCAATCCCACTTTTGGGCTCTCAGACCAGACTGTAGGCTGAGTTTTGTCACACCAAAGTCGCGAATTGTTTTCCCTATGTGTTTTCAAACTGCAGCCCTCAACAGGTTTTGCCAACCGGTATCCCGGACTCGCCCCCCCCCCCCTCATCCCCCATCCCCCTCACACACACACACACACACACACACACACACACACACACACTCACACACACACACGGATATGTTATGTAATTTCTTGTATCCATTATACACAAACACATACACACACAGACATACATTCACAGACATATTTTCTTGCAGATTAATTTGCAACTGCTAGTAACTTAACTCTCTCAGTCCGTCTCATCCTGTAAGTTAACTCTCTCAGTGTATGTCAGCATGTAAGTTAATTCTCTCAGTTTATGTCATCCTGTAATCCTGTCATCCTGACCGACCGACCGACCGACCGACCGACCGACTGACTTACCGACTGACTGACTGACTCACTTACCGACTGACTGACTGACTGACCGGCCGACCCATCGACTGATCGACCGACTGACTGACTGACTGACCGACTGACTGACTGAACGACGGACACACTGACTGACCGACGGATTGACTGATTGACTGACTGATTGACTGTTTGACCGACTGATTGACTGACTGACCGACTGATTGACTGATTGACTGATTGACTGACTGATTGACTGATTGACCGACTGATTGACTGACTGACCGACTGATTGACTAATTGACTGACTGATTGATAAACGATATTTCTTCGCCCGCATTGTAAGAGATGGGGTCTCCGTGGCCGAGACGTTGCACCGCCTACCCAGCACTCCGAAGGTTGTGGGTTCAATTCCAGACTGCGTTGTTCGGTTCACGATGCAGTTTTCTCAGAGACTCCTTGGGGTCGTCGCTGGAGCTACGGAGTTCGTGCTGTGTGCGACGCTTCCGGCAGACCGAAATGTGCAGTGACGTCGTTCGACGTAACATGACATAACTTAACATGACATGACATGACTTGACATAACATACCATGAGACAACATAACATAACATAACGTAAATGACATAACGTATAACATGACATGACATGACATGACATAACATAACATAACGGATAAAATAACATAACATAACAAGACATAACATAACATAACATAACATGACATTATATAACATAACATGACATAACATACCATAACATGGCATAACATAACATGATATGACACAACGTGACATGACATAACATGACATAACATAACATAACGTAACGTAAATGACATAACGTATAACATGACATGACATGACATAACATACCATAACATAACATAACATAATGGATAAAATGACATAACATACCATAACATAACATAACAAGACATAACATAACATGACATAACATAACGTGACATGACACGACATGACATAACATAACGTGATATGACATGACATAACGTGACATGATATGACATGACATAACGTGACATGACATAACATGACATTACATGACATAACATAATATAACATGACATAACATAACTTAACATGACATAACACAGCATAGCATAGCATGACATGACATGACATAACATGATATGACATGACATACATAACATAACATGACATGACATAACATAACATAACCTATAGAATGACATGACATAACATAACATAACATGACAAGACACAACATAACATGACACAACATAACGTGACATGACATAACATGACATAACATAACGTGACATGACGTGACATGACATGACATAGCATAACGTGACATGACATGACATGGCATAACATAACATGACATAACATGACATTATATAACATAGCATGACATAACATACCATAACATGGCATAACATAACATAACATGATATGACAAAACGTGACATGACATAACATGACATGACATAACATGACATAACATAACATGATATGACACAACGTGACATGACATAACATGACATGACATAACATCACATAATATATCATAACATGACATGACATGACACAACATAACGTACCATGACATAACATACCATGACATAACATGACATAACATGACATGACGGATAACATGACATGACATGACATACAAAACATAACATGACATGACGGATAACATAACATGGCATGACATGTCATACGTAACATAACATGACATGATATGACATAACATAATGTGACATGACATGACATAACATAACGTGACATGGCATGACATGACATTACATAACATAACATAATATAACATGACATGAAGATGAAGAATGACTTGCGCGATGACTTGGATTAAAGTGAGGAAGAGTTGCGCAATTCGTCGACCTCCCTCTCTCGCCTGAGTCCATCTGAGTCCAGTGGCAAGACAAGTCGAGACGACTGGAGACGAATACAGGTGCCGTGGATGACCAGGGCGCTCTACGTGCCTTGCCGTGCTCATTACGTTCCACAACGCTTTGCAGGTAAACGCCGTCTTGCCCGTTGAATCAGGAATGATTTCTTCCGCGCAGTTTGCCGAATCCTGTCTTCACATGCTGGGTAGGCATACCCTAGTTTACCTCTTGGTTTGACACCAAATCGGATACCCATGCCCGGTTTAGCCAGCCTCTCACAGCTGTTGCCCGGGGGGTGGCCGCTGTCGCATGCTGACAGCTACTAGGAGCCACACATGACATAACATGACATAACATAACATAACATGACATGACATGACACATCATAACATACCATGACATAACATGACATGACATAACATGACATGACGGATAACATAACATGACATGACATACAAAACATAACATGACATGACGGATAACATAACATGACATGACATGACATACAAAACATAACATGACATGACGGATAACACAACAGCATGACATGACATACATAACATAACATGACATGACATGACATAACATGACATAACATGACATGACATGACATAACATAACATAACATGAGATGACATAACATAACATAACATAAGAGAACATAACATGCTTGACGGAATGAGACCGTGGTATGGAGAAGTTTCAGTAACATAACTGATCCCCAACAATAAAGGACCAAGATCCGGGGAGCTCCCCAAACGCCTGCGCCAGCTGAAATGAAAGAGGAAGGCATATTGTCTCTAGTACCATTAGAGATAATGGTTTATCTGTGTGTATACATGACATCTCCAAGGCAGCACGTCCTGTTGTCTGCTTGTAACACCTGGAGGTGTAGTGTTGCGCAACATACTGTCCTGTTGTCTGTGTTACATTACGGATCTATTTCTCTGTTTCCATTCGATGTTTATAACCAATAGACGATCATTATTTTATAGAATTCACGTTATCCTCTGACATACTCGCATCAGTAGTGACTCTCTGCAATGTTCTTATCTCCTCCCCTTCTCCCATACTTGTTCAACATCTATGCATAAAATGTAGCTATAAAGACAACAAAGAAGAGAAAACACAAACAAACAGAGAAAAGATGAGACACTTTTGATCCATTCATAATCTGTAGAAATCCAATTCCAGATCTCAGATATGCAGATGACGCGGTTCTCCTATCGAATAGTGTCCAGGAATTAGATCAACGAAACATATCTGTCAAAGGACAGTGAACATGAACATCTCCTTCTGAACTTCAAAAAAGGAAATAAATAATGTCCAAAGACAAAACTACATGTCAACGAAACGTCACAATCAGAAATAATGACATTAAAAATGTCACAAACTGTAACAGATTAAGTGACAAACAAAAAGCGGGTTTGGACCAAACAAAATTGAATAACGGAAAATGGGAAATGTGTCACAGTTATGATATAACAATTGTTAATATGGTATTGTATATGTTGTATTATAACACAATAGCAACATTCCGGCAATATATAAGCCTATGGCATATACGGGAAATAGCTTAAGACTGTTTATCATCCCATAACACTCAATCAGTTACATATTTCGGCTCAGCAATAGGTCACATGGCGACTGATTACAAGACTTTAGAAGAATTGAGCATAACCTACGATGGGTGACGTTGTGATATTCTGTTATGATAATTTGGCGTGTCCAGCGTGTGCTGCGTGGTTACACACCCGCTTCACACGCCAGTGATCCGGGGCTTGTTTCCGGATCCGGTCAGGGATATGCACTACTGACGAGCTCAAACGAGAGCGAAACTCGAGTATAGTGCTTCCATATTGACGTGGATAGGCCTTAGGTTCATACCGGAGTACGATCAGAGTTGCCAGTGGTGGGTTGTGCTCAATATTTAAATTTCAGAAGAAGACCATAACGATGCAGACGGTAAACATTATAGAGCAGCCATGGTACACCAGCAGCAAACAAGGTAACATACATGTTTGAAAACATTCGTCTTTCTTCACACGGATACCAGTCACTGGTCATTTCATAATCACTGTCTGTCACCCACTGTCTATAGTATCTTCCAGTGTAAGGAAGAGGGGGGGGGGGGGGGGGGGTGTCTTGAGCCTGAGAAATTAAGACCGCGTGGCTAGTGCAGTGGCCGCGAACTGTGCTTGTTGGGGATTTCTTTTTGCCCCCGCCAGAAAGAAAAAAAATCCACACCTTACCGAGGATTCGAATCCGGCTCTCCCGAAGGAGAAACCGGCGTTCTTAGTTACGCGGCCAGTTGCTCTCCTTTCATAATCACTAAAGGAGTAAATCAACTGGCAATTGCAACGAGAAAAAGAGTATTGAAGTGCTGCATGGAACCTGTACGTTTGTATGGATGTGAAGCGTGGACAATGAGCTGACAAGCTGAAAAACATCTGATGGCTGTGGAAATGTGGTTTCTGAGGAAAATGCAAAGAATACCATGGATAGACAGAAAAACCAACGAGCAAGTCCTACAAATAAAAACCGTTAACAGAAATTAGACTTAGTCAAAGTTGTGGGCACGTTATGAGAAGAAATAAACTAGAGAACTTGGTGACAGCTGGCAAGATTGAGGGGTGGGGGGGGGGGGCAGAGAAGTAAATATCTGGATGGCTTGGACACATGGCGTGGTGGAGACACAAACACAGAGCTGATCCATGACTCTGGTGATCGTTTGAAATGGCAACATATGACCACCCAGGCTTATCGACAGGGCACGTGGAGATGATGAAAGAATAAAATCCAGGTTTTTAAAATTTAAATGTTTTCGGGAAAATCCTTAGAATAAATTTAACCGAGAATAAAAATGTAATAATTAAAAGCGCATGAGTTAACGTGTAATCCCTCTGGCCCCCTATCCAAACTACCCATGTGGATAGAAACACGTGTTTTAAAAAGTTACAAGAGAATAATCTGGAAAGATAACAGTAAGAGATTGGCTTCAGTTTGCCACAACTTGTGCTGCATGCACACCGACCACGTCCAGGGACGCTGTTCGCCTCTCTCTGGAGTTGGGTTATAATCAGGTCGAAGCTTATCTATGGCCGACCAAAGAACACACCGCCAGAAGTTGTAGTTGGAGTCTGTGTATGTGCGTGTATGTGTGTATGTGTATGCGTGTGTGTGTGTGTCTGTTTGAGTCTGCGTATGTATGCGTGTGTGTTGTGTGGTTTGTGGTAGTTGTATTTTAAAATTGTTCAGGAGTCACTGGCTTTAGTAGGCCACGTGTGTACGACTTCATGGTAAAAAGGGGAGACCAGAATGGCTGTGTAAGGACGAGCGCTAGCTCTCAAACTTCCGGTGTGCTGATGCCGAGGTAGCGGGCTCAACCCCTACACCAGTCAGTTGCACTAACAGGTTACTTCTCATCCTTGACTTGGGACGTAAATTACAAGGACCTTAGAAGTCAGAGTGGGTTTACCAAATGGGAGACATTGGTAATAGGGAAAGCTAATCCACACGCAAAAATCAGTCAAGGACACTACAGGCTGTGGCACGTGTATGGACTACGCTTGAGTTCAAAGCGAGTATCCAGGATAGTCTACTTCTAGAAGACTACTCACTGACAACAGTGACATGCACAGGAGGATTGGAGCTCGGGGCGACCAGATACCAAGTTAATGGAAGCTTCCAGAGGAGGGACTTCAGCTGTACTACCTTACTGCCTTAGTACAGGCACAGGATTAGGAGACACTAACGTAAAGAGAGAACAAGGAAGAATGGAAACTTCAAGCAGAGAGAGAGAGAGAGAGAGAGAGAGAGAGAGAGAGAGAGAGAGAGAGAGGACCTCTATTACCCAAGTGTAAACAGAGGACAATTGGGGCGGGGGGAGGGGGGGGGGGCGAAAATTAAAGTCAAGAGTTAAACAATATATCAGCTGCCAACTAGTTCCCAAACCATTTCCCAGTACCAATTTTATGCTGGGTCTGTCTGGGATCCCCTCTCAGTTTTTAAACATCCAGGGACTGTTTTTGTAGCACCTGAGTATATATATATATAGCGCTCGCTAGCTTTGAGCTCAAGCGTAGTACATACACACTATTTATAGCAGGGATGGACTAAATTTTGCGTGTGGGTTAGCTTTCCCTATTAACAGTGTCCCTCGCCATCAGGCGAACCCACTCCGACTTCAGAGATACCTGTAATCTACGTCCTCAAGTCAAGGACGACAGGTCAACATTTCAGTCCAGCTGTCCGGTGTAGGGGTTGAACCGCTTACCTCGGCGGGAGCACACCGGATGTTTAAGAACAACGTTCTTATCCATTCGGCCATGCAGACCTGCATTTGAGTATATTCCACAGCCGAGTTTGAGCTAGCAAAAATGAGTAAATATTGTGAGTATTATACTCGAGATTTTACGGTAACTGTCAAAATATTCGTGGCGTCAGAAACGGCCCGTTATTAGCGACATGTTTCACCTAGCAATATTACTATTCTTCAATCTAATTCACACTGTTACACCTAAGAGTATTGCCACCTGATTTCTCCATTTTATAACACACTGTTACACCTAAGAGTATTGCCACCTGATTTCTCCATTTTATACACACTGTTACACCTAAGAGTATTGCCATCTGATTTCTCCATTTATAACACCACTGTTACACCTAAGAGTATTGCCATCTGATTTCTCCATTTTATAACACACTGTTACACCTAAGAGTATTGCCACCTGATTTCTCCATTCTATAACACACTGTTACACCTAAGAGTATTGCCACCTGATTTCTCCATTTTATAACACACTGTTACACCTAAGAGTATTGCCATCTGATTTCTCCATTTTATAACACACTGTTACACCTAAGAGTATTGCCATCTGATTTCTCCATTTTATAACACACTGTTACACCTAAGAGTATTGCCACCTGATTTCTCCATTCTATAACACACTGTTACACCTAAGAGTATTGCCATCTGATTTCTCCATTCTATAACACACTGTTACACCTAAGAGTATTGCCATCTGATTTCTCCAGTCTACATCACACTTCCATGTTGAGTTCATTCACACTCCAGCAGACCTGTTAAGTCGAAAGCCAAACCATGCGATTTTCACACAAGGCGGGGGTAACCCAACTCTTGCGCAGCCAGAGTATCTTGTCCAGGACGGCGGTGTGACCCAATTAGAGAGTAAGCAGAACTTAATACAAGTATAGGATTCCAGGTTTAAGTTATTGCAGATGAACAGCCAGGTAGTTGACTTGTGACACTGGCATATTTGTGAAGTAAGTATTGGGTGTATGTTTAATGACTTTGCAGTGTTTGAAAATATTGCTGGTCCAAGATTTGTATTTACGCTCTGTAAAGTTCATGCAACATAAAAGGTAAATACAAAACTAGGACCGGTAATATTTTCAAACACTGCACAGTCATTAAGATTACACCATGTACAATGTGTACAGAGAGGTATTCGAGATGTGGGATACAGAGAAATGACAAGAACCAAGTGAAATGATAAGCCAAGAAATGAACACGTTAGGTCAAACACAACAGAACAAAGACGACTTTTTGAAATAATAAAAATAACAAAACCTGCGAAAGGTCTGCGACGTGACACAGTATCACATTTTGTAGGTCTGAATGCATGAGTGAATAGGTGGTGAGTATTGTCCTCTTTGTGGCGGACGACGAGAGTAGGAGTTGAGAGCAACACAAGGGAGACAACTCTAGAATGGCATGATTCGAAATCTTTACGATAAGTTCAAGGGCAATAACGCCTGCAGATCACGAAGTAGATTGTAAGTTTATGGACGAAGATTTTGTGTCTTGAGTTGTTGTTGTTGTTGTTGTTGTTGTTGTTGTTGTTGTCTCCCACTTATGCCGTCAGGTGTCGTGGGGAGGAGTTATTGAAGTTCCAGCGCCTATGACTACCGCCTTTCCTTCAGTTTTCTCCGTGTTTCATGAATATAAATGTTTTAGGATCAAGTGAATTCTCTATCGGTTTACTAGACCTGTCGTGTAGTAAAAAGTAATATGTGACTATGTCACTATCGCTTCTTGGCCTTTTACCTAATATCAAAGTGTGGTAACTGCACTTTCCCATGGCCACCAGCAGGGGCGGTCATCCGAATAACATACAGGGACGTAGGGACATGATGGGGCGGCCTCTGGCCCCTGGGGGGGGGGGGGGGGGACCGAGAGCCCTTATAAATAACATACAGTATTGTCTGGGATAGACAGCTCTTCGTTCACAACTTTATACAACATACAGTGCTGCCTGGGACAGACAGAACTTCGACCATACCTTTATACAACATACACTACAAGATACAGCACTATCTGGGATAGACAGGACTTCGTGCATACATTTATACAACATACCTTTATACAACATACAATACTGTCTGGGATAAACAGAACTTCGATCATACCTTTATACAACATACAACGTCAAAATAATAGTTGCTACGAGGTCAGCATGGCTGAATGGATTAGATCGCTAGCTGTTAAACTTCCTGTGTAGAGAGGAAACGGGTTCAATCCCTACACCGGTCAGTTGGGCTAAAATCTTGACTTCTCGTCCTTGATTTCGGGATGTTAATTACAAGCACCTCGGAAGTCGGAGTTGGTACACTTGATGGCGAGGAACACTGGTACTAGCACCCTGCCGTCTTGACAAGCGATAGTTTGTTACATCGTGCTTCAAAAATGCATAATAACTACAACTTATGGCGGGCACTAGGGATGGAGTTGTACCTCTTCATAACACAAAGCCTGGTCTGAATTGTAGAGACCATGTGTTGCCCATGCAGCATGTTCCCTTTCTGTCTATGTATCTCTCTCTCTCTCTCTCTCTCTCTCTCTCTCTCTCTCTCTCTCTCTCTCTCTCTCTCTCTCTCTCTCTCTCTCTCTCTCTCTCGGCCTGCCTAGTTTACTCCAGAGGAACATCAATACATCTGAAATAAGACAAGCTGCAGAAGTTGTCGGATCAGCAAAGCAATGATGGAAAGACTTCGAAGAGGAAAGACTAAACAAGATTGTAGATACGTCCAAACTCTAGGGTAGAAGAGGAAAACTAAACAAGACAATAAGGCATCTCTACACCCCAAGGTAGAAGAGAAAAGACTAAAGAAGACTAGATACATTTACATTTCAGTGTAGAAGAGGAAAGACTAATCAAAAGTGTAAGGTCCCTCTACATCCTAAGGTGGAAGAGGAAATACTAAACATTAGCGTTAAAACTCTATAATCCACGGATGTAAAACATGCAACCAATAATCTTCCCCAAAGAAGATGAATGCATGACCCCTGATGCAGCCCGCGTGTCCGAGACACACCGCCACTCTGTGAGCAAACCGGCTCATTAAGTATAAACACCAAACATTCCAACGACTGAACCATACGAATGCTGGTTTCTCAAGGACGTCACAATTAATATAACCTCTCTAAATAGTGACATTTGTCCTCCAGGAATAGGTGTGACTTTGTCTGACAGAAGATAATTCGAAGACGAAATCGGACAACTAATCCACGGAACTGGATATGTGAGTGTTGCCAACATACCACAGAGATGTGCCACAATTTTGAAATCTAAACCACTTTCTTAAGCAAATAAGGATAGGAAATGCTTTTTCTCTCACCAGACGCTATACGATTAGATTTCACAGGATCTGAAATTTCAGTTAACACATGAAGATATATACAGGTCTATGTGGAACATTCTAGAACAGTGGTTCTCAACCTTTTTTGGCCCATGCACCCCTTTACCATATGCTCAGAACGTCACCCCCCTTTTTCGAATTTCCTCCCTATAAATCATCCCACCCTTACACAGTATACATAAAAATGGAAGCTAAATTTAATAACGCATACTAGAACAAGTCTATATATGCATCTACATAAAACGTGATTTGCGAGTCTATTTACGTTATAAAACGAATTTCATTAGGGCGAGAAGTACAGAACCGTAAAATTTAGAGGGAAAAACAATATCAAGTAACTAGTTCTTGTATGCCGGTCTCTCTGGCTGTGGGGTTACAACACTTTCTCTCTGTAATCCCGTTTATCACGCAGAGTCTCGTAGCGGAGCGAGAGCTGAGG
>JACEFZ010013812.1:227500-245000 GCA_014155875.1 Cepaea nemoralis
TGCAGTCCTGGTTTCTTACAAGTGACTGCACCCTTATGTAACAATGTACGTCACGAATTACGGTCTTTTGCAGCAGTTTCCCGGGTGTCAATATGAATTCCAAAAGCTTTCAGTGTGATTTTCAGTGTCATTAAAGCGTTTCCTCTGGCCGCATTGGGAGCGTTTACCACAACGCAGCTCGCAGTAAAAAAAATTTGTTTAGGGGGCCTGTTATCTGGCATACGACCATCCCAGCGAATCTGATGTTTCATGAGTAGAGTGTGGATACTGGGCATGGACGCTCTTTCTAGAATTTCAGTGTCTGTGATCTTGTCTTGCCATTTCATCTTCAATGGCTTCCTAAGGCAGACTGTGTGGAAGTGGTTTAATTTCCTAGCGTGTCGCTGATAAACAGTCCAGGTTTCACAAGCATATAGCAGTGTGGATAGTACAACTGCTTTATAGACTTTTAGCTTTGTTTGCAGGCTTATTCCAGTTCTGTCCCATACATTCTTGTACAGTCTGCCGAAGGCCGCCTGCCCTTGGAGATTCTTGCATTCACTTCGTCATCAATTGTGGCAGCTTGTGACACAGTGCTGCCAAGATAGGTGAATTTGTCCACAACACTTGTCAAAAATAGGCCTAAGTTGACTGCTGTTTTCTTGAAATGTATTCAGGTTGATATTTGTGAAGGCGTGAGAAGAAGATGATGATAATGAAGAAGAAGAAGAAGAAGAAGAAGAAGAAGAAGAAGAAGTAGAAGTAGAAGATGAAGCGGAAGAAGAAGAGAGAAGAAGAAGAAGAAAGAAGAAGGAGAACAGAAAGAGTTAGAAGAAGTAGTAGAAGAAGAAGAAGAAGAAGAAGAAGAAGAAGAAGAAGAGAAGAAGAAGAAGAAGAAGAATAAGAAGAATAAGAATAAGAATAAGAAGAAGAAGAAGAAGAACAACAACAACACAACCAATGTTCTTTAAGCGAACCCAAAAATAAGGATGAATATAATAATCAAAATAAGGTACAACAGACATTCAGCCGGTGTAATGTCTACAACACAAATCTCTGTGTCGAGGATCATACGCGTGAGGCATAATAATAATCACCATAGTAATATACCTAGCATAGCAAAAGTATGATGATAGTTTAACTGTATAGTTCTTCTCTGGAAATCACGGGGCAAACAAAACCGAGGGAGACGGTAAACCGCACATAGAAGAACATTAGAGACAGTTGTGAATAAAGTGGGGAGGGTATGGAAGAAGCTGCATGGGATAGCCACAGTTATGACGGCTTGGCGTGAGTTGTTGTTGTTTGTCCCAATGGGGGATAAAGAGCATGAGAAGAAGTCACTCAAGGAACAGTTATACACACAAGAATCTACAGTAGAAACACCAGTAAATAACATTGTTACTCATGGAAAAGTTATAAACGCAAACGTCCATCCATCATGTGCAATGCCGATAAGCGTGGGCGGTCATGTTCTGCCATCTCACTCGATCACCAGAGTCGTGGATCAGCTCAGTGTTCTTATCTCGACCATGCCACGTGGCCAAGAAATCCAGGATTTTACTTCTGGATCTTCCCCTTGGTCTCTTCGCTTCGATTTTACCAGTTGTCACCAAGTTCTCCAATTAATTTCTTCTCATAACATGCGCAAAATTTTTTGACTGCCTACGTCTAATATCTCTAATCAGTTTACGATCTTTATTTGTTTCTTGAAGTACCTAAGAAGTATAATACCATCAAATGGCAAATCAGAAGATGAGATCGAAAATAGATGCAATAAGGTAAACCAACTCATTGGACAAATGGCACCAATACTAAAGAACAAACATGTATCAATAACTACTAAGAAAGCACTTTACAACACAATCTTCCTACCAACTCTATGTTACCAATGCCAAACCTGGACAATGACAGAAAAAGAGAAAAGGAAAATCACAACAACAGAAATGAGGTTACTAGAAGAGATAAGATCAGAAATGAAGAAATCAACTGGCACTATTAGCCACCGGACGCTGATGCATATGCTGCGGGGGGGGGGGGGGGGGGGGGGGGGAAGGATCTGAGCACCTATGGACATGTCCGGAGTGCAATGAAGATACCCCAACTGATAACTGATAACTGATAACTGAAGAAATCAGGACTAAAGTGTAGGGTTGTATCTCCACTAGATTTTATTAGAAGACAGCAAGTCAAATATTTTGGCCATGCAAGTAGGTTACCAACTAACAGTATACCACAACAAGCAATGATGTACAGACCAGAGGGAGGCAGAGGAAGAGGCCGACCACGTAAACAATGGACGCAGTGAATAACAGAGTCCATGGGAATATCGATACATGAAGCTCATAAGCGGGCACTCTCCCGCTGCTTATACTACACCTCGACACCGCAAGGTACAAGAGGAAAATGATGAGATGAGATGAGATGAGACGCGATGAGAAGGACTTGTTCATTGGTCTGTCCATGGTATTCTTTGCATTTTCCTCAGAAACCACATTTCTACAGCCATCAGATGTTTTTCAGCTTGTCTGCTCATTGTCCACGCTTCACATCCATACAAAAGTACAGGTTCTATGTGGCACATCAACACTCTTTTTCTCGTTTCAATTGGTATTTTTTTTTTATTGGTCAGTATGGCTTTCATCTTGCAACAGGCAGCCTTCGCAATGGCAGTTCTTGTTGTAACCTCTTCAAGGCATCTCCCATCAGATGTTATGACTGTTCCGAGATAACTGTACCGATTCACTTGTTGAAGAATATGGACATTTACTTGTATATTACGTTGTGGTATTCCCTTCTTCCCAGTGACTACCATAATCTGTGTCTTCTTACAAGTCAATTCTAACCCCAGTTGTTCACTGAACGCAAACGTAGACAGTAGAAAAAAAAAAGTTATTCGCATATCATTTAAATGACCTCGCAGTCAACTCCAGCATTTTTGGCTGTTGGTGTTTCCTGGGCAAGTTTGCCTTCATCATAGACAAGGTGCAGGAAACTTCCACAGGACCATATTTTTGGGTCATTTACTAGGCAAGTGTTACGTTCAGAGTTTGTCGTTGTTTTCGCACCATCTAAATCATCGCAAGGCAGTCTGTTTCTAAATCCCTGCGGCTGATTTAGACCATTGGGCTACGTATGTCGGGCAACCGCGGAGCACGTACACTACCTCCAAGATACAGACTAATACCATATCCTCTTTGAAATATATCAGCCAACAAAGAAGTATGTCAGAATGGTGGCACAAATAGCAAATGCATTCAAAAGATGTAAAACACACACACACACACACACACACACACACACACACACACACACACACACCCACACACACACAGACCCACACACACACACACCCACACACACACGCACGCACGCGCACACACACACACACACACAGAGGCGTGAATGCATAAATGCACGGGGAATAGTTAGCTGGTCATTGCCTCACTTAGCCAGACGCCGAAATCCCGTTACAGGGAGATCGTGAATCTGTCAGTATAGCTCCCCAAGCGGTCAATCTAACGAGTCATGCACTCGGGGGGGGGGGGGGGGGGGGGGGAGAGGATTGGAACTACGTAAATTACAAGTATCTCAGTAGTCCTAGTGGATTCACCTGGTGGCGAGGGACACTGGTAATAGGGCAGGTTGGTCCACACAGAATAATCAGTCCAGTGCAATAGAAGTAATAGCACTTGTATGGACTACGTTTGAGTTCCAAGCCAGCGAAGGCCAAAAAAAAAAAAAAAAAAATTAACCTTTGACCTGAAAATACAAGTTTATGAGGCAAGGACGGAGAGTCTTTCCAGCGGGCCCCGATAGAAGCGATGTTCTGCTTAAAGATGATGATGATGATGATAATGATCGTAATGATGATCAGTATTGAAGAAAAATTTTTTTTCCCCCCTCGCATATCCTTTACCCGAAACCGTCGGGTTTGTGAGCCGTATACCGGGTTCGAAACGGGGGCTGGTATTTTCGAAAAAGGTATCGGCTCGTTCAAGCACAATCACGTACACTGTAGTACTCAACGCAGCTGAAATGCTGGTGTATGCAAGCCGTAAGGGTACGCACAAAATTTTTTATTTATATCCTTTACAGACTCGCTTCACACCATTTACGCTGTCGTGATTTGGCAGATTTCGCTCATTTGCATTGATATCTGAGCTTTCTTTTTCTCATTTATCCCGTAAGTTACCAACGCGGCGAGAATCGCTTGAAGAAGATATTGCCTCTTTTAAATGTAAAAAGAAAGTGCGAAACCGACATAATTAAGGAAATAAGGACAGAATGTTAGCAAAAAAGAAGAGAAAATGCAGTACAAGGAAGAAAGAATGAAATAAAGAGATAAATAAATGAAGAGAGAAGGGGATAATGAAAGAACATTTCTCAAAACGCACAACTCACCTTGATAATTCTCATATTTACTCTCCGACAATATGGACTCGCTTCAGGTGTTCAAAATAAAGTCTCTAGTCCAAGAGAGATAATCCATGGAAAAGGGATTGGAAACAACATTATAGAGTTATCCTTCTTTGTGAATAAATCCAATAGAATATTTGAATAGATAATAATTCCAAATGGGAAAACATAAGCTGACGACTTTCTTCCGTGTAATTTCTGTCGCTGCTGGACGTTTCGGTAAATTTCTGCTACAGGTGGTTCTTGCAATATGAATATGAACAGGTGCTGTCAATGATGGGTCAGTTGAGGGGGTACTGAGCGTTGATTCACCTGGAGAGATTATGGTAAATATTTTAATCATGGGAATGATCTGTTTACAACCACCACCAAAACTACCAACTCGACAACTACTAGCACAACCACTACCACAACTACCACAACCACTACCACAACCACTACCACCACAACCACCACCCAAACTGCCAATACGACAACCACTACCACCACTACCAAAACAACAACCACCACAATCACCATCAACATTACCACGGCGACAACCACTATTACGACTACTACAACCATTACCACCACAACCACCACGAAAACTACCAGCACGACAACCACAACCACCATTACCACTACCACCACTACTACTACTACCAAACCACCATAACCACCACCACCAGGACCACAACCATCACAACCACTACCACCACCATTACTACCAACACAACCATGATCATCATCATCACCACTATCATCACCACCATAACCATCATTATCATCATCATCATCGTCTTCACTACCATAGCCACAACTATTACCACCATCACCACCAACACCATCATTGTCTGCATTATCATCATCATCACCACCACAGCTACAACCATCACCACCTCTACAACCACCACCACCACCACCGCCACTACTAATACAACAACCACCATAACCGCCACAATTACTACTACCACCAACATGACCGCCACCACTACTACAACCACGAACACCACCGCCACAACTACTACAACCACCACCACCGCCGCTACTACTACCACCATCGTCATTACCTGCACCATCATAAACATCATCATTATCACGACAACGTCTATGACGATGAAGACGATCGTTACCACCATCATGAAAATCATCATCATCATCATCATCATCATCATCATCATCATCATCATCATCATCATCATCATCATCATCATCATCATCATCATCATCATCATCATCATCATCATCATCATCATCATCATCATCATCATCATCATCATCATCATCATCATCATCATCATCATCATCATCATCATCATCATCATCATCATCATCATCATCATCATCAATCATCATCATCTGGCGCCATCTAGGCACTAAATGTCGGGCATCATGAATCTGCAACACATCATGTCCAGCATCTTCACAGTTCCCACCCACGCACGCTTATTGAAGTCCAGCGCTGGACATTGTCCACTAAGATGTAAAGCTGCCATCTTGAAGCACGCCTCTGCCCCTGTTTGCTGATAGTCCCCTTCATCCCCAGGATGGGTCGGTTTGTGCAAACATGATCAGCTACATTACACACGGATACCTTCATAAGCGGTCAGTCTCCTCCCATAGTTCATACTAGGAAATTCTGAGCACAGTGCACCAAATCTGTAGCATCAGCGAAGACCTACATATATGAATGTCAAAAAAACCATAGATGCAGTAATTATTCTATTTAATTGTAGATATTTTCAGATTGAAGGTTTGCCAGGGAAGTCACCATTACTGCATACTCTTTTCAATATTTAAATGCACACAAACGAGTACTTATTACGTAAAATACAAAGGACCTCTCCTATACGGCTTGAGGGGATGTGAAGATATTATGTTAAGCACATAGTTAACCAGTCGGCTCTAGAGGTGTGATGGGATCTATATCTATCCAGCCACATTTACACCCCAAGGAATTCCTGGTACACATTTTAGTCACAGTCGTCTTATGAGCCACATGACTTTTAAAGATTACGTTAAACTGTCAAAACTGTCATTTACTGCCAATATAGTACCTTGCGGTGTATGGCAGGGGGTTCTTTGAGCCTGAGGAATTAAGGCCGCTGGCTAGTGCAGTCGCCGCGAACTGTGCAGGTTAGGATTTTCTTTTTGCCGCCGACAGAAAAAAATCCCACACCTTACCGAGGTGTTCGAATGTAATCCAAGGGATATAACTTTAGATTTGTTCAAATTTACATCAAGGGATATAATCACATTGGCAGATTGAGAATGGGATACAGCTCTTTATAGTTTTGTTTCCAACGACATATAAAGACATACTGATTTATTATTAATTAATTAACATTGTATTGTAGTTCACAATTGTTTAGAAACAATATCAATAGCAGGTGTAATTTCTGGGAGACGAGTCAGGGGCTGATAGACACGACTGTGAATTTAATACATTAAGGCACTCGAACGGGGGGAGGAGAGAGAGAGAGAGAGAGAGAGAGAGAGAGAGAGAGAGAGAGAGAGAGAGAGAGAGAGAGAGAGAGAGAGAGAGAGAGAGAGGGTGGGGGGGGGTGGAGAGAGACACAACCGCTCTCCGTGGCAAAGGCTTCATTCGTAATCCCGTATACCCGGGCTGGAAACACAGCGTTGCTGGTTTTTTGTTTCGAAAAAGGGATAGGTGCCGGTGGTTCAAAAAGCAATGGCAAACTACTGAACGCAAGACTTTCCCAGGAATCACGAACCGCCAAAATGCTGGGGTCGACTGCTACGTCCTGTGAAGGACATGACACTAAATTTAAGGGCATGAGATAAAGGAACGTGCAACGTATCAGGAGTCAATCCAGCCATGCCCTCTTCGGACAACAATCACCTTCAAATTAATATCCGCCTTTTGGCTAAGATCAAAGTGTAGTATCTGCACTTGATCTTGCCAGGGCCATATGCAGTGGCGGTCTTCCGAATGACACACAGGGACGAGGGGACCTGATGGGGTAGCTTTAACCCCTGGGGGAACCGCGGTCCCTTTGAAAACATAATAATAATTGCAAAAATTCTAAATAATATCCTCTTTGTTGCTGACTCGACCACGGGATTATTAATCTGAGCCAGACGATGGACTCGAATATAACTTCTTGAAGTTAAACGGGGTAGGGTTAATGGTAAATTGGACTGGAGAAACAAAAATAAATAGTGCTTTTCTCGACCTTTTGGCCACGGGATAATTAATCACCCCATTGCACTTAATCAGTTAACAGTTAAACATTAAACGAGTGCGATGAAAATGAAAATGAGTGCAAAATCGCGTCCGATTGCTTCTCGGCATTTTGGTTATGATCAAAGTGTAGTCATCTTTGTTTACATCTATATAACTCACTATTAATGTTCTCAGTAAATACACGGCATTCCTTGTACTCTTACCTTCTACAAACCCATATTGTTCTTTCCCTATTTCTGGCTGAATTTCTTTAAGTGATAATTATCAATAAAATCTTTTGACGTGACTAATTAGTGCTGATTCTTCGATGTTCATCACACTTCCAAGGCTCATGATTTTGTTTGTTGTTGAAATCATGAGCCTTGGAATGTGATCAACATCGAACAATCAGCAAAATTAGTCACAATTATTATTATATATGTGTGTACATGAACTGTATGAACTATGCCAGAAATCCACTTAATTAAAATCATACACGCTGATCATTTGAAAGACGTGTCCAGCCCACAACAAGGATTCAGATAGGTGACTTTTATATTGATATTTTCATGTAATGTTTATCATGTAGTTGTGTCGGTTTGTGTTTATTTATTCTGTGCTGACGAAGGTTTTAGCCGCAACGTTAATTTTGTTGCTTTTGATAGTGTTTGAGTAAAGCTCACTGTCGATTTCTCGTTTGCATAGGCTGTAATAAAATGGATTCCTTGATATTGCAACATGCCTGAAAATGTAGAAGCCGACTGACTGGCAAAAGAAGGCGGAAGACAACCTCAGCCTAATTGATTGATTGACCTTATTTTCAAAGGGTCACAAATTGGGCACGCAGGCCCGTCTTACATTTGGCCCTTCCAATCACTCATTTTTAGTTCATCAATATTGCATGATACATTCACATAGGAAAAAAGCTTTGTTAAATGAATGTTGTAAACATAAACAATGCGTATTACCATGTTATGAGACAAATCCCCCACCCACCCACAATCCTCACCCACACATCTCCCACACACTCAGACACATCCCTCACCCACCCACACACCCCCACCGACACACACACACACACACACATACCCAGGCACATATACATTCCTCCACACACCCATCCACTCACACACTTTCTCCACCCACAATCATATATCCACTAAACACCCACCCCAACACACACACACACACACACACACACACACACACCAACCCACCCACACATCCTCCACCCACCCACACCAACACACCACCATCCACACAGCCAAACACTCATCCCCCAACAACACATCCCCTACCCACACACACACACATCCCCTCACCAACCCACACATCCCGCACGCACTCACCCCCACCCACCTACACACATCCTTCCCCCACAGACCCATCCCTCTTTCACTCACACATCCCCACACACACATCCCCCACCCACGCATATCTTCCCACCCACACACACATCTCCCCCCCCCACACACACACATCCCTGCACACACACATCTCGCACACTCACACACATCCCCCACCCACATACACATCTCCTCACCCACGCACACATTCCCCATCCATTCACACACATCTCCAACCCACACACGCCCCCATAACCCACATAATAAGGCCTTATATAGACATAACCTATTGGTTAGTCGGCACCCCCATCCTCCCACACACATCTCCCACCAACACACATCCCCACAACTGACATGATATGGCCTTATATAGACAAAGACTATTAGTTTGTCGACAGATCATCCTCATTGGATATCGACCCATTCAGTCCATAAGTGCTCGGATCCCCTCCTCAGTAAATCTCGCAGCGTGTAGCGGCTAACTCCACCAGTTCTGTGTTGGTTGATCAATCTTCTTTAGCTTCATGCATAGTGCTCTTCCTGTATTTAGAGTAAGTGTTTCATCTGTCTTGCCAACTCTCTCACTTTATGTTTTCATAATGCTAACCTTGCGGTCTCAGACAGATATTGCTGTAATATTGAATCAGTATTTGCCACCCTCATCGTCCGCTAAGAGAGGCAAAAACTGCCCCCCCCCTCTTCCTCCGTGCCAACAAAATGTGAAGGTCCTAACACATCACATAGACACAGACAATTTCTGTGATGGTCCTAACACATCACATAAGCACGGCAAGTGTCTGTGAAGGTCCTAACACATCACATAACCACAGCCTAACACATCACATAACCACAGCCTAACACATCACATAACCACCGCCTAACACATCACATAACCACAGACAGTTTCTGTTTGGGTCTCCCAGGTAGATCTAGGCTAAATAGGTACCAGAACAAGGCTTGGGAAGTCAATCCGGCCGCTATAATACTGACCATATTATTCACTTAAGGATATAATCAACTTATTTAAAGAATATTAGGAATATATTTACAGAGATTTACCACATTTGGTGGAAACAATTACTTGCTTGTAATGTTTTGTAGTTAATTGACCTTGAATGTGGAAATGTTGAGTTCATATATGTTGAATATTTTTCTGCTGACACACTGCTGACGAGGATGGCTAATTATTTATAATACGAAGGTAAATTAATAAGTAAGTCACAAATGGCTGTAGAAAATAACTAAATATGATAACAACTTGAAACCAGTTAATTTTTATACATACATTGTCCCTTTATTTCTCAACATAATTTCCACCAAAATTGATGCACTTATCCCATCGTTTTATCAGTCCTCCCAAACCGGCTGCATATAACTGCGTGCTCTGTTTTCTAAACGACGTTTTCACTTCACATTCAACTTCTGCGTCACTCGCGAAATGTCTCCCGCCAAGGGGTTTTCAGTGGACTTAGACCGTAGCGATTTCCCATAAAGCGGTGCATAGCTGGATAGAAAAAGTTACCTTGGCGAGTCAATAAGTCAGTCACACAGTTCTGTGGGATGGTATGTAAATGAAAACAGAGCACGCAGTTCTATGCAGCCAGTTTGGGAGGACTGATAAAACGATGGGATAAGTACATCAATGTTGGTGGAAATTATGTTGTGAAATAAAGGGACAATGTATTTATAAAAATAAACTGATTTCAAGTTTTTTTTTTTTTTCATATTTAGTTATTTTTCTACAGCCATTTGTGACTTACTTATTAACTTGCCCTCGTAAAAAAAAAAAAAATCAGCATTCAGAGATGGTGAATTTTCGCATTTAAAATACAAATAAACAATCGACTTCTGTGGTACTGCCTACCCATCTTCATATAGTCCTTACATGTCAGTCCACTGCCTTCTGTCTCGTGTACTGCGTATATTCTTATAGTCCATGCCGTGTGGAGTTGGTGATCATGTCTGACCACAGCCTTCTGTCTCGTGTACTACCAATCTTTTTATAGTCCTTGGCGTGTGGTGTTGGTCTGACCACAGTCTACTGTCTCGAGTACTATCAATCTTCTTATAGCCCATACCGTGTGAGGTTGGTGATCATGTCTGTTCACAGCCTTCTGTCTCGTGTATTGCAAATCTTTTTATATTCCGCGTGTCTTGCCAGCTACCACACTTTCTGTTTTCATTATGTTAACCAATACTTTAATATTGGATCAGTATGTAACAGATTCAGTGGCAAACAAAACGTAGGTTTGGACCAAACAAAAGTGGATGGTGGAATATGGCAAGTAGGGGTTTCTCACAGTCATGACTTAAAAGTTGTTATGATGGTAGCAGACATGTTGTATTATATATCAAATTAAAGGAGGTTGCTAAGGAAAAACTACTGTATTTATATTTTAATCGAGACAACATTACGCAATGACATTTCGGCGATATATAAACCCATCTCAGATACGGGAAGTCGCTTAAGACGATTGACCATCCCTTGGCCCTTAATAAGTTAAAGTTGGTGATCATGTCTGTCCACAGCCTTCTGTCTCTTGTGCTGCAACACATTTCTGATACTGATGTTCTGTCATGCCATAACATCCAATTATCCAGCATCTCCTCTCTTGGTCTCCCTCTGCCCCCCCCCCCCCCCCCAGCTTTCTCGTTGTGACGATGTATTCCAGCTTTGCCCTTCTCATAACAAGCCCACAGAATGTTGACTGTCTTATACTGTTACCAGTAACTAGTTCTCATTAAGTTAATATCTTTCAAGATTTCTTCATTGCTCTTTCTATCTGTCCACAGTCTTCTTATCCTGTTTATGTAACATCGCATTTCCACGTAATTCCTCACTTGTCTGCTAATTGTCCACGATTCGCTTCAGTACATCACTACTGGCTCAGTGTAGCTTTCAAGAACTCTTTATCTACCGACATTTATGTTTTGTTTTCTTCCTCACGCACGCCCCCTATCCACTTTTTCTTCATGCAAAACCTATAGCAAGGAACAGTGTTCTTTATAAGGTTGAAGTAACCCTTTTATCTGACTCTCATTCGGTTTTATTTTAATTGCCATCCCAGTGTGTGTAATACTTCCTTGTTTCCGTCTTATGTCATAATGCTCTTTTTATGTTTTCGTCTTTAGTCATAATTATCTTTCTATGTTTTCGTCTTTTGTCATGATTATCTTCCTATGTTTTCATCTGTTGTCATAATACTCTTTCTGTGTTTTCGCCTTTTGTCATAATTATCTTTCCATGTTTTCGTCTTTTGTAACGATTATCTTTCCATGTTTTCATCTTTTGTAATTCTTCTTCTTCTTTCGTTCGCTTGAAATATGTCTATAACTGCAGTGCTGTCTCTTGTATGAATTGAACTTTTTCAGTTCACACAGCGGTCCATAGAGTTTATCTTCCACTGTCGTCTCTCTAGGCCAGAAGGTTTGCCTAGATATGTTATATTTTGGACAGTCTTGGAGTATGTGCTCTGCTGTCTGCAACGCCAATCCACATGTACACATGGCTGTTTCACCAATCTTGAATTTTGTATACATGTGGTTGCGTAATCTATTGTGCCCTGTTCTGAGGCGCAGAATAATGACTTGTTCTGGTCTATCCATAAGGTGGTAGTCATCTTGAGCAGGTTTTGGTGGCTTTCTGACTGATTTGATCATTCTTTTCTTTTGGTGGTATGTAACGGGCACATCAAGCTGTTCTTCATTGGCTCCTTCCTTAGCCAATTGATCAGCTCATCTTTTGTAATGATTATCTTTCCATGTTTTCATCTTTTGTAATGATTATCTTTCCATGTTTTCATCTTTTGTAATGATTATCTTTCCATGTTTTCATCTTTTGTAATGATTATCTTTCCATGTTTTCATCTTTTGTAATGATTATCTTTCCATGTTTTCATCTTTTGTAATGATTATCTTTCCATGTTTTCATCTTTTGTAATGATTATCTTTGTATGTTTTCATCTTTTGTAATGATTATCTTTCCATGTTTTCATCTTTTGTAATGATTATCTTTGTATGTTTTCATCTTTTGTAATGATTATATTTCTATGTTTTCGCCTTTAGTCATAATTATCTTTCTGTGTTTTCATCTTTTGTCATGATTATCTTTGTATGTTTTCATCTTTTGTAATGATTTTATTTCTATGTTTTCGCCCTTTGTCATAATTATGTTTCTGTGTTTTCATCTTTTGTAATGATTATCTTTGTATTTTTTCATCTTTTGTAATGATTATCTTTCTATGTTTCGCCTTTTGTCATAATTATCTTTCTGTGTTTTCATCTTTTATCATAAGTATCTTTCTATCTTTTAATCTTATGTTATAATGCTGTTTCTATGTTTTCGTCTTTTGTGATAATGCTTTTTCTAATGTTTTCGTCGTTTGTCATAATGCTCTTTCCATGTTTTCGTCTTTTGTCATAATTATCTTTCCATGTTTTCGTCTTTTGTAATGATTATCTTTGTATGTTTTCATCTTTTGTAATGATTATCTTACTATGTTTTCGCCTTTTGTCATAATTATCTTTCTGTGTTTTCATCTTTTATCATAAGTATCTTTCTATCTTTTAATCTTTTGTTATAATGCTGTTTCTATGTTTTCGTCTTTTGTGATAATACTCTTTCCATGTTTTCGTCTTTTGTCATAATTATCTTTCTATGTTTTCGCCTATTGTCATACTGCTCTCTCTGTGTTTTCGTCTTTTATCATAATTATCTTTCTACCTTTTAACCTTATGTCATAATTATCTTTCTATGTTTACGTCTTTTGTCACAATGCTCTTTCCATGTTTTCGTCTTTTGTCACAATGCTCTTTCTATTTTTTCGTTTTTTATTTTTTTCACAATACTCTTTCTTTTCTATACATAACCATATTCCAACAGCCTCAATGTTAGCCCTACATTGCTTATTCATGGCCCATGTTTCCACACCACACGATAGCTTTGAGCAAATGTAACACTCGATTATTCGTAGTTTTCACGCGTAACTTAACTGTTTAGTTACGAGAAATTATTTCATATTGTGGAATGTTACCTTGACCATTCCTTTCTCTTTCTTCTTCCTGCCTCAGGCATTGTCTGTTATTATTTGTCGTAGTAATTACAACTGTTGACTTGTTCAAATATCTTTCCTGTGTGTTTGGCTAGGTGGTTGTGGGTGAGTGGGTGGAGGAGGATATGTGGGTGGATGATTGTTGGTGGGTTATGTGATGGGTGGGGGATATATATGTGGGTAGGGAGATGTGGGTGTGGGGATGTGTGTGGGTGTAGGATGTTTGGGTGGATGGGTGGGGAGTGTGTGGGTGGGTGGGTGTGTTGGTGAGGGATGTGTGGGTGAATGTGTGTGTGGGGGGGGGGTGTGGGGGATGTGTGTGTGGGTTGGGGGATGGGTGTATGATGGGTGTGGGTGATGGATGTGGGGATAAGTGTGTGGGAGGGGGATGTGTCTGGGTGGGGGTGTGTGTAGCTGGATGGAGGATGCATGTGTGGGTAGTGAGAGTGATTGTAGATAGGGGATATATGGGTGGGTAGGAGATTGTGGGAGATGTGTGTGTGTGTGTGGGTGAGGGTTGTGTCTTGGGGGGTGTGTGTGGGCGTAGTGTTGGGGGGGAATGGGTGTGGATAAAGGAGGTGTGTGTGTGGGTGGGGGTGTGGTTGAGTGTGGGTGTGCGGGTGGGTGTGGATGTGTGTGAGGGATGTGTGTTTGGATGGGTGGTTGGGGTGTGTGAGTGTGGGTGGGTAGATGGGAGATGTATGTGTTGATGAATAGGTGAGGGATTTGTGGGTGTTAGTGGTTGAGGGATAAGTACGTGTGTGGAGGGATTGTGAGGGGGATGAGTTGTATGGGTGGGGGATGTGTGTGTGTGGGTTGGGTGTGTGTGGATGGGAGGTGTGTGTTTGTGAATGGGGGATGTGTTAGTGGGTGGGGATGTGTGTGAGGGATGTGTGTATAGGTGGGTAGATGTGTGTATGGGTGGGGAGATGTGTGAGTGGGTAGGGATGTGTGTGTATATGGGTAGGGTATGTGGTTAAGGGATGTGTGGTTGGGGGATGGGTGGGTGTGTAGAGGATGTGTGGGTGGGTGATTGTATATGGGTAAGGGTGTGTGGTTAAGCGATGTGCGGTTAAGGGATGTTTGGTTGCGGGAAAGGTAGGTGGAGGATGTGTGGATGTGTAGATGATATGTGGGTGGGTGAGTGTGTGTAGCTTAGGAGATGGTGGGGGATGTTTGAATGGGTGGGCTCGGGATCTGTGAGTGGGCTGAGGGAGATGGGTGATTATGTGGGTGAGTGTGGAATTTGTGTGTGGTTAGGTGCGGGATATGTGAGATGGCGGGGAGATGTGTGTGCGTGGGGGGTGTGTGGTTGAGGGATGTGTGTTTGGCTGGATGGTTGGAGGTGTGTGGGTGGAGGAAGATATGTGGGTGGGTGATTGTTGGTGGGTAATGGGACGGGTGGAGGATATTGAGTGGGTGGGGGATGTGTGGGTTTGGTAATGTGTGTGTGCTTGGGGTGTGGGTGGATGGGATATGTGGTTGGTGGGAGTGTGTGTGGGTGGGGAGATGTGTAGGTGTGGGGATGTGGTGGATGGGTGGGGGAATGTATGTGTGCCTGGTGTGTGTGTGTGTGTGTGTGGTTGGGTGGGGAATGTGTGGGTGAATGGGGGATGTGTGGGTGGAAGGTGGATGTGTCTCATAGCATGGTAATCCATCCATCCATCATGTGCCATGCCGGTTAGCGTAGGCGGTCATGCTCTGCCATCTCACTCGATCACCAGAGTCGTGGATCAGCTCCGTGTTCCTGTCTCAACCATGCCATGTGGCCAAGCCATCCAGGTATTTGCTTCTAGGTCTTCCCCTTGGTCTGTTCCCTTCGATCTTACCAGTTGTCACCAAGTTCTCCAATTCATTTCTTCTCATAACATGCCCAAAAAATTTTGACTGTCTGCGTCTAATATCTCTAATCAGTTTACGATCTTCATTTGTTTCTTGAAGGACTTGTTCATTGGTCTTTCTGGCTGTCCATGGTATTCTTTGCATTTTCCCCAGAAACCACATTTCTAAAGCCATCAGATGTTTTTCAGCTTGACTGCTCATTGTCCAAGCTTCACATTCAAATAAAAGTACAGGTTCTATGTAGCACCTCAACACTCTTTTTCTCGTTTCAATTGACATCTTTTTATTGGTCAGTATGTTTTTCATCTTGCTAAAGGCTACTTTTGCCATAGGCGATTCTTGTTCTAATCTCTTCAAGGCATCTCCCATCAGATGTTATTACTGTTCTGAGATAATTGTATCTATTCACTTGTTGAAGAATATTCCCATTTACTTGTATATTACATTCTGGTATTTCGTTCTTCCTAGTGACGACCATAATCTGTGTCTTGTTACAATTGAATTCTAACCCCAGTTGTTCACTGTGTGTAACAACTGCATCTACTAAATGTTGCAGGTCCTGTTCATTGTCTGCAATCAAGACTGTGTCATCTGCATATCTAATGTTATTGATGCATCGTCACCCAATGTATATGGTAATATGCATTTTTTATGTTTACAAAATTCATTTGACAATGATGTTTCTATGCACAATTGATGAACGAAAGATGAGTGATTGGAAGGGCCGAATGTAAGACGGGCCTGCGTGCTCAATTTGTTACCCTTTGAAAATAAAGTCCATTCGTTCGTTCGTTCGTTCGTTCGTTCGTTCGTTCGTTCGTTCGTTCTTTCCTTTGAAAGAGATTTTCAAAACTGGTTTGCTATTATCGTTGTCGATAATCACAATTGTGTTGTTTGTATGTTTATTTCTAAACCGTTTTAATTGCTTTGGTTTAGTATGTTTTTATTTAAAGATCCTGGTCTGTTTCAGAATAAGTTAAAAGTTAGTTGCACATCCTTTACAGGACGTCGCAGTCAAACCATCATTTTTTAGCGGTTCGTGATCTCTTTGCAAGTTTATGTTCAGTAATTTGCCATTGCTTTCTGAACGACCAGCAGCCATACAATTTTATATATAAAAAACAAAACAAAACCAACGCATGGCGGTTTGCGTTAAGAATAAACAAATAAATAAATACATAAATATATCGCCTGAGCGTATCTTCTGTTTTGTTGTTGTTGTTTTGTCGCCAATGTTGATTTTCGGTGTTTTCGTTTTCTGTTTTGCGCTCGCTGTATAATTCACGGCATTGGCATGAGACTAACACACAGCTCTGTCTCTCACCTCACTTTATATCTGTAATGTTACCGGCGATCTTACGGAAGGTGAGAATAGTAACACCGATCCTACCAAGCGTGCCGTAAAAGGCCACTACGGAGGGTTGGCAATGGATTAGGTACCCTGTCCCGTTAACAATTTGAACTGCCAATTCCACTCAGCCAGGAACAAGTGTGGAGATAAGATAAGAACACAATATCCCAGGTAACCGAGAGGAATGAAGGCTGTTCTACAAGTATAACGTGATGAGGAGAAAGCCGAAATAGAACTGGATGGATGAATCACCTCTTTTCACTGAGGAACATCTTCAAGAAAGGCAGCTGGGATGTTAGAGCTAATGATATGGGGAGGACATTGAAGTAGGGAGAAGTTGCAAGAG
>JACEFZ010013812.1:250000-267361 GCA_014155875.1 Cepaea nemoralis
GGGGGGGGGAATGACGTTCTGAAAATATGGTGCAGGGGGGCACGGGCCAAAAAAGGTTGAGAACCACTGGTCTAATTGGTCGAATACTTGCATGCGGTTGTTCGTTTTGTAAGACATCTGGGCTGTTTGGAGTCGACTGTTTCAAATCCTTCACATGTCAGAAAGTATTACAACTCCGTTCCACATGTCAGGAAGTAGTACACTTCGCTTACCATGTCAGTGCAGAATTCTTGAGTAGACATTGCTGGAATATAGCGACCAATGAGGAAGAGGGGGAGGAGGCGGAAAGAAGAAGAAGAAGAAATAGTAGAAAAGGAAGACGCAGTAGTAGAAGAAAAAGAAGAAGAAGAAAAAGAAGAAGAAGAAGAAAATGAAGGAGGAAGAGGAGGAGGAGGTGGAGGAGGAGACGAAGAAGAAGGAGGAGACGAAGAAGAAGAAGGAGGAGGAGGAGAGGAGGGGGAGGAGGAGGAGGAGGAGGAGGAGGAGGAGGAGGAAGAGACGAAGAAGAAGAAGAAGAAAGAAAGAAGAAGAAGAAGAAGAAGAAGAAGAAGAAGAAGAAGAAGAAGAAGAAGAAGAAGAAGAAGAAGAAGAAGAAGAAGAAAAAGTAAAAGAAGAAGAGGAAGAAGAAGAAGAAGAAGAAGAGAATATGTATGTATGAGAGAGAGAGAGAGAGAGAGAGAGAGAGAGAGAGAGAGAGAGAGAGAGAGAGAGAGAGAGAGAGAGAGAGAGAAGTGTGCGTAAGGCTGAGAGAAAGAGAGAGTGAATGAGTGAGTTAATGCGTGAATGAGTTAGTGAGTGAGAGAAAGAGTGAGTGAGACATGACTTGCACCTTGCAGTCTTGACAGACGATAGATTGTAAAATGGAGTTATGTCCTCCCATTACACAAAGATTCGGCTGAATGTAGAGACCATGTGTTGCCAATGCAGCATGATCCCTCTCTCGGACTGCCTAGATTTCTCCAGAGGAGAGGTAACACCGATACATCTGGAACAAGACAAGCTGCAGAAGCTGCCGGATCAGAAAAGTAATGCTCTAACTATCAGCCTGTCGGAGCTTCCATCTTAGACCAGTTGCAGACCAAGGCTTAGGACCTGGTCTGCCCTGTCATGACATTTAGTCTTTAGTTTGCCTTTCTTTGCACTAGCTTAAGGCTTGTACCCTCCCAGTTGCACTCTTCCACCAGAAGCCGTTGGCACAATATGGCGTGTCTGGTTGGGTTAACGCCGCCCAACATTCGGCGCTAACAGAAAGCAGGTAGTACCGTCTAATGTCATACGGTAGCTAAGTCATATTTGACTAAGACTTGACAAGAAAGAGTGAGACATACTGATTGAGATATTGATTGAGAGACAGAATGAGTGAGGCATAGTGAGTAAAAAGAGAGGGACAGAATGCGTGTGAGTGAGAGAGTGAGGTGGAGCTTTACATGGCGCAACTTAATGTTAACAATGATAAGAGAAAAACTGTAATAACAAGAACATGCACAGGAAGAGAGATAGAGGAGGACAGTGAGGAAAACTGCTTGACAGCCTAAAATCTTGGTATGGAAATAATGTAATCGATGTGGGCATGGGCACGTGATGATGATGGCGGTCTTAGATATGATTTTATCTAGGATTTGTCATTAAGTGTTTGTCTCTGCCAGATACCGGATTTTGAAACAAATGATTAATTTGACCTTTGTTAAATCACCCGGATCAAATCCTGCAGTCGAGATTACAGTATTGGAAAACGGAATATTTACTTGAGTCTTACAGTTGGCGGTAAACAGAGACGACTTGATCTATCTACGAGGGACGGTCAATAAGTAATGCCTCTTAATAGTCATCTATACATATTTTATAGGTTTGCAATTTTGCAATTTATTAATTTAGCGGGATTCCTCAAACACTCTTCTGCACTGTGTATCAATACGAACCTGTTTCAGTCATAGGTTGCTCAACAGAAACGGTTTAAAAATGGCCACCAAAAAGTTCGTTAAATCAATGTAATCTCATAAATTTCCTCAATGCTGAAATCATCCACGAACGTCTGAGTATTGTTTATGGAGATTCAACAGTGGATGTTAGCACTGTCCGACGTTGGGAACACCGTTGTGACGAAGCTGAAGTAGGTCAATCCTCACTGGCTAACTAAAAGCGGACTGGCCGTCCCTTAACCGCATTGACTCCACACAACATTTATCGAGTTTATGCCACCGTGCACAAACCTTTGAATGATCCAGGTCTTTAACAAAGGTATGGGCACTGCCTTTACTAATGGACAACATGGAACACAGTTTATCCAGTGTTACCCGATGGTCATCATGACAGATGTCATCAACTGGATGAATCGATCGATCCGTCGTCCGTCCTTACATTCTTTCGTCTGTCCGTCCGTTCGTCCGTCGATCAATCTATTATCGATCCTTTCAACCATCCGTCCATCCGCCCGTCGATCGATCGATAGATCCATCTATCCGTTCATCTATCAATCCTTATGTCCGTCCGCCGATCGACCCTTCCATCCATCCATCCGTCCGTTCATTCGTCCGTCCGTCGATCGATCGAACTTTTCATCCATCCATCCGTCTGTCCGTCAGTCGATCGATCAATCCATCCATCCATCTATCCGTCCGTCCGTCTCTCCGTTGATCGATCGATCAATCCATCTATCCATCTATCCATCCGTCCGTCCGACGATTGAACGATCTATCGATCCTTTCATTAATCCGTTCGTCCATCCGTCCGTCCGTTCATTAATCGATCGATACTTTCTTCCATCCATAGTCAGTCGATCGATCGATCGATCCATCCATCTAACTATTCACCCTTTCGTCCATCGATCGATCCATCTATCCTATCAATCGGTATATCCGACCATATTCGTGCGTCCATTCTCCGTCCGTCTGCTCGTCCGTCCGTCCGAGGATCGATCGATCGATTCTTCCATCATCCGCCTGTCTGTCTGTCTACCCACCTATCTGCCTGCCTGCCCGTCTGTCTGTCTGACTGTCTCACTGCCTGTGTACATATCTAACCGTCTCGCGCCTCGTCCGTCCGTCTGTTTTACCCCACATCAACTCTCCTGTCACTCTATCCATCATCATCATCATCATCATCATCATCATCATCATCATCATCATCATCATCATCATCATCATCATCATCATCATCATCATCAACAACAACATATGCCATGCCAATAGGCGTTGGCGGTCATGTTTTGCCATCTCACTCGATCACCAGAGTCGTGGATCAGCTCAGTGTTCTTATCTAGACTGTACTACGTGGCCAAGCCATCCAGATATTTACTTCTCTGCCCTCCCCTTGTTCTCTTCTTCTCGATCTTGCCATTTGTCACCAAGTTCTCCAATTTATTTCTTCTCATACTGTGACCAAAAAAATTGTGACTGTCTATGTTTGATTTCTCTAATCAGTTTATGGTTTTCATTTGTTTCTTGTAGGACTTTGTTAATATTCTATCATACCATTTATTATGTGATGTTATCCAATTTTCCATCTGCACTCATTTTCTAACATTCCAAGTTCTGCTTTCAATGATAGTAATCTTTTGCACCCAGTAGCCTGCGGACGGTCTGGAGTCTCCTGGTGCACACGACTATTCCTACCGGGGGAGGCTGCTCCTATGGATCATCCATTTACGCCGTTTCTCTGATGTTCGATGATAACGCAAAACATAATTTTCTTGGCATCTGTAAAGAAGGTAGTTAGCCATTGCTTTCCTTCTTAGCTATGACAATACTGGTCAATGACCGTCGCCATTGCCCCCCCCCACCCCCCCCCCCCCCCCCCCCCAAAAAAAAAGAGATCCTCTGCCTACCGTCGTGAAGCTGGAGATCATAACCTACAATTATCTGTTCGCTGCTCTTCAACTTCATCCACCACCTGCACCCATGGCTTCACGTAACCCTGATCGGGGGGCTAAACGGGTACTCCTCCTTGCCCAAGGGTGTCCCGTAGGCTAGCGGAGGGAAGGAGGCACCTCACTTCTCCTTTGATAGGGAACCCTACCGTGCTAACCGTTCACTCTATCCACCCGCCTATCTATTTGTGTCAGATACATTTGTGTTCTTGTTTTTACGGAACAACCAGTCACTCGTCTGTTATTGCCTTTGCTGTCAAGGGTGTCCCTGAGTGCATATCCTGGAGGATGGCAGCAGTACCAGGTATTGTTTACCTCTAGTTTGGGCAATGGTAGTCCTACTTCCTTTTCGGGAAGTTCAGATTTATATGTAACAGTCCTGGTAATGAGAAACTGGAATAAGAGATCCTAAAACATGTTAGACAAACAGAAATTTAACAGTCATTGGAATGAGAGATCATAGAGCGTGTTAGACAACAGAAAGAAGCGATCATTGGAAGAAGAGATCCTAGAGCATGTTAGACAGTAGAATGAAGCAGCCATTGGGAAGAGAGATCCTAGAACATGTTAGAGAAAAGAAAGAAGCAGCCATTGGGAGGATAGATCCTAGAACATGTTAGAGAAAAGAAAGAAGCAGCCATTTCAAGACACACTGGACATGTGAGAGAGGTAGGTGTGGGATGTGGATTTTAATCTAAGAGAATATTGGCTAATTTATGTCTAGGGGATTTAGGTTTGATTCTCTTCTCACTTCAGGATGCAAGGTGATCAGGGAAATTTACCACAAATACAAGGAGAAAAACACTTCAGTCCTTGAAACAATGGTATCTGTGTGTAGGTTTCCCCTCCCACTTCATCCCCCCTTTAAATTTAATATAGTGCTAGAGGACATTGATTGTTTACAACATATAAAAACAACCACTGTTGGACAAACATCAACATTTAATTGACGTAAACTTCAACATATTTGGACAAACAGTTCAGGCATTAAATCAAGATCTGTAGTAACATATAGATAATTGTAATGGCCACATTGAATTTCCAGAACAGGCATGGGAATGATTTGCAATATCAAAACACATTAACCCCATTGTCCCCAAATAAAAACCAATGTTATTACAAACAACACAACAACCACAAATTGGTTCTACTATCTTGACCTATTTTACATAGATAAATGGAAAACATTGGTCTAAGTTCAGAAAACCCAAACATATAAAATATTTGTTTCTGACACCAGTTACAATTCTCATATTTAAAAAATTAATGAGATGGTGTCAGAATATTCAACCAAAACAACAACCAATATTGGGTTATACCCTTCATTGAAAAATAAAACTACTGACCTTATATATCCATGGCATGAAAAAACCACATATAAATATAAGGCACAATTAGTACTAATAATTAAACTAATTATTTAATTATAGTCCTTTATCCTTAGGTGTTGCTGTCGATTATTCTTCTCCAGTGCGAAGCAGATAATGTCCATACTTATCCGGGAACAGAAATAAATGTACTCACAGTCATGTTTTACTCATATTATGTCCACTGAAGTTGGTTGGTGAATATTTATAATCCATATTCTTCGGAAATAACTTCACATATCCCCTCCATGGGGCTGAATTAAAGAATCTTCTGTTGCAAGTGGCTCGGTGCCAGTGAGAAATTGAGGCCTCAGGTTGGTCATACCTTCAGAAGATGCATCTTGAGACTTGGCACAAGGATCTTCCCTATATCACCATATCCGATGAAAAGGATGACAGCCTTTCAGATTCTCGGCTTCTAATATCCGAATCCCAATTTTGTTAACAAAGATTTTCCACCCACCTAGTCTAAGTCTATAACCTATTCCACACTTGATAGTTAGTTAGTTAGTTAGTCGACAGATCATCCTCGTTGCACATCGGACCATTCAGTCCATAAGTGCTCGGATCCCCTCCTCAGCAAATCCCGCAGCGTGTAGCGGCTAACGACGCCAGTTCTGTGTTGGTTTATCAATCTTCTTTGCCTTCCTGCGTAGTGTTCTTGTTTGGCCACCCCTCTTTTAATTTGCTGCTCTCGCAGTCTGGCCATTGTTGTAGATTCACAGTCATCACTTGGTTCTTGCAAAAGTCTCACTTCTCGTAGAGCATTCAGAATGTCAGCCTGGTCCATGGCGCGTCCGCCCTCCACAGTAGCCTCACCTGCGAGCTTGTCAGCCCGCTCATTTCCTTGTACTCCCGCATGACCTGGCACGAAGATGAAACTAATCTTTGCCAGCCGAGACCGCTCCAGAGGCAGCAACCATTCTCTTCGGATCGACCCCTCCTCTATCCTCTTGATCATGTTCATTGAGTCGCTAAGGAAACAAGCCCTAGTGAATGTCTGTGTCTCGAGCCATGTTATTGCTTTACTTACTGCCATAACTTCCATGGTCAGGCTACTTGTGGTTTCAGTGAAAGCACCAGAGTCCTCCTTCACAATTCTCCCTCCGGCCCGAGCTGTAAAGGCCCATGAGCTTCTCACATGTCGGACGACCGACCCATCTGTGTAGATGACCGCGTCACTGTCTAGCGAATTCTCGAAAATCAACGCTTGTACTTCAGCCTCCACAGCAGCCGGATTTTCTTGTCTGCATTTTCTATCTAGTTGGATGCAAACTGAAAAGGATGTGCAGAAGTCTGTTGGCACTTGCACCCACTCCTCGCCAGGTTCTAAGTCCTCAAGTGAACACACCTGTTGAAGAATGTCTTCGGCTTGACCCATCCACGACCGTCCTCTTTTTAACCTGCTGCCCTTCACCTTCCTAATTTCACTATGCAGTGGATGCTGTGTGTTTGCGTTAATTCGGAGGTAGGCGCGTGCCCTGCAAACTTGCATTCTCTCTTCAATGGTTGGAAAATCAAGAAGGTAGCGCATCGCCCTGCATGCTGTATCTCTTGTACATCCAAGAATAATGATCATAGCTTCATTCTGTATCCTTTCCATCCTTTCTATCTGCTTATGGCTGAGAGTCAGGATTGCCATTGCATACTCCAAAACAGACATGACCAGCCCCTCGTACAGAAGACATAGATGGCGCTGCTCACAGTTTGCTGCCGCCATCACCCGCATCGCTGCCAAGCCCCGCTTGGCCTTTGTTATCACCTGGTCTATGTGCACATTATAAGCAAGGCTTCGATCAAACCGTATCCCCAGGTAATTCATTGCCTGCGTTCTTTCCACCGTCTCTGAACACAGCATTACAGTTGGTGTTGGATTGTTGACAATATGATTATTCAACGAGAACCAAGTCACTGTTGCCTTTGTTGGGTTGACCATTGACCCAGCTTCATCACACTTGATGATGGCATTTAGGCTGACATGGGACCAGCAAAGAGTTCTGATTCAGTCATTCTATTTCCAGTGTAGGACATGCAATGCTGTGAGTAATTCTTTTCTTTCATCTGGAACTATGTCCAGGATTGGTCTGCTGAAGGCATGGAACTGAAGAATATTAATTCCAACACACAAACTGGGAGTCGCAAAACAATCAGATGATTAATTTTGTTGCATGCGTAGAGGCATTTACTCCGCTAGCTTCATTCATATGGTCTTCTTGATGGTGTTCCGGTCTGAGATCTCGAGAGGATCTGGCTTCTTCCAGAGTGTTGCAGATTTGACACCTTGAGGTAATCTGGTTTCGCAGTTGTTTTTCAGTTGATATTAAGTTGGTATTAAGTTGGTACCTTGGTTGTACTTGCTTATGTTGTTTCAATGTCTCTTCCCATTTGGTGTGTTAGTGTCTTAAACCTTATGTTGACTTTAGCTGCTGTGTGACTTATATTTATACGAAACAACATTAGACAGTAGAAAGACATGTTGTCAGCTCAGCCCAGATCACCAAGCCGCTCTGTTAGATGTCATTGAATTTCATTTTTGGCGGTTGCTATTGTTTTCACCATCCAGTTTATATTAAGTGACAACGATAAATATAACAAGGGGTATCACATGGTAGTCCTGTTCTTATTTCAAATGCATATGTTTTCACTCTCAAAGAACTCTAAATGTCATGTCTTCACATCGAAAACAGTGTATTCCCTCAATGACACTGCACACAAAATCCACAAACAATATGTTGCACGATTTATTGTCTGACATATTTCTCCGCAGCCAAATATCATTGGCACCTTACCGTCTTGATAGACGATAGCAAACCCTTACAATTACTGTTTAAGTAACTTACTTAATGTAGGAGAAAATAAAACAGCGATAGACTGACCGTGGCACAGCTAAATTTAGTTTGGCTTGTTTTCTCTCCCGTATCTGGCCAATCCTGGCGAGGGGGAAAACAAAGACTGAAGCGGCCATTTCTAGTCAAGAGAACAGACAAGAAAGTCGACCTTTCCCTTCGGGGAGAAGGTAGTTTGTTTTAAAACCATGATTCTCTTCAAGCTATTGGTATGTTATCTACATCATTAAGATATATTTATGTATTACATAGACCAGTATGTGTAATTAAGAATTAGTTACAATTCTCTTAAACCAGGCTGGATGATGTTTACTAAGGAAACACAGGTGGGCGCCACGCTGTAATTTTTCCTATGTCTTACAATTTCAAATCCATATGTTAATATCTTGTATAGGCATTATGAACTTATATCTCACTAGTAGTGCTATAATCTATGAATATTATGTGTACTGTAAAGTATCAACTCTCATGTCTGAAACACATTCTAGAGATTTTCTCAATGTAGGAGCAGACCCCTGATTCATGCTTCATAGTAAAGAACTAGTGTCTGTCAATTTCATATTCCTATGTTAAAACTTCTAGGCACTGTGAACAATATCTCACTATTTATGCTTAGAAATCTGCAAATAATCTATGTACTATAGAAAGGTGTTTTATCCATGCGGGGACATACAAACGATTACGCATATTCCTGACTCGTACTTAGTCAGGGGATAAAATATTTTGCCACATTATAATCTGTAACTTGGAAATATAGTGCTAAATTTTAGTACCATTCTTTTGTTAACAGATTAGTAACCACTCCATATGAGGGTGAACATATAATCATTTCATAAAATAGTGTTAGGGACAGGCCATGTTTGAATATAAATTCATGAAGAATTAAAGTAAACGCGTGATGTAAATGTACGTTCGGATAGGATTCACTCCGCATCGCCTCACCGTAGTAGAAACAGAAGCGAAGATTGATGTGAATAAATTGCTTGCAATATTCAGAAGACTGGACCATGCGGCATAAGTTATTCTTATAAATACCCTCCGAATAATAGCAGTCATTGGCAAAACATATCACAGCGATTACTATCCTCATGTGCTGTACGCAATGGGGGAAAACAATGGATGTTTTAGTTCATGAAGATAATTCAAAAACCTAGGCTCCCTGCATCATCATTATGATTATTATGTATGATTATCATGTACTTAATATCAGAGAAATGTACAGGTATGTTTTTTTTTGTATGAGAATTTTCTCTGTTCTGATTGTTACTTTTTACTGTGGGAATATACATTTTAATGTTGCACCTTGGGACATGAGGATGTTGATAGAAGAATTCATGTGTATGTCAGTACTTAAAAAGCCAATGGTGAATAGTCTTGACCTAGTGATGATTATAGTGCCGAAATGAAGACGCGGCATTAGAAACCACAGGGATTCTGTATAGGCTATTCTCTTCAAGTAATGAGAGTGTCATCACCTCACCTAAAGATAGAATTAGAGGGCTGCAACTCTAGCCCAAGAGAGACAACCGAGCTGCTCGGACTAAGAAAAGTCCAGAACCTTATCGAAGGTCAACCCTCGAGTCCATGGGTCCGTGGACACTAATGTGGCCCGCCTGAAGCGGGGTCCACGAGGAACTCGAACAGGGTTACCGCCCGTCGAATAGCGACACGCGGAAAACCATCAGAGGACAAATGGACTGAGACCAGGCAACAAGTGTCTGCCTGAGAGGGACTCGTTAGCTCTTGTATAGAGATAGAACATAGGCTAGATAGTGTGCTAGTTTGTTATATGAAATGTTTGATGTTCTATAATCTGTGATATGATGATGATGTAAAGCGCGGGCTGTTTAACCCACTGCGCAACTGTAGATTGCCACAATAAATCGGCTATATCATAGCGAACGTATTTATTGTTTGTATTAATTAACACCTGTGTGAACCCATTAAGTTACCTAGACAAAGTAAGACGTCAACAGGTTTTTGGGGGCTAGTACCGGTTTTGACATAATATGTTATGAAATAACTGTGAAATGTCATGTAAAATTATTTATTCATATCACATTGTTTGGTTACAATAGAAGAAAATTGTTAACCATAAATTGTTCAACATATTTAGTAGCTATCTAGCAATAGAATAAGCAGAGTCCCTCAACAGTCCCAAAACAAAGTCCATACCTTACACCACAATATTAGTGGTCTATAAACGATGTATAACTGTTTAACATAACTATGACATTTTTGTTTTTTTTTCTTTGACCGTGACTAATGTTTCTTGCTCTACGAGCAGATTGTGCCGCAAAGAATACCGTGGGCAACACATGTGATTTTTCAAGCCACTAAGTTGTGTGACAGAGAGGACCGCGTGCAACGCAGTGTAACTTTTCCCAGCAGTGACGAAAGAACGACAACATCGAGCGCTACTATTCAGAGCTAAGTTTCAGATCATACTCATTGTAAAGTCTAAGCTGTGCTTCCCATTCTCATTATCATCAATATATTATTGTATTTCATATTTATTTGTTTGTATATTCATGACCTTGCCACCATTATAACTTTGCATTTTGAGTTACACATTAATAAACAAGGTAGGCAACCAAATTTTTCCAGACACCAAAGTTTTTGATAAGGGAAATAACTCTATAAACATTACTAATAAATAAAATCCAAAATGTCAAGCTTAGATAAATGCATTGAGCAGGGAATAAAGTTAGGTTATAAAGAAGAGAAACTGTCAGAATGGGCACAGAAAACGCACGCAGAAAATATTGCCCGTGAAGAAAGAGCAATAGAAAGAGAAGAAAGAAAATTGCAACAAGAAAGAGAGACCGAAGAAAGAAGATTGCAAAGAGAAGCAGAGGAAAGAAAATTGCAACAAGAAGCAGAGGAAAGAAAATTGCAACAAGAAGCAGAGGAAAGAAAATTGCAACAAGAAAGAGAGACCGAAGAAAGAAGATTGCAAAGAGAAGCAGAAGAAAGAAAATTGCAACAAGATGCAGAAGAAAGAAAATTGCAAAGAGAGACCGAAGAAAAGCAACTACAGGCAGCGGAAAAGAAATTGCAAATGGAGCTCGACGCAGCGGCCAAACAGGCCCAATTGAACGCTGATACACAGTTGAAATTGAAACAGATGGAAATAGAGTCCAACACAGAGATATCAATAAACAAATTAAGAAATAAAGAAGAGGAACAGAAATATAGTAAATATAAAGGTCTCGTTAAGGCTTTCTGTGCAGGAGATTCCATCTCCGCCTATTTAGAAAATTTCGAATGTCTCATGGCCTACCATAAAATAATTAAGGCAGATTGGGCTTTTATACTCATGAGAAATCTGGCTCTCGAGCCGCTTAAAGTAATAGAAACAGTACCACAAGAGATGCGAAAAGACTACGAATACCTCAAACAACGCATTCTCCAACATTTTTCGTTAGACACTGCAGGGTACCAACAACAATTTGCAAAATTAGCTCCCCAACCAAACCAAACATTCATAGATTATGTTAGTACAGTACAAGACATATGCACTAAATGGATAAACTCGGCGAAAACCAACAATAGCCACGATAAACTTAAAGAACTAATCATCATAGATAAAATTGTGAGCACCATCCCCACACCGTTTGCAAAATTTTTAAAACAGATGGATTGCAAAACCATCCAAGAAATTGAATCCAAAGGCAATGCATTCTACACAGCAAACAGGGATATATTTCAACTCAACATTAGCCACAATGACACAGCAGCTGCAGTAATAAATACTAAGTACTCCAAGCAAACACAAGGCAAATTTAAACCGCGATCCAACAGTGATAAAGTAGCAAAATGCCAGTATTGCAGTTTGACACACAACGCTTACGAAATGTGCGACAAGTCACCGAACTATCCCCACCACCTAAAAATGATGGTGGATAAACAGAAAGCAAAACGTAACGCGTACCAAAAGGCTGTAAAATGTTACTTTTGCAGAAGCTGGGGACATTATTCACGATATTGTGAAGGTCGTAAGTTACTGAAGCAAGCTAACGCTGCATTAGTAGCAACGTCTTCTGATGATGAGACGGATTCACTGATTGAAGGTTATAATCAGCATGACAATGAAAGCGAGCTTGGTAATGCTGTACATATAGTTAACACCATTGTAGATGAAACATGTAACGCTTGCACGAAATTCCAACTAGATCCATCATTACCATGTGGCCACACGATACCTATTGCAAATGAGACAGCCAACGCTGCTTTGTCAGCCACAGGGAAGCTAACATTTTTGACAGGCTTCGTGAACAAGAAAAAGTGCTCATTAATCCGCGATACCGGGGCAACGCTCTGTGGGGTAAAGAAAACATTAGTCAACACCACAGACTACACAGACAGACATGTTAACTGTCGCACATTTTCAGGTACGATAGAAAGATACCCCCTTGCGATGGTCGAAATTCAAACACCATATATATCAGGACAACTTTTGTGCGCTGTCCTTGAAGACCCAATCGCAGATATCATACTTGGGAATTTACCTAACATCCATCCATGCTCTGACAAAGAAATTAAAGACTGGGAAGAAAAACACGGTATCCACCACACAAATACCGATATTAAAGAGAAACACCATGTTAATTTGTCTCAAACTGCCAAAATACCAAGGGAGACAAACACTGAGGTTATTCAAAAAGAATTTACCGAGGTGTACAACGCAGGGGCGGTCGAATCTTTTAACGAGACGACCGAATTAAAACCTCGAATTGAGGTCACTCCCATGCTACAAAGTACCAAACCTGTAAATGTGTTACAAAACACACACGACACAAACGCCATTACACGACAGACAACCCACAAAACCAACACGGACCAACTACAACAACCATTAGAAACATTCGCACCCAACTCAACTAACATCAATATTGGAAAAGAACAGAAATGTTCAAAAACATTTGTATCAAAACCATGTTACAGATTGAAATTGCTTGTATTATTATTGTATATTTTATGTAACAATTGTATTGAAACCTCTTGGCACGGATCTCTTGAAAGTATCAGAACAATTTCTGGACTTGAGTACAAAATTTCAGTACATGGAAAAGTGGACATATTCAATTTAAATGGGTTGAAACTAGACTATGCTAAACAAGACACGGAAACGAGTAGACAAATGAAACGAACTGATGACAAAAACAAAAGGACAATCACCCAACTGAATGACAGTCCGTCCTATGCCAGACATGACAGTGACACAAATGAACAGACGCAACAAACTGTTGACAAAGACAAAACGATAATGTCCCGACAGAATGACACTTTGACAAACGAAGCATCGTTAACGACGCACTCTCACGACAACAAAAACAACGAAGACATATGGACATTACCGATGTTCTGTGTTAGCTACAACAACGACAAAACTGACGACATATTGACTGTTGACCTTGACGACGACGACAATGACATTGAAGACAATTTACAAACAGTAGCACCGGTGATAAATCAGACGGACATAGACGATACTGAAGTCCCTATACCAATCATGACTAACGACGGGAGCATTGACGACATTCATATCAGTGACACATTAACACAGCGACAACGGCAATACAATTTGCCTATCCTGGATAACTACAAACCTATCCTTTCTAACAAACCTTGTATTATCCTGGTATTAAACCACTTATTGCATTTTATGATATCTAACTTCACTTCTCATCTACTTACCCTAAAACAAGTCTTCGACCAAATTTCTCTTTTCGGACTTACTATCAAACCTTCCAAGGTTGAAATAGGTTACACAGAAATAGACTTCCTCGGTCATAGAATTTCTCAAGGTAAATTATTGACTGATGAGAAAATTGTTTCCAAGATTTTGAATCTAGAAGTACCTACTACAAAGAAGCAGATTAGGAGTTTACTAGGTCTCATTAATTATTATTCCAAATTCATTCCACATTGGGCAGAACTCACCTCAGTTTTTTCTGATATGTTAACTAAAGATCATCCATCGAAAATTTGTAAAAGTACCAGCTTAGATGATGCAATGTGTAGATTGAAACATATTTTTTCAAATCCTCCAGTGTTACGATTACCCAACATAAAATTACCTTTTATCTTAACCACAGATGCAAGCGCCATAGCTATAGGAGGTTGCTTGATGCAGGAAGTCGACGGAATTAGACACCCTATTCTCTACGTGAGCAGGAAACTGAAGAAGGCTGAAACTCGATATGCAACAATTGAATTGGAGTGTCTAGCCCTATTGTTTTGTATACTGAGGCTCTCGAAGTTCCTTTTAGGGAGCCACTTCCTGGTTCTCACCGACAGTTCACCATTATTAGTCCTTAACCAAGGGTCGCCCAAGAACCACAGGTTACAAAGATGGCGTTTATTGCTGGAAGATTATGATTTTGAAATACGCCATATCAAGGGCACCGATAATATTCTGGCCGACATTTTATCACGCCAGTCAAATGCGCCAGTAGATTGACACTACTCAGTCAACCACTAGCCATATTATATACTGTGATACTTTTATACCGTTTCATATAAGTGTACCTATACACCGCCTAAGTTCTCTTAGTGATTAGTTTATTACAACACCCATGAACACGGTACTTCAATAGTTATACCATCAAGTGCCTAAACTCTATTACTAGACCATCAAGAAACAGTAACTGTGTTTATTTCAACCAGTAAGATCAACCAGAACAAACCATGAACACTGTAATATTTCATACGAAACATGGAAAAGAACCCATAATTTACTGTTGCTACAAACGTTGCAAACAGCCGAAATAGTACGACATCAACTACAACACGCAAGAGACAGCTATACGAACTTTAACATTTATAGCAAAACACAGGAACAACAGGACGGCAACACGCACATCATCGTTGGAGTTAATTAATTAGTTAATTTAATTAAATATGTATTATATTTCCATTATTGATGTATATAAATTGTGTTAACCTGTAATTTGTACATATTCTACTTTAATATTACAGGCGGTGCCATTCAGAGGCTAAGAAAACCCGTCCTATACAATTGTCTCTATTTAAATTATAACCTACTTTTCCTTCATCGTACAGAAAGTACGTTTTTTCTTAAAGGGCGAATATCGCCTAGCCCATTGTTTCCAAGGGCAATAACATTTACCTTAACTTAAATTATATATTTTAATCGAATACTATTGTGTTTGAAAGACGAATGAATCAATGTGTGAAAGGATTAAATAAGAGAACGATACACTTGGCGGACAAATTGTACGCAACACGTATTTATTGTAATTTGTCTGCGTTTTTGATGTAAAAGTACATAACTTGTCTAAATTGTGAATACATGTATAGAACTTAGTTTAGTATTCAGCTTAGTTAGTAAATAGTTAACATACTTAGGTTAGCATTTAGGATATAACTAAGCATCACTACTTGGAATGCCGGATCATGTAGTGCACACAGTGCAAGGATTCATGATTGAGGTTATCCCAACTCGTGACGCTTGGAAATACACCATCCAGTCAGCACATACACAAACCTGAAAACTCAACACTTTCAATTTAAAATACAGTCACTTTATTAGAGACATCAACTTATTAGTCAAACACACTAACAAGCCAACAGGGACACATGTAGTCTGAGGGGGATAAGAGAACATCGTAACTACATATTTAGCATTGGATGACATACGAGAGTAAAAGTGGATTAAAATACACTCACGAATCAAGATTTGAAAGTGTACTTAACTAGCCAGGACTTCGGTCCTGTTAACTCTCTTTAACCAGAGATTAATTGTCTGGGCACCAATAGGGTGCGTGAGAAGGGCGAGTTGTCAATACAACTATTAAAACGCCACGTAACTTCGGTCTGATAAGCATTGTTAAGGACACAGGAGACAGAGTGATCTCTTTAGCAAATCAGAGAAGTAGTGTATGGTAGAATACATGAGTTACTAATGCCATTAGGTAGTTTACCAAGTTACTGTCCACCAAACTACAAACCCTAACTTTAGATGAGTCGATGACAGAATTAGATTAAATCTAATTGCCCAATAACAAGCCAGATCAGGAGGGGAGAGGGGAATCCTGTCATCACCTCACCTAAAGATAGAATTAGAGGGCTGCAACTCTAGCCCAAGAGAGACAACCGAGCTGCTCGGACTAAGAAAAGTCCAGAACCTTATCGAAGGTCAACCCTCGAGTCCATGGGTCCGTGGACACTAATGTGGCCCGCCTGAAGCGGGGTCCACGAGGAACTCGAACAGGGTTACCGCCCGTCGAATAGCGACACGCGGAAAACCATCAGAGGACAAATGGACTGAGACCAGGCAACAAGTGTCTGCCTGAGAGGGACTCGTTAGCTCTTGTATAGAGATAGAACATAGGCTAGATAGTGTGCTAGTTTGTTATATGAAATGTTTGATGTTCTATAATCTGTGATATGATGATGATGTAAAGCGCGGGCTGTTTAACCCACTGCGCCAACTGTAGATTGCCACAATAAATCGGCTATATCATAGCGAACGTATTTATTGTTTGTATTAATTAACACCTGTGTGAACCCATTAAGTTACCTAGACAAAGTAAGACGTCAACAGAGAGAGACAATATCAACATGTTGGATGGACAGAATGACTTCACCCATCCAATAGTCCCAGTAACAACAGAACAAAATATAAGTGAGAAAATACTTTACTCACTATGAAGAGTCAGAATGGCTCTACTCAGCAATAAGGGACAGTGGAACATGGACACCCACTCCTTTCCCCTTCTCCCCTTGTTGTTTTGTATTTGTGTTTGTAAGTGTGTTGTAAACCTTTTACCATAACACAGTAGGTTAATGCTCGTGTTGTATTCTTGTCATCCCTTTTCTATAGAAGAGAAGCAGGTGGTGGTTGAATTTGGTGGGACTATATCACTAACACTGGATCCTGGGTAAACAGCCAGAAAGTGAATGTCCTAACCATAGTCTGTATCTAGAAATACCCATGGACTGCTGCGCTCAATAGCTCCATAGCGAGCAACAGATAAATTAGCAGACAACTGACGGGGTGAGTGATTAAGTCCTAATTTAGTAGGAACATCCCACATGTGGACTTCAAGATCTAATAATCTACAAAGATGAAGATCAACAGAGTAACGGACAACAGTGTATCGTCTGCTTTACGTCTGAGAAGTATCACCTATAAGCCTTATCACTCAGCAAAATCAGTGAAACTGGGACAATCCTACAAGTTACTAAAACTAGCAACAGTGAAAGCCCTTCAACTGTTGGTTGGATTACCAAGTTAATATCCACAATGGATAAG
>JACEFZ010013813.1:0-82500 GCA_014155875.1 Cepaea nemoralis
AACCGGAGCAATCATCAACCTACGGGAATCGTCCGACACAGTTTAAGGGTCTGGAGATCGCAGACCTTAATCTACGTACACACTTAGGGGATATTTGCTCCAACTATTCAGACGAATTGGGCCCTAACATTACGCATCAGCATCAGCTGAAAAAAACAACAAGGAAATGAAAAATAAGGTAAGAAATATATTCCTTCTACTTCCTGTTAATTTACAAATTTTTACTCCGTGCCTCTGAAATTCTCGTCTTTACTAATATTACACATTGCACCCCTCTCGGGATTCTCCGTGGTGAAGTGGTCAAGCCGTCTGACTCGGGCTCCGAAGGTTGTATGATCGATTCCGGGCCGCGTCCTTCATTTCACGAATGCATTTTTCGGAGACTTCCGAGGGTCGTCGCTGGAGCTAGGAGTTGGGGCTTTGTGCAAACCTTTCCGCGCGCGGAAAGAAACTGAGCCATTGGGAAAAAAAACCCGTGCAATGCACCCGACCCTGTCGTTTTAAGCTAGATCTTATTGCACCACTCCCATACGAATCCGGATACGCCTTGTGTGTCTTTTCAGAATTTGCATTACCGAAAAAAATAACTATGTTAGCGAGAATCACTATTGTTAAGCAAAACGTCAAAGGAATGTCGCCGCTTTCAATGATTTAAGTTGTTTTTGGACCTATCAAAAGACATACTCCTTGGGTGGGGGTAAATATAAGACGGCTGGAAAAATTTCATAATGATGCAACAGACAGTTTTCAAAATAATTGATCGTGAATGAAGGCAAACAAATGTGGACATACTATAGGTAATGAGGTGCAACAGAAAAGCAACCAGAGGTGTCAATCGCATACCATCAAACGAAAACAAGTATTACATTCATCAGAAAGCCACCTTCACCAGCATAAGACAATGAAGTTGATACAAGAAAAAACATTGCAAATACAGACAATTTATTTCAAGCCAACGAAAGAGTAACAAGTAGATTGATCATCGCGTGACAGAACGTGACTTGTATCACCAGCACACGCGGGACAGATTCCTGAAACTCCCGCCTTTTGTATGCTTAAGCCCAGAGGGTTGTTAGCGTCCAGCAGCGTACGCGGTCGTCTAGGTAGACCATACCTCTTCTTTCATGAACAATGCCTTTCATCTCGGTTCTTTCTAAACCACTCCAACGTTATTACTATTACAATGTTCAAGTCTCCGAGACATCATATTTGTCAGCCAGTCTTCTTCTATGGCCGGCTCCGTGGCGATGGTTTTACGGACGCAGTTCGTAATCCCGCATACCCGCGTTCGAAACACAGCTGTGGGCGATTTTGCAGCAGACCGTCTTCCGATGGTTTTTTTTAATATGAAATGGCATGGGTGCCGGTCGTTCAGAAAGCAATGGCAAACTACTGAACGTAAACTTGCCAAGACATCAGCCAAAAAATTGCTGGGGTTGACTACAACGTCATGTACAGTATATGCAACTAACTTCTTCTATGGTCGGATCTTAAGTGATTGTATGTTTTTCTTCATCTTGATCTACGAGATTCTTAGAATCTGTTTGTAATATTATAGATTCAATCAATCAATCATGTGCCATGCCGGAAAGCGTGGGCGGTCATGATTCGCCATTTCACTCGATCACCAGAGTCGTGGATCAGCTCAGTGTTCCTGTCTCGTCCATGCCATGTGGCCAAGCCATCCAGGTATTTTCCTCTCGGTCTGCCTCTTGGTCTGTTCCCTTCGATCTTGCCAGCTGTCACTAAGTTCTCCAGTCCATTTCTTCTCATAACATGTCCAAAAAATTTTGACTGTCTACGTCTAATTTCTCTAATCAATCTACGATTTTCATTTGTCTCTTGTAGTACTTGGTCATTGGTTTTTCTATCTGTCCATGGTATTCTTTGCATTTTCCTCAGAAACCACATTTCTGCAGCCATCAGATGTTTTTCAGCTTGACTGCACATTGTCCAAGTTTCACATCCATACAAAAGAACAGGCTCTATGTATCCCCTCAACACTCTTTTTCTCGTTTCAATTGACATCATTTTATTGGTCAGAATGTTTTTCATCTTGCTAAAGGCTACTTTCGCAATGGCGATTCTTGTTCTAATCTCTTCAAGGCATCTGCCATCAGATGTTATGACTGTTCCGAGATAATTGAACCGATTCACTTGTTGAAGAATATTCCCATTTACTTGTATATTACATTGTGGTACTTCGTTCTTCCTAGTGACGACCATAACCTGTGTCTTCCTACAATTTAATTCCAACCCCAGCTGCTCACTGTGTACAACCACAGCGTCTACTAATTGTTGCAGATCCTGTGCATTGTCTGCAATCAATACTGTATCATCTGCATATCTAATGTTATTTATGTTTCGTCCTCCAATGCTGATTCCATTTAGGTCTTCTACATTTCTGAAAATATTTTCACTGTATAGGGAAAAAAGATCTGGAGACATTACACATCCCTGCCTAACACCTCTCTTAATAGGTTGATATTGTCCTACTTCATTATCAATCCTTATGGCAGCTTGTTGTTTCCAATATATGTTTTTTATAAGTCTAATGTCTTTTCTATCAATTTGTAGATCTGCAAGCATATCCACAATGTTGACATGTCTAACTCTATCAAAAGCCTTTGTGTAGTCAATAAAGCAAAGATGTATATCCTTGTTTACTTCTATAAGCACGTTCAATAACTGTTCGCAGCATATACACAGCATTTACTGTACCCTTTCCTTCTACAAACCCACATTGTTCTTCCCCTATTTCAGGTTGTATTTTCTTCCTCACTCTTTGCATGATAATTCGTAACAAAATCTTTGTGATGTGACTCATTATACTAATTGTTCTATGTTGATCACATTCTAAGGTTCCTGATTTCTTTGGGATTGCAATAAATACAGAATTACATAATTCAGAAGGTATATCTCCAGTATCATATAATGTGTTCAGCAGTCTAGTGACTTGCTCTAGTCCAAATTCTTCTAAAGCTTTAATCATTTCTGTTGTGATGTTATCTGCGCCGGGGGCCTTGCCAGCTTTCATATGCTTAAGAACATTTTGAACCTCCATCTTTAAAATTTCTGGTCCTTCATTATTAAATCTAATAGCATACTGTTCCTCTCTGTTATCATTATACAGGTCTTTCACATAATCTGTCCATACATGTAGAATCTGATCTTTTTCTATTATGATTTTGCCATCTTTAGTTTTTAGACAGCTTGTTGATGTACTTGTTCTTTTATTAGTTAGTTAGTTAGTTAGTCGACAGATCATCCTCGTTGCACATCGAACCATTCAGTCCATAAGTGCTCGGATCCCCTCCTCAGCAAATCCCGCAGCGTGTAGCGGCTAACGACGCCAGTTCTGTGTTGGTTTATCAATCTTCTTTGGCTTCCTGCGTAGTGTTCTTGTTTGGCCACCCCTCTTTTAATTTGCTGCTCCCGCAGTCTGGCCATTGTTGTAGATTCACAGTCATCACTTGTTTCCCGCAAAAGTCTCACTTCTCGTAGAGCATTCAGAATGTCAGCCTGGTCCATGGCGCGTCCGCCCTCCACAGTAGCCTCACCTGCGAGCTTGTCAGCCCGCTCATTTCCTTGTACTCCCGCATGACCTGGCACGAAGATGAAACTAATCTTTGCCAGCCGAGACTGCTTCAGAGGCAGCAACCATTCTCTTCGGATCGACCCCTCCTCTATCCTCTTGATCATGTTCATTGAGTCGCTAAGGAAACAAGCCCTAGTGAATGTCTGTGTCTCGAGCCATGTTATTGCTTTACTTACTGCCATGACTTCCATGGTCAGGCTACTTGTGGTTTCAGTGAAAGCACCAGAGTCCTCCTTCACAATTCTCCCTCCGGCCCGAGCTGTAAAGGCCCATGAGCTTCTCACATGTCGGACGACCGACCCATCTGTGTAGATGACCGCGTCACCGTCTAGCGAATTCTCGAAAATCAATGCTTGTACTTCAGCCTCAACAGCAGCCGGATTTTCTTGTCTGCATTTTCTATCTAGTTGGATGCAACCTGAAAAGGATGTGCAGAAGTCTGTTGGCACTTGCACCCACTCCTCGCTAGGTTCTAAGTCCTCAAGTGAACACACCTGTTGAAGAATGTCTTCGGCTTCACCCATCCACGACCGTCCTCTTTTTAACCTGCTGCCCTTCACCTTCCTAATTTCACTATGCAGTGGATGTTGTGTGTTTGCGTTAATTCTGAGGTAGGCGCGTGCCCTGCAAACTTGTATTCTCTCTTCAATGGTCTTTTATTAGTAAGTTCCTGAATTCTTTTGTGCACTAATTTGGTATTTTGACTGTTGTGTTGTTTTTCAATTTCTAAGCACTTTTCCTCAAGCCATGATTCTTTTGCCTTCCTACATAATACTCTGACTTGTCTGTGAATTTCTTCATATTTGACAGGATTATTTTTGTTGAGTCTTCTTGTTTCCATTAAGTGTAAAATTTCCTCAGTCATCCATTTCTTACGACCCACCTTCTTTAATTTTGGAATAGTTGTTTCTTCAGCCACATTGATTGAATTCTTTAACATTTCACATTGATCATCCACATCCTGGAATAGGATCTCTAGATCAGACAATATTTCAAATCTGTTCTGTACTTCTATGTTGAATTTGTTTTGTATTTCCTTATCATTACTCAATGTACACAAGTCATATTTAGTGTTTCCTGTTATATACTTGACTTTCTTCAACTTTATCCTCAATGTTCCTGTGAGTAATCTGTGGTCACTATAACAATCAGCACTGGGAACTGTTTTTGCTACTGTTAGCGCGTTTCTAAATCTTCTGCTAATGAGAATGTAGTCAATCTGGTTCCTAAGCCTGCTATCAGGACTCCTCCAGGTCCATAATCTTCTAGGGTGTTGCTTGAACCAGGTAGTTTCCTACAATCATTTCCTGTTCTTTTGCCCACTCTACTAGTCTGTATCCTCTTTCATTTCTCTCTCCTAAACCATAGTTTCCTACTGTGTATCTATCCCCTTGATTTCCTACTTTTGCATTGAAGTCCCCTATTATGATGTTTATTTCTGAATTTTTACATTTCTTTAAGGCAGACTCTATGTCATTATAAAATTCATCTACACTATCTTCACTGGACTCTCCTGTTGGGGCATATACCTGAATAACATTTATGTTAAAAGGTCTGTCACTCAATTTAACTAGTAGAACTCTGTCCGACACGGCCCAATATCCCTGAACAGACGTTGATGTTTTCCGGTCCAAAATTATTGCCACTCCCCTATGTCGATCTTCACCTCCAGAATAAATAATCTTAAAATCTTTATGTATCTTGATGCCTGCTCCTGTCCATCTCGTTTCGCACATACCTAATATATTAATTTTTTCTCTTTGAATTTCTTGTGTTATGTTCTCTAATGTTCCGTCGTTGCTTAACGTCCTAACGTTCCATGTTCCTAATTTTAATGTCTCTGTCCTTGTCTTGCGATGATCAGTCTTTAAGCGAATCATAATAAACTAGGCACTTTCAAAGAGGTAGTTTGCCGTTGCTTTCCTCTATGGCAGTGACCATACTGGCCGGATGACCGCAATCATTGTCTCTCGAAAGAGATCTTCTGCTTGCCGTCGCGAAACTCGAGACCATAACCAACAAATATCTTGGTTACACGTGGTTACACGCCCGCTTCACACGCGTGATCCGGGACTGTTTCCGGATCCGGTCAGGGATATGCACTACTGACGAGCTCAAATGAGGACGAAACTCGAGTATAGTGCTTCCATATTGACGTGGATAGGCCTTAGGTTCATACCAGAATGCGATCGGCGTTGCCAGTAGTGGGTTGTGCTCAATATTTAAACAACAAATATCTGTCGGCTGCCCTCAAAATTTCATCCACCACCCGCCTTCTGTGGCTTCTTTTGAACACTTCCAATACACGAAAACGAAATAACATCACATAATCCAAAGGAAAAACACTATCCACACGAAATCCACGGGAATTTCCATAGGAAATCCACAGAAAAACACTGAACAGCGTCTCCCCTAAGAACAACGAGTCATCGCGTCGCCATTATAACGGAAGCATACATTTTAGATTACAATCGTTAATTGTCTTCTTGCAATCAATCACCACAAAGCTTGTTGGCCTGCAATAGATTTCCAACACCCTCTCTCGCCTTGATTGTACATTCTGTCAGACTTGATGTTCGTCGATCTCTTGCTGTTGTCTCCCCACTTATATCATATCTACCTCTTGCTCGCTTCAACCATACCCTCCTGTATGGTTTTATAATAGTGTTATTTTTTATTTTTGTTAGGAGCGGCTGACCGAGTGGCTAGAACGCCGGATTCTCCTTCGGGAGACCCGGGTTCGAATCCTCGGTAAGGTTGTAGATTTTTTTTTCTGTCGGGTCAAAAAGAAATCCTAACCTGCACAGTTCGCGGCGACTGCACTAGCCAGGCGGCCTTTATTCCTCAGGCTCAAAGACCCCCCTGCCATACACCGCAAGGTTCTATATATTGGCAGTAAATGACAGTTATGACAGCTATCAGACATGACAGTGGGATCATACACTTGTTCCACATATAATGAAATATCGTTAAAATGCAATACCGTCAGCTGCCAGCACTGGTTCTGCATCAAAGAATATATGCTACTAGAGCAAGTGGAAGCCCGAGAAGAAATGGATTGAGGCTACCCCGTCTGGCCACACTCTACCGCGTCTAGTCACACGCTACCGCGTCTAGCCACACTCTACCGCGTCTAGCCCCACTCTACCGCGTCTAGCCACACGCTACCGCGTCTAGCCACACGCTACCGCGTCTAGCCACACGCTACCGCCGTCCCCCGCATATTGGATGGTCTAGCCACACCATACCGCATCCCTCGAGTACCGGGTGGTCTAGCCACACGCTACCCCGTCTAGCCACACGCTACCCCCGTCCCCCGAGTACTGGATTCTATGAGATAATATCCAGCTAGCACAGTACACCCAACAGGTCGGGAGGCGTAGAAGCAAGTCAGTGTTCTCTGTATACAACATCGCGACTGTCACGTGATCAAACCCCCATTGAGATAGGTTGTTTACGCTGAACTGGATTCCCAGATCCACCCAACATAAAATGGGTACCGGACAATGTTCTGCGAAATAAAGGCGGCGCGAGGCTCATTGACCACATGACGTCTATTGTTATATTAGTCACATGGATCACGTGACCTCTATTGTTATATTAGGTGTAGCAAACCGGCTCTGTGCCGACGGAGTTTCGGTCGGAGTTCGTAATCCCGCATACTGGGTACGAGACACACCTACAGACCGCTTTGCGTTGGTTTCCATACAATGGTATGAGTGCCGGTCTTTCAGAAATCAATGGCACACTACTGAACGTAAACTTGCCAAGAAATCACAAACAGCCGGAAAAAACGCTACAGTTGACTACCATGTTCTATAAAGGATATGCAACTACCTAGCAAACCGGTTAAGAATGTACTTGATCTTAAAAAAATACTGCTCACTAATCATGGAGGAACCGGGAGGAGAGGCGCTAGTCACAGGCTCTGGAACTTCAATAACCCCTCCCCACGACGCATAACGGTATAAGTGGAAGACAACACCAACAACAATAATAACAACAACAACCTCTCAAGCGCAGATCTGTCTATAACTATATGAGGCTAGCACCATGTACCTAAATGTTTTGGGGCAGTGAAGGCGGCCGGCGTTGTAATGACCAGATCATCCATCCAGTGGTGATGAGTCTGTAGAACCATAGGGTTCGAACCATATCCCCCATTGCCTCATGGCGGAGGAAGAAATATCCTAGTTCTTTCTATACAAGATGGCCTGTGGTTTACCTGTCATTAGTAATACCCTCCTTTAGTTATCTATACCTATAACGTGATGTGCACTTACAGCAGGAGATCTCCAATATAGATGTATGTGCACTTACAGCAGGAGATCTCCAATATAGATGTATGTGCACTTACAGCTGGAGATCTCCAATATAGATGTATGTGCACTTACAGCTGGAGATCTCCGATATCGATGTATGTGCACTTACCAGCAGGAGATCTCCAATATAGATGTATGTGCACTTACAGCAGGAGATCTCCAATATAGATGTATGTGCACTTACAGCTGGAGATCTCCGATATAGATGTCTGTGCACTTACAGCAGGAGATCTCCAATATAGATGTATGTGCACTTACAGCAGGAGATCTCCAATATAGATGTATGTGCACTTACAGCTGGAGATCTCCAATATAGATGTATGTGCACTTACAGCTGGAGATCTCCAATATAGATGTATGTGCACTTACAGCAGGAGATCGCCAATATAGATGTATGTGCACTTAAAGCAGGAGATCTCCAATATAGATGTATGTGCACTTACAGCTGGAGATCTCCAATATAGATGTATGTGCACTTACAGCAGGAGATCTCCAATATAGATGTATGTGCACTTACAGCAGGAGATCTCCAATATAGATGTATGTGCACTTACAGCAGGAGATCTCCAATATAGATGTATGTGCACTTACAGCAGGAGATCTCCAATATAGATGTATGTGCACTTCCAGCAGGAGATCTCCGATATAGATGTATGTGCACTTCCAGCAGGAGATATCCGATATAGATGTATGTGCACTTCCAGCTGGAGATCTCCAATATAGATGTATGTGCACTTCCAGCAGGAGATCTCCAATATAGATGTATGTGCACTTACAGCAGGAGATCTCCAATATAGATGTATGTGCACTTCCAGCAGGAGATCTCCAATATAGATGTATGTGCACTTATAGCTGGAGATCTCCAATATAGATGTATGTGCACTTACAGCAGGAGATCTCCGATATAGATGTATGTGCACTTACAGCAGGAGATCTCCAATATAGATGTATGTGCACTTACAGCAGGAGATCTCCAATATAGATGTATGTGCACTTACAGCAGGAGATCTCCAATATAGATGTATGTGCACTTACAGCAGGAGATCTCCGATATAGATGTATGTGCACTTCCAGCAGGAGATCTCCAATATAGATGTATGTGCACTTACAGCAGGAGATCTCCAATATAGATGTATGTGCACTTACAGCAAGAGATCTCCAATATAGATGTATGTGCACTTACAGCAGGAGATCTCCAATATAGATGTATGTGCACTTACAGCAGGAGATCTCCGATATAGATGTATGTGCACTTACAGCAGGAGATCTCCAATATAGATGTATGTGCACTTACAGCAGGAGATCTCCAATATAGATGTATGTGCACTTACAGCAGGAGATCTCCAATATAGATGTATGTGCACTTACAGCAGGAGATCTCCGATATAGATGTATGTGCACTTCCAGCAGGAGATCTCCAATATAGATGTATGTGCACTTACAGCTGGAGATCTCCAATATAGATGTATGTGCACTTACAGCTGGAGATCTCCAATATAGATGTATGTGCACTTACAGCAGGAGATCTCCAATATAGATGTATGTGCACTTACAGCTGGAGATCTCCAATATAGATGTATGTGCACTTACAGCTGGAGATCTCCGATATAGATGTATGTGCACTTACAGCAGGAGATCTCCAATATAGATGTATGTGCACTTACAGCAGGAGATCTCCAATATAGATGCATGTGCACTTACAGCAGGAGATCTCCGATATAGATGTATGTGCACTTCCAGCAGGAGATCTCCGATATAGATGTATGTGCACTTCCAGCAGGAGATCTCCGATATAGATATATGTGCACTTACAGCTGGAGATCTCCGATATAGATGTATGTGCACTTACAGCTGGAGATCTCCAATATAGATGTATGTGCACTTACAGCTGGAGATCTCCAATATAGATGTATGTGCACTTACAGCAGGAGATCTCCAATATAGATGTATGTGCACTTCCAGCAGGAGATCTCCGATATAGATGTATGTGCACTTCCAGCAGGAGATCTCCGATATAGATGTATGTGCACTTCCAGCAGGAGATCTCCGATATAGATGTATGTGCACTTACAGCTGGAGATCTCCGATATAGATGTATGTGCACTTACAGCTGGAGATCACCAATATAGATGTATGTGCACTTACAGCTGGAGATCTCCAATATAGATGTATGTGCACTTACAGCAGGAGATCTCCGATATAGATGCATGTGCACTTACAGCTGGAGATATCCAATATAGATGTATGTGCACTTACAGCAGGAGATCTCCAATATAGATGCATGTGCACTTACAGATGGAGATCTCCAATATAGATGCATGTGCACTTACAGCAGGAGATCTCCAATATAGATGTATGTGCACTTACAGCAGGAGATCTCCAATATAGATGTATGTGCACTTACAGCAGGAGATCTCAAATATAGATGTATGTGCACTTACAGCAGGAGATCTCCAATATAGATGTATGTGCACTTACAGCAGGAGATCTCCAATATAGATGTATGTGCACTTACAGCAGGAGATCTCCAATATAGATGTATGTGCACTTACAGCAGGAGATCTCCAATATAGATGTATGTGCACTTACAGCAGGAGATCTCCGATATAGATGTATGTGCACTTACAGCAGGAGATCTCCGATATAGATGTATGTGCACTTACAGCAGGAGATCTCCAATATAGATGCATGTGCACTTACAGCAGGAGATCTCCAATATAGATGTATGTGCACTTACAGCAGGAGATCTCCAATATAGATGTATGTGCACTTACAGCAGGAGATCTCCAATATAGATGTATGTGCACTTACAGCAGGAGATCTCCAATATAGATGTATGTGCACTTACAGCAGGAGATCTCCGATATAGATGTATGTGCACTTACAGCTGGAGATCTCCGATATAGATGTATGTGCACTTACAGCAGGAGATCTCCAATATAGATGCATGTGCACTTACAGCAGGAGATCTCCGATATAGATGTATGTGCACTTACAGCAGGAGATCTCCGATATAGATGTATGTGCACTTACAGCTGGAGATCTCCGATATAGATGTATGTGCACTTACAGCAGGAGATCTCCGATATAGATGTATGTGCACTTACAGCTGGAGATCTCCAATATAGATGTATGTGTACTTACAGCAGGAGATCTCCGATATAGATGTATGTGCACTTACAGCTGGAGATCTCCAATATAGATGTATGTGCACTTACAGCAGGAGATCTCTGATATAGATGTATGTGCACTTACAGCTGGAGATCTCCGATATAGATGTATGTGCACTTACAGCAGGAGATCTCCGATATAGATGTATGTGCACTTACAGCTGGAGATCTCCGATATAGATGTATGTGCACTTACAGCAGGAGATCTCCGATATAGATGTATGTGCACTTACAGCTGGAGATCTCCGATATAGATGTATGTGCACTTACAGCAGGAGATCTCCAATACAGATGTATGTGCACTTACAGCAGGAGATCTCCGATATAGATGTATGTGCACTTACAGCTGGAGATCTCCAATATAGATGTATGTGCACTTACAGCAGGATATCTCCAATATAGATGTATGTGCACTTACAGCAGGAGATCTCCAATATAGATGTATGTGCACTTACAGCTGGAGATCTCCAATATAGATGCATGTGCACTTACAGCTGGAGATCTCCAATATAGATGTATGTGCACTTACAGCTGGAGATCTCCAATATAGATGTATGTGCACTTACAGCAGGAGATCTCCAATATAGATGTATGTGCACTTACAGCAGGAGATCTCCAATATAGATGTATGTGCACTTACAGCAGGAGATCTCCAATATAGATGTATGTGCACTTACAGCAGGAGATCTCCGATATAGATTATGTGCACTTCCAGCAGGAGATCTCCAATATAGATGTATGTGCACTTACAGCTGGAGATCTCCAATATAGATGCATGTGCACTTACAGCAGGAGATCTCCGATATAGATGTATGTGCACTTACAGCAGGAGATCTCCGATATAGATGTATGTGCACTTACAGCTGGAGATCTCCAATATAGATGTATGTGCACTTACAGCTGGAGATCTCCAATATAGATGTATGTGCACTTACAGCAGGAGATCTCCAATATAGATGTATGTGCACTTACAGCTGGAGATCTCCAATATAGATGTATGTGCACTTACAGCTGGAGATCTCCAATATAGATGTATGTGCACTTACAGCAGGAGATCTCCAATATAGATGTATGTGCACTTACAGCAGGAGATCTCCAATATAGATGCATGTGCACTTACAGCTGGAGATCTCCAATATAGATGTATGTGCACTTACAGCAGGAGATCTCCAATATAGATGTATGTGCACTTACAGCAGGAGATCTCCAATATAGATGTATGTGCACTTACAGCAGGAGATCTCCAATATAGATGTATGTGCACTTACAGCTGGAGATCTCCAATATAGATGTATGTGCACTTACAGCTGGAGATCTCCAATATAGATGTATGTGCACTTACAGCTGGAGATCTCCAATATAGATGTATGTGCACTTACAGCAGGAGATCTCCAATATAGATGTATGTGCACTTACAGCAGGAGATCTCCAATATAGATGTATGTGCACTTACAGCTGGAGATCTCCAATATAGATGTATGTGCACTTACAGCTGGAGATCTCCAATATAGATGTATGTGCACTTACAGCAGGAGATCTCCAATATAGATGTATGTGCACTTACAGCAGGAGATCTCCGATATAGATGTATGTGCACTTACAGCAGGAGATCTCCGATATAGATTATGTGCACTTACAGCTGGAGATCTCCAATATAGATGTATGTGCACTTACAGCAGGAGATCTCCAATATAGATGTATGTGCACTTACAGCAGGAGATCTCCGATATAGATGTATGTGCACTTACAGCAGGAGATCTCCGATATAGATTATGTGCACTTCCAGCAGGAGATCTCCAATATAGATTTATGTGCACTTACAGCAGCAGATCTCCGATATTGATGTAGGTGCACTTACAGCAGAAGAAAAACAATCGGGAAAACAAGGCGCCTCGTCAACCAACACAGAACTGGCACTATTAGCCACCGGACGCTGATGCATATGCTGGGGGGAGGATCGGAGCACCTATGGACATGTCCAGAGTGCAATGAAGATACCCCAACCGATAACTGATAACTGACTGACAGCAGGAGATCTCCGATCTAGATGTAGATGCTCTTCCAGCAGGAGATCTCCAATATAGATGTGTGTGCACTTACAGCTGGAGATCTCCAATATAGATGTATGTGCACTATGAGCAGGATATCTTTAATATAGATTAATGCGCACATACACGAGGACATCTTAAACCTCACAGTATAGCATTCCTTTTAGTATTACACACCACCCGCTGGTTTAAAACGTAAACAAATAAAGGATTCGAACTGTCAAGGTTTATCCTACAGCCCTATGAACAAACACGCACTAAGGTTCAACCACCAAAACCGTGCCCAGTTTAAAACGTTGCATATCGAATTTGTTGAACGTATTTTTGCTTCCTCTCAAATATATATTTCCAATAATTTCAAAACAGAAGAATTCATGAATGCGTTGTCCTTCAAGAAGAAAGTATAGATTTAATCAAGCGGGTTTATTACGTGGTCCGTGTCAATTCTTGGCAGTCTGCAACAGTGAGGGTAATTCCACGTCTAACTCCGTGATCATCTTGTGAGTCCGGGTTGTCTTAAACTGTCATTTTATTCATACTTTCTCTCTCTCTCTCGCTCACAGGCGACTAGTTCCTGGCTCCGTGTGCGCGCCGGGCGAGCAAATATGGACATCTGTGAGGTGGCAGTGCTGATAATGGCGGTATCGGAGAAACAGATGGTGGCTGGCGGTCGGGTTGTCGCAGCAGGGGCAGTGCCGGTCGCCTGAGTCGGGCTAAAATACAACCCGGCGCCATCTTGAAATGTCTGCAGGGTTGATTCATAAATGTGACAGGTATTAATGTTCAGGTCACCGTGGCCGAATGGATCAAAATGCTCACTCTTAAACTTCCAATGTTCTGATGCCAAGGTAGCATGTTCAGCCTCTCACCTCAGAAGTCGGAGTGGGTTCGCTTGATGGCGAGGGACACTGGTAAAAGGGACAGCTAATCCACTCGTATAAATCAGACCAGTGTGCTAGAAGTAGTAACACTTGTGTGGACTACGCTTGAATTCAAGACAAGCGAACGCAACACACACGCACACACACACACACACGCACACACACAGAGACACACACAGACACACGCACGCACGCACGCACGCACACAAAATATTTCATTTACAGATCGAATTAGATTTTTTTTAAAAATAAACTCACTGTCATTTACTGCCAATATAATACCTTGCAGTGTATGGCAGAGGGGTCTTTGAGCCTGAGGGATTAAGGCTGCCTGGCTAGTGTAGTCGCCGCGAACTGTGCAGGTTAGGGTTTCTTTTTGCCTCCGACAGAAAAAAAAATCCCACACCTTACGTGAGAGCGTTATTTCACAAATAGAACTGGTCACTCGCATCAGAAGTAGACAGTCCTCATACTTTGATCATGTCATGAGAAGGGGACAGCTGGAGTATGTCGTCACAACGGGAAGGTTGGAGGGGGGGAACAGGGGGAGACCAAGAGAGAAGAAGCTGGACAGTATGACGTCATGGCATGGAGGAACATCAGTATCAGAAAGTATTGGCAGCACAAAAGACAGAAGGTTGTGGACAGACATGATCACCAACGCCACACGGCAAGGATTATAAGAAGATTGGCAGTACACGAGACAGAAGGCTGTGGACAGATATGATCACCAACGCGACACCGTATGGACTATAAGAAGTGGCCTAAAAGTCGACAGGGTCGACTTAATTACACCGGGTTTTATCCCATATGGCTCAGTCTCTTTCCGCAGCGCGAAAAGCGTCGCACAAAGCACGAACTCCGTAGCTCCAGCGACGACCCTCAGGAGCCTCCGAAAACATGCACTCGTGAACCTAAGGACGCCCCCCTCCCCACCGCCCCCCTCCCGCCCCCACCCCCCGGAATCGAACGCACAACCTTCGGAACTCGAGTCAGACGGCTTGACCACTTCTCCACGGAGACTCCGGCATGACACGGAGAAAGGGCTATAGAAAGAAGAAAAGGGCGTGGAACCATTAAAAGTGCGAGATTTATATTTGTAGAGTGGCAAAGAGAGATATTGATTAACACATGTAGAGTGGCAAAGAGAGATGTTGATTAACACCGATAGAATGGCAAAGAGAGATGTTCATTAACACCTGTAGAATAGCAAAGAGAGATGGTGATTAACACCTGTAGAATGGCAAAGAGAGATGCTGATTAACACCTGTAGAATGGTCAAGAGAGATGTTGATTAACACCTGTAGAATGGTCAAGAGAGATGGTGATTAACACCTGTAGAATGGTCAAGAGAGATGGTGATTAACACCTGTAGAATGGTCAAGAGAGATGGTGATTAACACCTGTAGAATGGCAAAGATAGATGTTGATTAACACCTATAGAATGGCCAAGATAGATGTTGATATCACATGACCTACCTGACACCAGAAAGACGGAAGCAATCGGTATACTTCTTCTTCTTCTGCGTTCATCCGAAGAGTTTGTTTTTTATCGGACGTGACTGCGTTGCGAATGCTTACAGCAGAGCTGCGTTCTTGCGCCGCTAGGCCGACACATCTGACTTATGCGGGCATTTGTTGACCGGGTTACCGTTCCCGGGGGTATAGGTATATAAGGATTCGAACTCCTTATCTTCAAACAACGGACAAGTGCACATGGACTACGACCAGCTAGACGTGGTTACAGACTTCTTGTGGTTTGAGATCTGGGTCTGACCAGGATCAGGTTGCTAATCAGGTCTTACTTAGTCAGATATGACTGAGCTACCGTATGACAGTAGTCGGAACTGTCTGATTTCTGAAAGCGCAGAATGTTAGGCTGCTCTCGCCAAACCCGACACCCCGCATTGTGTCAACGGCTTCGAGCGCAACTAGGATGGTGCAAGCTTTTCGTGAGGAAATGCAACCTAACGACTAAATCTAATGGCAGGGCAGACCAGGCCCTAAGCCTTGGTCGCAACTGGTTTAGGATCCAAGCTCCGACAGACGGACAGTTAGAGCATTTCTTTGCTAATTCGACAGCTTCTGCAGCTTGTCTTGTTTCAGACGTATTGTTGTTACCTTTCCTCTGGAGTAAACTGGGCAGGCTGAGAAAGGGATCATGCTGCATAGGCAACACATGGTCTCTACAATTCACCGCAGACTTTGTGCTATGAAGAGGTATAACTCCATTTCATACATTATCGTCTGTCAAGACGGCCAGATGCCAATCAGTCAGAATACAAGTGGAAGATGATGATGACCAGTAGTCATAGTGTTTTCATCGACACCGACACTCGGCAAATAATGATGTGTCATGCCAACGTCATCGGGGTAACTTGGGACATCTCAAAATGGTATTCACATCAGGAGGCCATATTATGCTCATGATATATGGGTGAAACTAATATACTGACCCATGACATAACGCCTGTACCCTCAAACCCCGCAACAAAATCTAGTTTACTCCGTGGAACATCTATACAAATAAAATGGTATAACTTCAACAACCGGGACAAGACGAAATACTCATCATCATCACCATCATCTTCCACGTCTGCCGTCAAGCGTTGTGGGGAAGAATAATTTGCGTTCCAGCGCCCGATGGGCGGCACTGGATAGTGTCATTCCGTGTGGTTGTACTATGTCTCTGATGTCGTCAATCCATTTTCTTCTTAGACGTCCTCGTGGTCTCGTCGCAGATGATCTTTGATGTAAGGCCAGTGATGGTAGTTGCTGATGTTGCATTCTAACGACATGGCCAAATCACGTGATCTTCTGTCTTTCAATAAATGTGGCACAAGGTGCTGATCTCACAGTCTGTCTGATAATAGCATTTCTTACTATTAAGTTGGCAGCTCTCCTCAGGCATCTCATTTCGCAGGTTTTCGCCTGGTGTAATTTGGATAAAGTCCAGGTTTGAGATTGGTAGCATAGGGTTGGTGTGAATATGCTGTTTATTATCTGTCGTTTTGCGGACATGGGTATGTTTGGATGTTTCAGTAAGGGTGATAGTTGATATGTAAGTGCACTAGCATTTTGACATCTGATTTCAATTTCTCTGTCCAATCTGCCATCTTCTGTGGTCATACTTCTTTGAATTCTTTAACTTGTGTCAGAGTTGTGTTATTTATCTGTATACTTAGTGGGCCTGGCGATCTGCTAACTTGCATTACTTCGGTTTTGGCTGTGTTTATACTCATATTGTATCTGCTGCAGGTTGAATCCTCAGATTAGTAATATGATTTTGTAGTCTTCCCTCATCGCTGTAAACCAGGCACTGATCGTCTGCAAATAGACGTTCATTTATTCCCTGTGGGTCAGTTGTTTCATCTGAAGTAAAGAGTTCTAAATTTTCTGAATCTGTTCTGTCGAGACTTGCTTCTTTGGAAATTCTGTCCATGTAGATATTGAATAGCAGGGGAGAGAGCACACATCCCTGTCTCACTCCTGTATTGACTGTGAACATATCTGATATACCTTCCTGTGTTCTTACTGCACTTTGGCGAGTGGTACATGGCTATGATGTTTTCTAGCAGTTGCCCTTGTATCCCATAGTCTTCAAGGATGGTCCATAATTTGTATCTTTCTACTCTATCGAAAGCCTTTTCCTGATCTACAAATACAATATTCTGCTGGACACTATATTCGATAGTTTTTTCGCATATTTGTCTAAGTGTAAATAGTGCATCAGTGCAACTTTTACCTTTCCGAAAACCAAATTATGCTTTGCTTAACTGTTGTTCAACTATTGGTCTAGCTCTTTGTTCCAATAGTTTTGCATACATTTTCCCTATATGGCTCAGGAGTGATATACCACGGTATGTTTCGCATTCTCTCATATTGCCTTTCTTTTTCCATATTGGTACTATTATTGCCTGTTGCCTATTGTCTGGGACTTTTCTTTCTTCCCATGCTATATTAAAAAGTCTTGTTAGCCATTTAACTCCTGTTTCCCCACAGGCCTGAATAGCTTCTGTGGTTATTCCATCTGGACCTGGTGATTTGTTTTTAGGACTTTTCTGTATAACTGCTTTGACTTCTGCAGGTATGAAATTTGGTTCTTGCTATCCCTGGCATTTAGGCACAAAAGTGAGGTTTTTTATGTTATGTGTGGGGTTAAGTAGTTCTTGAAAGTATTCTGTCCACCTTGCTAGTCTTTGTTGTGGATTAAATATCGGTATACCTCTTTTGCTGTTTATGATGATGGTTGGGTTGTAGCATGCATCTCTGTTTCTCATTTTATTGACACGTTTATAAAATTCTCTTGGGTAGTCTTTGCTAAGGGTCGCCATCTGATCATCTTATATTCTCCAGGATTCATCTTTAGATGCTCTAATAGTTCGTTTGGCATTACGTCGTGCTATTCTAACAGTAATATAGTCCTGTTCAGATTTAGTTGTGATCCACTTTTTGAATGCTACCTTCTTTTTGGATATGTTATCTTTAACTTCGTTGTTCCACCAGGCTGTTCTTAATCTTTTGTCCTACCCTATTTTCTTTGTTCCACATTTATTTTCCAGTGTGTCGAGCATGGCAGCCTTGAAACATGTCCATTCCTTATCTACGTTTGAGTGGTCATCAGGGATGTTCTTATGTAGGTTTTTGATTTCTTGATTGAATTCGTCTTTAACCGTATTTTCCTGCAGCCTCCTATAATTGATGACATGTGTTGTTACCTTTTTGTTTCTTATTTTCCTGTGTGGTGAAATCTTTTTTATTATGACTGGTTTGTGATCAGTATCAACATCTGTATTTGGGAGTGCTCTTGAATCTAATAGTAGTCTTCTGTCTGATTTCCTAATTAGAATAAAGTCAATTTGAGATGCTTGGTCTATGTCATTCCATTTATACCAGGCTTTGGTGTGGCTACGACGATGTTGAAAACAACTATTTTCTATTATTAGTCCATGTTCGGAGCATATGTTGAGTAGATGTTGACCATTGCTGTTACAATCAGTCTCTGTGTCGCTGAATGGCTCCATACAATCCTCCCACGGTGTTCTTCGTGTGCCTATTCGTCCGTTAAAATCACCCATCACAACTAGTTCATCTGTCTCCTTGACATTATTTAACGTGTCTGCAAGTTTATCAAAATATTCGTCTTTGTCTTCGTCGCTGTAAGTGTCATTACATGGGGCGTATGTTTGTATGACAGTTGTTGTTCTATTTCCTTCTTTGATCTGTACTAGTATTATCCTTTCTGATATAAATTTAGTGTTGATAATAGCTTTCGCTTTGTCTGGTTGTAACAAAAAACCCACTCCATGTTTAGCTGTAGCTCGCTGGTCGACGCCACTCCATGTGTTCGTTTCGTGTTCTGCCCCTTCTTCCTAGTGTCTGCGTGTCCTAATAATTGAATATTTGATTTTTTCATAAACTCTACGAGAGCTGGTTCCTTATATCCTAGACCAGTAACATTTCAAGTCGCGAAAATCTCCTTTCTATTTGTGGTATTTCGAAGTTTAGCAGCCGTTAGTCGCTTGTTGTTGTTGTTCGGCTTCGGTGTGTCGTTTCCGGCGTGAACGCTGATAGAGTTACGTTTTTCTTTCAATTTCCTCCATAATTCTCGAGCAATAGTTCTTGAACAAATAAATTCCCTGCCGGTTTGCTGGACCTGTCGTAGGTTCATCATTATTTGAACAGATTGATGTTATGAAACACTCACAGAACACATAATTAATCTCTGAATTGAACGACGCGGTTTACACCGCCATCTTGATGAAGGGACGAAATACTAAATGAACTAATTAAAGCAGCAATAGAAGTAGGAACAGCATGGCTACATAGACTATTCAACTATGTTTGGGTAGAACAAAAGACACCACGAGACTGGGGAAACGCCATAATTATCCCAATTTGAAAAGAAAAAAAGAAAAAAAAACAAAGGCAGCAAACGAGAATGCACACAATACAGAGGCATTTCCCTTTTGAGTCATCCTGGGAAAATATTTTGCAAAATTCTTGAGAAAAGATTATGAACTACCTACCATAGAACCCCAGCTAAGCGAAACACAGCTTAGATTTAAGAAAAACAAAGGATGCACAGATGCCATTTTTGCGCTTATACAACTTATAGAAAAATCAATCGAATTCAATGAAACCCTCTACTTAGCCTTTGTCGACCAAGAAAAGGCATTTGATAGAGTAGATAGAAACAAGCTGTGGGAAATCCTTAAACAATATGGAGTGAGTACGCATCTAACTAACCTATGTAGAAGCTTATACAACAACAGTGAATGCATAGTGAGAGCAACTGGAGGGCACTCAGAACCCTTCACCATAAGATCCGGAGTACGACAAGGTTGTGTCCTGTCCTCTCTCTTAGATAAGATAAGTTACTGAAATTGTTGTTGATGATAATTTTGTTGAAATAAATTATAAATATTGTTTTACCATAAAAAAGCTTACACAGAGTTTCTCCCTTTGCTATGTAAATGTTAATTATAATAGTCTCTGTACACCAAATCAAACTGCATTTATCAATTCCAGTTTTGAGTGCCAAGCAACTTACGCAGGTAAAACGGAACGACTGTTAGCAAATCCAGTAACCGAACATATACCAGTACGGGTGGAAAAGAGTCTTCGGAAAAACCCGTGCGGTTGACAGCCTATAAAATGCCACATTCGGTCATCTCTCAAAAACTACTAAACTGCGGCCATAAAGTTAACAAGGAAACAGCGTTTCGCATACTGTACTCGACGAACAATAAACCAGTATTTAAATACGCCGAACGGTAACAATTACGCATCTTAAACCAGGGTTGTGCTGACAGAAAGATTTCACAGTGACTGCGATTAACGTGGGGATAACATTGCTCAGTATTCGAACAGTATTATTGACTGTGTGTGTTGTGTATCCAGCCAAATAAAGATTCATCCATGCACTTCATCTGGTATATAATACATTTATAATACTGCAGAATGCACCCGACGAGATGCAGCGAAATATGCCAGGCAATAAACCATGTCTGTAGTTTTTATCTATGTTTAATTCAAATATTGAGCACAACCCACCACTGGCAACGCCGATCGCATTCTGGTATGAATCTAAGGCCTATCCACGTCAATATGGAAGCACTATACTCGAGTTTCGCCCTCATTTGAGCTCGTCAGTAGTGCATATCCCTGACCGGATCCGGAAACAGTCCCGGATCACGCGTGTGAAGCGGGTGTGTAACCACGCGGCACACACTGGACACACCAAATTATCACAACAGAACATCACAACGCTACCCATCGTAGGCTATGCTCAATTCTACGTAGGCTATGTTTAATTCATTATTTAAACAGATACAGTTTGTGAAAGTATATACATGTATACAGTTTGTGGACACATACATACAGTTTGTAAACACATAATATAGTTTGTGAACACATACGTACGGTTTGTGAACGCATATATACAGTTTGTGAACACATATAAACAGTTTATGAACACATATATACAGTTTGTGAACACATATGCACAGTTAGTGAACACATACATACAGTTTGTGAACACATATATACAATTTATGAACGCATATATACAATTTGTGAATGCATATATACAGTTTATGAACACATATATACAGTTTGTGAACGCACAGATAGTGTAAAAAGAGACAAACGTCTGAAAGAGAAAACCCAAAGAATCATTAGAAATGGAGAGATTCGGCCAGCTCAGTGTGGCTCTAGACTGTGTTAAGACAGACCTTATTTGGAATTAAACCCTTCTTAAGAGAATTTAAGATGGAATCAAGAGATCTGAATTACCCAGCACGCAGACAATATGTGATTGTGGGAGTGCAATGCCCCAGGCACAGATTTATGACCTATTGTGACTTGACCAGGGGTCACGGGTCAACCCAATTCTAAACAGGCATGCTCCGTGGTCCAGTGGTTACCCCGTAAGCTCTGGAAGTCGTAGTTTCGAATCCGGGGGCCACATCTTTCGGTTCACGAGTTCAATTTTCTCGGAGACTCATGGGGGTCGTCACTGAAGCTACGGAGTTCGTGCTTTATGCAACGCTTTCGGCAGGACGCGCCGTGGAAAGAGACCGAGACATATGGGATAACACCCGGTGCAATGAAGTCGATCCTCTCACCTTTTAAACCATATTAACCCCAGACTAGAATGGGTATCAGGAAGTGTCTACGGAAGTAAAAGCGACCGGTGCGATACTTACCACATCACCCAGCGAGTGTCGATTGGTCTGTTAATATAATGAATTCAGCGCCGCTTGCCCAAAGGCCATAAACCGTGTAAAAAGGCTTATTACTTTACTTAACGACAACACTGGACGCTTTCACACTGAAATCCAACATGGGGAATGTGATGAGATATGCTCACCATCAGCATGTGCCACGACGATAAGCCTGGATGCTGTAGGTTTCATGTCTGTCACGATCACCAGTCTCGAACACGGCCTGTGTTTTTATCCAGATTATTCCATGTGGCCAAACCATGTGGGTAGTTATCTCCGTGTCTTCCTCGTGTTCTGTTTCCATCAAGTTTGCCAGCTGTCACTAAATGTTCTAGTTATTTTATCCTCATAACAAGCTCGACTTTTTCATTTGGGTCAGTCCGATTACGCTTCATTCTTTTTCTTCGAGCTGTAGGAACAATTGGCTTGCTAGATCAGTCGCAAGTTTAGAACAGAAAAATCCGCCGTTGGCCCCATGAACTCGCGGTCATGATTTCCCGGTTTACATCACCGTGAGGTGAGATTGACGTGCATAATCTGCCGTTCATCGGAAGGCTTCTATATTTCGCTTTTTACCACTTCTGAGAGAGGCTAGCCAATCATAACCCTACTTTCTGTGGGCCAGGTGCAGTCCAGATCTTCTAGGTGAAATGGAACTAGAAGATGATGCCGACCATGTAAACGATGGACAAAGTGAATAACGGTCCATGTAAATCTCGACATATGAAGCCCATACATGGGCACTCTCCTGCTGTGTTTGCTTCACCTCGACACCGCAAAGTGCATGAGAAACACGATTAGATGAGAAGAACAAGCCCCATAAATATTGACTGTCTACGTCCAATTTCTCTAACTAGTTTACGGTTTCAATTTGTTTCTTGAAGGATTGTCTCTGTCGGCTTTCTGTTTCTTCATGGTGTCTTTACATTTACCACCGAAACCACGTTTCCATTGTAATTAGATGTTTCTCGGCTTGTCTGATGATTGTCCATGTTTCACATGCATACATAAGTGTAGGTTTTATATAACAGTTTAAAACGCTTCCCTCTCATTGCAGATGACAGCGTGTTTCTGGTGAGTAAGTTTTTTTGGTGTGTGTGTGTGGGGTTTTGTTTTTTTTTCATATCATCAACAACATGCAGCAGTTAGAGAGTCTGGAGATAAAACATTAAAGAGTTGCGAATTCGAACTCCGTCCTTCGGTTCACGAGCGCAATGTTTTCTGTAAACCCTATCGTTTCTTAGCGACGCTGTCTACCAGCAACGTGGTTAAATCGCCTGCCTTGTGCCCCGACGGCCCTAGGTTTGTGTTCAGACTACGTCATTCGTTTTACGAGTATCTTTTTATTTCCCCGGGGTCGTCGTTTCAGCTGCGGAGTTGGTGCTCTTTGCTACGCTTCAGAAAGGTCACACTGCGGAAAGATGACCGTGCTGTATGGGATCAAACATGGTGCAATGAATGTCATCTTCTTGCCTTTGAAACATGTGTTAATGCTCACAAATGTTTAGCCTCAGCTGTATCCTACAAGACACGAATGACAAATGTAAATTGATCAGAGAAATTAGACATAGACAGTGAAAATTTGTGGACATCTTGTGCGAAGAAATAGACTTGAAAACCTACTGAAAACTGGCAAAAGCAGTGGTGAAAGAGCAAGGGGAAACAAGAGAGATAAGTACTTGGTTGGTGTGGCCAGGTGGCATAACTGGGACAAGATCACTGACCTGATACACAACTCTGGCGATCATGTGAGATGGCGAACAAAAGATGGCGATCATGTGAGATGGCGAACAAAATATCAGTGATCGCCCACGTTTTATTCGGTCAGGTGCCGTGTCCACAATGAAGGTTGGCTCCAACACTGTCTGTTTCTCGCCTTGATTGTACATTCTGTCAGACTACTATTCGTCCATCTCTTGATGTTATCTTCCCACTTGTGTCGTTGTCTACCTCTTGCTGGCTTGCCTTCAGCTTAACCTTCCAGTATGGTTTTATAAGAGTGTGATGTCTGTTAACGTGGCTAACAAAATTTACTTGTCTATTTTTTATTTCTTTCATCAACTCCCTTTTCATTCAGAGATTTACTAGGACCTCTGCATTTGATTGCTTTTTGTTTCCTTGAGATAGGACATATTCTTGTGTTTATCCACAGCTCCAAGGCCTCTACTCGACTTTTTAATTGCTTGTTCATTGTTCAGACTTCTGTATATTCTTAGCTTCAGGGCTTTATTCGACGTTCTAATTACTTGTTCATTGTTCAGACTTCCGTGCATTTAAACAAAGGCGCCTTAAACAATATATTGCACGATATCTTGAAGAATAATACTTTGGCAGAATTCTTCGTGTTATATAGAACCAGTTTTGACATATGGCTGTGAATCCTGGACATTTAGTAAACAGGTGAAAAAATTTATAGAAGCCTTGGAGATAAGATTTCTTAGAAGAATGTTGAAAATTCATTAGACAGCCAATATGAGCGATCTGGGCATTTTTAGGGTTGCTGAGTCGCAAAAACAACGTATCACAACATTAGAAAAAGGCAGCCATCATTTTTTTTTTGGGGGGGGGGGGGGGGGGATCACATTATGAGAAGACAAAAACTGGAAAATGTCGTGACAACCGGAATGATTTGTGGAAATAGTATTAAAGGAAGACAGCGAGATAAATTTCTGGACAGTCTTCCGTCGTGGCACGGAAGGGGGTCAAAGCATGGCTTCGGAGAAGCATAATCGCCCATGCCAGCAGGCATGTGCCCTTTTTCTAACTTCCAAGGGCAATGACCCACTGCATAAAATGTTCTTCCTTTGATAGAATGTCCTATCTATGTGATACATCTTTCATTTGATGTTATCTATGTCCCTATATATCTAAATTTATGCACTTGTCCCAAAATAACGTCATTTACTTTAATTGTACGATTAGATCAGAAATTAAGAAATCAGGACTAAAGTGGGGGTTAAAGCAGCACTAGATTTTATTAGAAAGCAGCAAGTCAAATGGTTTGACAAAGCAAGTAGGTTACCAGTCAACAGCATACCACAACAAGTAATGATGTACAGACCAGATGGAAACAGAGGAAGAGGCCGACCACGTAAACGATGGACGGAGGGAATAGCAGAGTCCATGGGAATATCGATACATGAAGCCCATAAGCGGGCACTCTCACGATGTTTATACTTCACCTCGACACCGCAAGGTACAAGAGGAACATGATCAGATGAGATGAGATATAGACACAATCTGTTTCTTTGATATCATGATAACTTCTCTCTTTCTATTATTCAAGCTAAGGCCTATTTTTTCACTTTCTACAACCACTGTATTTATCATTTCCTGTAGTTCCTTATGACTTGTTGCTATCGAGACGATGTCATCAGAATAACCTAAGTTATTTATATTATGTCCACCAACTAGGATCCCTGACATATTTTCTGTAGATGTCATCATATGTTCACAGTACAATGAGGACAAATCAGGAGACGTTACACAACCTTGTCTGACGCCCTTCCTTATTCACTGAAATATTCCTAACAGGTTGTTGATTCGTATGGCTGCTGTTTGCTGCCAATATATGTTCTTTATTATTCACAGATCTTTGCCGTCACGGTTCAGTTGCTTTAGTAATTATATTATTTCTTCATGTTTCACATTGCCAAATGCTTTTGTGGAGTCTGTGAAGTATGAGTACAGTTATATTTTTACTTCCATAGCTCTTTCTGCCAGCTCCCTGGCCGAGGTGTTAGCAGCTTTCTCCGTAATCCCGAATACTCTGGTTGACGTGTGTGCACGAGAATTGGAAGCGGTTCGAGTCGCACCAGTGACTTATGAGAGTATAGAGCCGGTCGCTCAGAAAGTCGTGGCGTGCTGATGAGCGTAATCTAGCCTAGGAATCAACATACAGCTGAAAGATGCTGATGTTGACCGCAATATCCTGAAACAGGACGGAAACGCGGGGGGGGGGGGGGGGGGGGGGGGGGGAATAGCTCTTTTCTAATTGACTGGCACCTTGCCGTCTTGACAGACGATAGTTTATAAAATGGAGTTCTCTCCATAATACAAAGCCTGGTCTGAATTTAGAGACCATGTGTTGCCCATGCAGCATGATCCCTCTCTAGGCCTGTCTAGTGTACTCCAGTTATCAGTTATCAGTTATCAGTCGGGGTATCTTCATTGCACCCCGGACAGGTCCATATGTGCTCACATCCTCACCCCCCCCCCCCCCACCTTCCAGCATATGCATCAGCGTTCGGTGGCTAATAGTGCAAGTTCTGTGTTGGTTGACGAGGCACTTCGTTTTCCCGATGTACCTCTCGTATCTGGCCGTGCCAATTCTTACTCCCAAGTCTTTCATCCTGGACAGCGATGTGGATTCACTGACGTCAAAGTCCTCTGTTCTCGACATATCTTTAAGGATGTTTATAACATCGGCACGATCCATGGGCTGGCCATCTACAGGGGGTTGGGAGGCAGCCAGTTTATCTGCTCATTCATTTCCCTCGACTCCCGCATGTCCCGGGACGAAGATGAAGGTGACTTTACGGACAACAGACTTCCGCAGCGAATCAGTCCACTGACTACGTACAGATCCAGCCTCGACCTTCCGAATAATGCTCACTGAGTCACTTAGTACACACACGTTGGTATAATGTTGTGATTCCAGCCATATGAAAGCCCGTGTAACTGCCTCACCTCCATCGTCATGCTGCTCGTGGTCATGGAGTGGGCACCACTGGATTCTTGAACGGTTCGGCCACTGAAAGGGCTGTAAATGCCCATGTATTTCTCTGCTGCTTGACAACAGATCCATCTGTATAGATGAGCACTTCGGGGCTATCTGAGTGTTCATAGATGAGCGCGTTAATCTCTGCATTGACAGCGGCAGGGTTCTGCTCTCTGCACCGTCTGCCGAGTGTGATAATGCAGGAGAAGGTGTACTTAAAAGCTGGAGGCGCCGGCATCCATTCCTTGCCGGGGTTGATACTGGTAAAACAGACCTGTCTGACGACATCTTCCGCCCGACCCATCCATGATTTGCCCCTCTTTAGCCTCTCACCCTTTTCTCTGAATATAGCTTTATGCAGAGGGTACCGCTCATCTGCACTTATTTTTAAGTATGCATGAGTTCTCCAGATCTTGATCCTGTGGTTCATTGTCGGGAAGTCAAGGAGGTATCTCATTGCTACACAGCTGGTGTCTCTCGTGCAGCCCAAAATGATGCGCATGGCTTCGTTTTGTACCTTTTCAAGTCTCCCAATCTGTGTAGCGCTGACAGTGAGGATGGCCAGGGCATACTCGATGGGTGAAAGCACCAGTCCTTGGAACAGAAGTATTAGCAGTCTTTGCTAGAATTTGGCAGTTGCCATGACTCTCATTGTTGACAAACCTTTTCGAGCTTTCGATATGACATAATCAACATGATCTCTGAAAGACAGGCTACGATCAAGCCTCACGCCAAGATATGTCATCGACTGGATTCTACTCAAAATACTCCCATCCATTCTTACTGCCGGCAGGTCTGTTTTCACAATATGGTTGTTTAGGGAGAACCATGTAACCGATGCCTTTGCAGGATTGACATGGGCATCGGCATCAGCACACCATGGGGAAATTCGATCTAGTTCGCCCTGCATATCATTGGCAACCGCCTGTCTATCTCAACCCTGTCGATACACAAGAATGTCGTCAGCAAATGACAGAGTCCTACCCCTCCCGTCCAACTGTTGTTCAGTGATCGGCACCGTATACACGTTGAATAGTACTGGTGACAGTGGTGAACCCTGCGGCAATCCTGGACATATCGCTATAGGCTCAGAAGACCAACTCCCACATCTTAGCACCACCTTCCTTTGGAGCAGGACTGCAGCTATCCACCGTGTAAGGTGAGGGTACACTTTCAGTCTGAAAAGGGTTTGCATCAAGTGCTCGAAGGATACTTTATTGTATGCGTCCTCTAAGTCTATGGCGGCCGCACATGTCGCTTCTTTGACCTGAAATTCTTCGTAAACATCTTGAGCAAAGACTGCCGCATTCAGCCATGACTCTTTGTTACGTCTGTATCCCCAAGTGTGGGCGGGAAGCAGACGAGTTGTTACAAGTCACAGCAAGTCTGTGTGCTAAAATTTTCTCCAGTAGCTTGCTAACAGTGTTCTGCATCGTTATGATTCTGTAGTTGTGTACTCCAGAGGAAAGGTAACACCAATACGTCTGGAACAAGACAAGCTGCAGAAGCTGCCGGATCAGCAAAGCAATGCTCTAACTGTTCGCCTATCGGAGCTTGGATCCTAGACCAGTTGCCAACCAAGGCTTAGGGCCTGGTCTGCCCTACCATGACATTCAGACTTTAGGTTGCATTTTCTCAAACTGGGATAAGGCTTGTATCCTCCCAATTGCGCTCCTCCGCCCGAAGCCGTTGACACAATGTGGGGTGTCGGGTTTGGTAAGCGTTGCCCAACATTCGGCGCTAACAGAAGCAGGTAGTACCGTCTACTGTCATACGGTAGCTCAGTCATATCTAACTATGACCTGACATCCTCTTTCTAATAGTGTCCTGAGAATATATATAGCGTTGTTTGTGCCTGTTCTCTCTACAAATCCACACTACTCCCCACAATAAATCTTCAACATCCGCTGCAAGTATTGGTGGACCCACGCCATTGTTTGACATATTTACAGCCGGTCTCCTGTCATCACAGATCTCTTCCAGACATCCCGTCCATCTATTGACTATATAAATCTTGTCCCATCAATATTGTACCATTCTTCGATTTTAAACACCCAATTGTATTTCGTTTTTTCTACCTTTTATTGTATTTATTTGTTGATGCGTGGAATGTGAGTCTTTTCCCTAGTTTGTCCCAATCTCCATGCACTGTTGATTCAGCCAGACTTCTTTAGCCACTTTGCATTTGTTTACCATTTCTCTATGTATTCTATTATATTCTTCTCTATCTTGATTTTTCTTTCTTCTTTCGTCCATCTTTTGCAAAATTTCCTCTGTCATCCATTTCATTTTCGCAATTCTATGTTTCTATCGACGATGCACTGTATTTTCATGGACTGTGGGCGAACATCTAGGAAACATCCAGATGGCAAATGACTGCAGATTCCATCAGAAATGAACTGGGTGTTTTGTGGGGGATTATTGTGTTGACATTCTGGCGGCGGCATTATGCACAGTGTATCTGTGCGGGCTGTTGTTTGTCGAGACTCTTGTCTTTTCCACTTTTCACATTGGGCAGTGGGGAGCGTTTTGTATGATATCCACTGGCACAGGAACGGAGCATAATGGGGACGACCCGTTGCTGTGAAGTTGGAACTGCGAATAACTAACTAACTAACTAACTAACTAACTAATTCTATGTTTAGGTTGAATGGTTTATTTTGATGTCTTTTTAGGTCAGGCTGCGAGTTAAAAGACGTGTGGCCAAACAAGAACACTATGCAGGAAGCCAAAGAAGATTGATAAACCAACACAGAACTGGTGTCGTGACCGGGTACACGCTGCGGGATTTACTGAGGAGGGGATACGAGCACTTATGGACTGAATGGTTCGATGTGCAATGAGGATGATCTGTCGACTAACTAACTAACTAACTTTTGATGTCTGTTTCATTGATTTCGCAACTTATCCCATTTTTTATCAACAGTCTGTATTATCTCAGTGGAATTATATCTGTTCTTTACAATAACATTCTACACTTCTCTAAATTTCGTTGTCTGTTTTAAGTAATGCTAGAGCTAACTTGGTATTCTTTGAGTTTTTTTGTTTTTTTTAATAGTCCTAAGTCTTAAGCTCATCTTTCCTATAACTGGAACATGGTCCTACGTCTATCTGTGCCAGGTCAAATTTTTGTTCCTACTAAATTGCTTCTGAATCTCTTTGGAATCAGTATGTAGTCAGTTTGATTGTTTAAATTATCTCCGTGGCTTTTCCACGTATATAATCGTCGAGGGTGGTGTTTGGACCTGACGTCACCTATTGCCATTTCATGATATTCTGTTAGAGATATATCGTAGCCATAATTCTTGGTAAATATGTAAAACATTGAATTAAAAATAGCAACCAAACAAACTACAATCTTATACAGACTTCAGGAAATAACTACACTGCGAGCATAACGTAAACATAACTTCGAGTGAATCAGATAAGGGCCGTGATAACAAACCACGCGCAACGGGGAAATCATTATGTGAATATTATGGGAAATTGTTACAACTACACTTCTTGCTGTGATATCTGAAATATGTTGAGATTGCGAAATGGCGCAGTATGTTCTGCGCATGGCGGAAGCTAACTTACATGTTGTAGCAGAAAGAGAGTACATAGAACCCGCAGAACAGTGGTTCTCAACCTTTTTTGGCCCTTGCACCCTGTCACCATATGTTCAAAATGTCACTACCCCCCCCCCCCCCTTTCCCCCGGGCTAATTCCTGCCATTGAAATATCACATTACAGCATGCTATCTTCATCATTTTAGTGTGGGATGTTCCCTCCGACCTTAATAGTCGAAAATTACACAGTATACGTAAAAATATAAGCTTAATTTAATAACACATACTAGAACAAGGCTAGTCGTCTACATGAAACGTAATTTACGGTTCTACTTACATTATAAAACGAATTTCAGAAGGGCGAGCAGTTCAGAACCGTAAAGTATGGAGGGGAAAACATTAGCAAGTAATCGGTTCTTGTATTAACGTGATATTGAAATAATCGGGGAATTTAACATCACGAGTACGCTTAATCTCCTCAGATAGGAGACACGTCTGTACGCAACGCTCACACATAATTCAAGAAAGGGGGACGATCGCGTTTTGTGTGGTCCTGAAGCCAGTTTGAATCTGCCAATCTGTGCTCTTAATTTCCGCCCCCCCCCCCCCCCCGAACACCCTAAAATTTACCCTGGGAGAGGGGGGATTCTCCACCGGTTGAGAGCCACTGCCGTACAAGACTGTTTGTGGACAAGTTATGATAAGACATAAACTAGAGAACACAGTGATAACTGGCAAGGGTGATGGGGGGAAGAACAAGGAGAAGGCAGAGAAATAAATATCTGGATGGCTTGGCTACGTGGCATGGTCGAGACAAGACACAGAGCTGATCTTGTGAGATGGTGAAACAAGACCGCCCACTGTTGACACGTGACACATGATGAAGCTGTATCGGGAAAATGCTGGTTTTAACTACACTGTAATTGAATAATTATGGAGTTTCTCTACAAGAAGAACAACACAGAATTTAGAGAAGGCAGACGTACGTGAGTAGATTCTGGAACAAGAAATCTTCAAACGCACGCGAATATTGTTGTGTCTGTACCATAGGGATAATTTAATTAATGTTCAACGTGAAAGGAAATCAGATCAGGAGAGAGAGAGAGAGAGAGAGAGAGAGAGAGAGAGAGAGAGAGAGAGAGAGAGAGAGAGAGAGAGAGAGAGAGAGAGAGAGAGAGAGAGAGAGAGAGAGAGAGAGAGAGAGAGAGAGAGAGAGAGAGAGAGCACAGTAGTAGATTGAAGGAGATAAAGAGTTTCTCTAGATAGACAGACATTTTTAATGTTGCACGTCCTTTGCAGGACTTTAGTATCAACCCCACAACCAGGTTGACTTACTAGACAAGTTTACGTTCAGTAGTTTGCTACTGCTTACTGAACAATGATGTGTCATAAATTAAATAAGTTAATAACAGTATATCCTACATAGTCAACAAGACCCGGTAGAAGAAGAAAAATGAAGAGACGTCTAGCACACGGCAGTCTTACAACCATGAAGGCAATGGCGACAACTGTGATAAATAATACATAGTCACATCTGAGCAGGGCTGGAGTGGCTTAAGAGAACAGAGGTTCACCTCTAACTCGACAAATTGCAGGTCGATATTGACAGACTTAGCAGCTTGAGGATGCTACGCTTCTCATAGTCCCATGGTGGTTGGTTGGTTGGTTGGTTGGTTGGTTGGTTTGCTGGTTGGTTGGCTAATTGGCAGAGGTTTCATTGACTGGTTGCTTAATTGACTGGTTGGTTGGTTGGTTGGTGATCACTTGGTTGGTTATATTGATTGTTTGATTGGTTAGGTGATTCATTGATCAATGTATTGATCGTTGGTTTATTTGTTGATTGATTACATAGTCATCTACACCGATTTGTCAGTGGTGAGAAACAGACGTAGTGGTTGGAGTTTTATTGCAAAGCCTAATGAACTAGTCTTGAAAAAGGAGAGTCTGGCATATGAGACTACAACCTCCAGCATGAGTATTGAGATAGAAGCAGTAACAACAGCATTACGTTGGTTAGAGGAGACTACTGCAACACACATTGTATTCATTACGGATTCAAATAGTATGCTTAGTAAGGTGGAAAAAGGAATGTTTCGTGTGGAATGGCTCTCGTCGCTTTAGAGGTCACAGATTGTGAGAATTATTTGGATATTTTGCCCTGGTCATGCAGGGGTGCGGGGGAATTAACAGGCTGATAGGCTAGCAGGGAATGAACCTCTTGGTGGTATATTGCCTATGGACAAGGGGGAGGTGGTCGTGCGTTTGTGGGACCAGGTGGAGAAGGCGGGAGAACAGATTGAGAACCCGTATATGGAAAGAATGAGATTGCGGGGGATCGGTAGGGGTTCTGGAAGAATCTCAAAACTGAGAGGGAAGACCAGGAGAAATTTAAATCAGATAGCAGTGGGAACGATTAGTAGCATGACTCTTCGCTGGCTGTTGAACGAGGGACGGAGCACAGATGGGAATGTCCTGAGTGCAGTTATGTCGGTTGTTAACTCAAGTCAACCCAATTGTTGATTGATTGGCTGCTTGTTTAGTTGACTGGTTACTTGCCTAATGGGTTGCTTACTTGTTTGCTTCATTGATTGGTTGCTGGTCATTAGTTGCTTGATTGGTTGATTACTTCGTTGGTCCTTTGCTTGCTTAGTTGATAGGTTAGCTGATGATTAATCGGTCAGCCTGTTGCTTGCTCGCTTTATCTGTTGGTTAATTGGTCTCCCTGGCGTAGGGCGATTTGACAGCGGATCGCGTCGCGCTGTCTTACTTACGGGGGTATGTGAGCCTCTCGTTCAGAAAGCAATGGCCAACTCCATCCATCCATCATGTGCCATGCCGGTAAGTGTGGGCGGTCATGTTTTGTCATCTCACTCGATCACCAGAGTCGTGAATCAGCTCTGTGTTTCTGTCTCGACCATGCCACGAGGCATGGCAAACTAAAAAATTTTTGCGTATCCCTTACGGGACGTTGCAGTCAACACCAGCATTTTCAGCTGCTGTTGATGTACTAGGCAAGTGTTACGTTCAGTAGTTTGCCATTGCTTTCTGAACGACCGGTCCCTATACCTTTTTCGAAAAAACCGGCACCGGCGTGTTTCGAACCCGGGTATACGGGCTCACAAACCGCGTTCGCAAGCCCTTAGCCACAGAGACCGGTATGGCAAACTACTGAACGTAAAAACTTGCCAAGATATCAACAGTAGCTGAAACATGGTGGCGTCGACTGCAATGTCCTGTAGAGGATATAGAAAAAAATTGTCAATATTTTAATCAGTTGGTTGATTGCTTTGTAAGTTGCTTGGTTGCTTTATTGCTTGGTTGCTTGATTTGTTGCTTTTCCGGTTGGTTGTTTATTTGGTTGTTTGGTTGATAGCTCGCTTACGAGGTTGGTGGTTGGTTAGTAGATTGGTTGGTTGGTTGGTTGATTGATTGATTGCTTGATAGCCTGGTTGGCTATTTGACATTTGCCTGTTTGCTTGATTGGTTGCTTGATCGATTGGCTGCTTGGTTGGTAAATTGGTTAATTGGTTGCAGGTTTGTTTGGCACCTGGTTGCTTGCTTGCTTGGTAGGTTGGTTGATTGACTGGTTGATTAGTTACTTATATGTTCGGTTAATTGGTTGCTTGGTGGGGTGTTTTTTTTTTTTTTTTTTTTTTTTTTTTTTTTTTTTTTTTTTTTTGTTAAGCTTGATTGGCTACGAGGTTGATTTTTTGCTTGGTTAATTGATTGCTTGATTGCTTGGTTTGATGACTTGAAAACCCAGTCCGGTGCCTTGACGTACGTGTGGGGTCTATCAGGGTGATATTGATGTGGAGACACTCGTCACAACCCGACACCCAAGTACCATCTCCCCAGGGACTGTATTACAATCCTCCTTCCCCTCTCCAAATCAAGAATCCATAGGGGTGTGCAGGATCGACACTGAAACTTCACATCTGCAGAGGGCATGACGATCCACGGAACTCTGGCCGCACCACAGACGAGTCTGTGATAGTCCACACTGCTCAAAGATCTCGCCCAGCGAGACCAGGCTTGAGCTTGCAGAGTCAGTGGCCCCGATCTCTTGGGTAGTTATTCGATATCTAGCCTTCTCGGATAAGGGCAGAAATATGAGGTACACGGTGTGGACTTTAACAGATCCATCAGATTTTGTTAATGGTAATCCATCCATCATGTGCCATGCCGGTAAGCGTGGGCGGTCATGTTCTGCCATCTCACTCGATCACCAGAGTCATGGATCAGCTCCGTGTTTCTGTCTCGACCATGCCACAAGGCCAAGCCATCCAGGTACTTGCTTCTAGGTCTTCCCCTTGGTCTGTTCCCCTCGATCTTACCAGTTGTCACCAAATTCTCCAATCCATTTCTTCTCATAACATGCCCAAAGAATTTTGACTGTCTACGTCTAATTTCTCTAATCAATTTACGATCTTCATTTGTTTCTTGAAGGACTTGTTCATTGGTCTTTCTGGCTGTCCATGGTATTCTTTGCATTTTCCTCAGAAACCACATCTCTACAGCCATCAGATGTTTTTCAGCCTGACTGCTCATTGTCCACGCTTCACATCCATATAAAAGTACAGGTTCTATGTAGCATCTCAACACTCTTTTTCTCGTTTCAATTGACATCTTTTTATTGGTCAATATGTTTTTCATCTTGCTAAAGGCTACTTTTGCCATGGCGATTCTTGTTCAAATCTCTTCAAGGCATCTCCCATCAGATGTTATTACTGTTCCGAGATAATTGTACCTATTCACTTGTTGAAGAATATTCCCATTTACTTGTATATTGCATTGTGGTGTTACGTTCTTCCTAGTGACGACCATAATCTGTGTCTTTTTACATTCTATTATATTATATTATTATATTCTAACCCTAGTTGTTCACTGTGTGTAACAATCGCATCTACTAAATTTTGCAGGTCCTGTTCATTGTCTGCAATCAAGACTGTATCATCTGCATATCTAATGTTATTGATGCATCGTCCCCAAATGTTGATTCCTTCCATATCTTCAATATTTCTGAAAATACTTTCACTGTACAGGGAAAACAGATCTGGAGACATTACACATCCCTGTCTCACACCCCTTTTAATAGGCTGATATTGGCTTACTTCATTATTAACTCTTATGGCAGCTTGTTGTTTCCAATATATGTTTTTTACAAGTCTAAGATCTTTTCCATCAATTTGTAGATCTTCAAGCATCCTTATCATGTTGACATGTCTCACTTTATCAAAAGCCTTTGTGTAGTCAATAAAGCAAAGGTGTAGATCTTTGTTTACTTCTATAGAACGTTCGATTATGGTTCTCAGTATATACACAGCATTTACTGTACCCTTGCCTTCCACAAACCCACATTGTTCTTCTCCTATTTCAGGTTGTATTTTCCTCCTAACTCTTTGCATGATGATTTCACACAACATGATTTTCTTGGCATGTGTAAAGAAGGTAGTTTGCCATTGCTATCCTTCCCAGCAGTGACCATACTGGTCAGTGACCGTAGCCATTGTCTCCTCAAAAAAGAGATCCTCTGCCTACCGTCGTGAAGGTGGAAACCATAACCTACAACTATCTGTTGGCTGCTCTCCATCTTCATCCACCACCTGCACCCATGGCTTCACCTAACCCTGATCGGGGGGGGGGGGGGCTAAACGGGTACTCCACCTTGCCCAAGGGTGTCCCGTAGGCTAGCGGAGGGAAGGAGGCGCCTTACTTCTCCTTTAATAGAGGATACCCCTACCCCGCTATCGCTAATGGTAATAATAAGGCTTAAATTCAGATAGGCACATGGATAACTTCAGATGGAAGATGCATCACTGAGATAAAGAACAGAATAGGACAAGAAAAACATGCATTCTATCAATAAGAAGAACGTTTTGTACAATAAATCACTGTACTTGAAAGATAGAAAAAGAACTTTTGCATGTTACTTACAACCAGTTTTAACACACGGCTGCGAATCATGGACAGTTAGTAAACAGGCGAAAAAATCCATGGAAGCCTTGGAGGTGTGGTTTTATAGAAGAATGCTGAAAATTAATTGGACAGCGAAAATGAACAATCAGGACATTTTAAGGGAACATAAGTCGCAAAGAAAACTTATCACAAACATCAGAAAGGGGCAGTCTTCGTTTTTTTCCCCACGTTATGAGAAGACAAACACTGTAACATGACGTGACAAATGGAAACATTTGCGGAAAGAGAGATGTAGGAAGACAGCGTGAGAAGATTCTTGACAGTCTTGTGTCATGGCACGAAAGGGAGTTAACACGAATTGATCCATGACGACGGAGATCGCATTTTGTGGAGAGGCTTGATCGCCCACACCAGCCGGCAAGGCATTTGATGAATACTAAGGCCCTGCAAAAATTACATACATTATAAAAACAACCCATAACTGAATATTTATCGAAGGTTAATCTCTTGCGAGGATGCAGAATACCGGAGGAAAAAGGCACATTAATTTATTAAGAATACAGCTATGGATAAACACGAAGCTATATGTGCGGTGAAATCAAATGTTGAAAACAGCGTTCCTGACTTCGAACTAAATAACCAAGCATGTCTGAGGGAACTGGGAATTTCACATTACTGCCAGGCCAACAGGTATCAATTAGTCTCAGCGTATTATTATAAAACATGTATCCACAACAGAAGAAGAAGAAGAAGAAGAAGAAGAAGAAGAAGAAGAAGAAGAAGAAGGAGGAGGAGGAGGAGGAGGAGGAGGAGGAGGAGGAGGAGGAGGAGAGAACAACAACAACAACAACAACCACGACAGCAACAACAACAAACGCGTCTGTGTTTCAACTACAGCGTCGTATCATAATTCGAGAAATAAAACCACCACAAAACTGCTAATTTCTCCTTATGCATTGGCCACTGACAGCTCCAATTTGTTATCGCCCCTGGGAAGACAAGGCAGGCAAGCTGGAAATTATGAATAGCCTATTGATTCTTTAATTGCCTGAAGTCAAACAAGGCTGGTATCAAACGGCAGTTCACGTTTCCCCTTTGTTGGCGCAAATATTGACCACTCACTCTAATCTCATTGTGCTGCTGCATCTTCTTCTTTTCCTAATAAAGTTCGTTCGTTTGTTAGTTCGTTTGTTCGTTGGTTCATTTGCTCGCTCGCTCATTCGTTCGTTCGTTCGTTCGCTCGCTCGCTCGCTCATTCGTTCATTCGTTTGTTCCTTCTTCTTCTTCTTCTTCTTCTTCTTCTTCTTCTTCTTCTTCTTCTTCTTCTTCTGCTTCTTTTTCTACTACTACTGACATAAGCCTGGGTCACTGACATTGAGTTGAGTGACCGGGCAGGAGGAAGAATGGAGATGAGAGTGGGAGACAGTAAAGTGACTGACCTGGCTACAAGGAACACAATCAACCCTCAGAAATAATGGGGCGGATATGAGTGAAATCCCCAGGGGGGGATGGGTCGAGAGAGAGTTGTGTGTTGTGTGAAGTCAAGGGACTGAAAAGGCAGTGAGGGAAGAGACCGACTGCGGGTCAGGTGGTTTAAGAGAGAGCTCCGCGGTGTGTTGTTCTTCGAGTTGTGAAGACAAGCCTGAACCCAGAGTGGGTTCTGTATTGAGTGTGGGCCTACACCCAGAGTGGGTTCTATAGTTGAGCAGTGGCTCCAACCCAATGTGTGGGTTGTATTGTGTGAGATCCAGCCGAGGATTGTAGCTGGATTACCTGTCTTGTGGATTGAGATTAGAAGCCAGCCGTGAGAAGGCATTGATGTGTGCTGGTTAAATTGTGAGGAGGATATTTATATTCTATGGATGACATTATGTTTCTGGATGTATAAACATGTTCCGTTTGTCCGTCTTATTTCTGTAATAAAGGATTATGTGCGCCAACGGAATCTTGTTTAATGCCTGGTGAATATGCACTGCGGGGGTGAGTTACATTGCAAGACAGATATCTCCATTGACACACCATGAGTATCGTTACCTAGACAACGACCATCACACAATAATATCATGAGCATATCATCGTAATAACTTCGTGATATTATCATCAAGTAAACGTGTGACATCTGAGGGCTACGTCCAATTAAGAACATTATAGAGAGTGTTGTCATTCTGAGATGTTTGTGGGCTCTTCGCTGAAAGAGAGGAGTTATTATCGTTGACTTCGTGCCATCAATTTAGACAGTACTGCGTCAAGAAATTACAGCAACTCTTTGGTGTGTATAAGACGCCACATCCAAGAAAAACTGTCAGCGCGCGGGGAAAATGCGCGGCGGAGGTCACAGGCGAGCAGTCAGTTCACGTCAAGTCCACTACAGGTAAATTAACGGCGGTCAGCACGCATAAACAGACGAGGCGGGGACGCCAAGAATTAACGCAGGACAAATCGACCGGGAGAGTCGATTGCAGTAGCAGGGGTGTTTGTTCAAGGACAGCACAGGTAAATTCGAGTGGACAAAACAGTGTTTGTAACAAGTGCGGTCAGTCCTAAAGTGTGTGTGTTTGACAGGATTGAACCAAGGATTGAAGAAAATCAAAGATATTGACAGGTGTGTGTGTGTGCTGGAGGCAATCGCACTGTGTTGTTGCAAGTTGACTGGTCAAGATTATTCGACGCAGTAAATAGGACGGGTGGGTACACCAGCGTCCAGGTACTGGGGAAGTACATGTTTGGAAAACAGAGAAAAATTGGCAGTTGCTGATTTGACGGACAGTTGACTGAAGGGGATAGTAACAGTACCCCTACCGCAGCCGGGTGGGGCTGTCAAGTGTTTGTGTGAAAACTGTGTTTTACGGAGGAATTTTTCACTGAGAGTGATAAAGAGAAATTAGGTTGACCTTGGACGGCAAGGCTGTTTGACAGTGGAAAGTTACTGGGAATTTCCACAGGAGATCGGGATAAACAAGGTTGTTTTGAAAGAAAGCCAGACTTGATGTTTCGTCTTTGTTCAAGCCTTTGTCATCATTATTCTGTTATGAGCAAACAGTTTTAACCTATCGTCATCGCAACCATGGTTGTACTTCTTTGCCGATAAGGATTTATATACCCAAATTTAAAGCGCTGAACATTGTCTGCCATTCTCCTTTTCTTTTTGGTGAATCTATAACATATATGATACAGCAAAGCGCCATCTCCGCAACGAGAGTAACAACAAATCGAAAGAACACTTTGGATTATTACCACGTACAGAGAAAGTACAATAACGTTACGGATATCACTATCATCTTCAACTTTTCTCGACAGTTGGAACTGGTGATCACCACGTGAATTCACGAACCACTCTACAAAACAACAAGTCGCTTTGAAATCTAGCGTCGTAAACATTTCGGAGAATTTAATACAGACATTTCCAGCATATTGTGAAAAACTATTAACAGCAAAATAAGAACTGTTGGCGACGGATTCATAGGCCCATATTTGTCGGCCAACCAGCTACACATTATTATTTTTTATTGTTTGCTCCCATCGTCATATTTATTGTTGTCGGGTGTCACGCAATTATTTGTATGTGGTCCAGTGTTTGTCAAGAGTAGGGAATTGTTGAGGTGTGTCTCGAGAGTCGGGATACAGCACAATAATTTATTTGTCTTTCTGGTGCTTACGATATTTTTGTAAGAAAAACGTTAATGAGTTGACGTATCGTGCAGGGGCATCGAAATAGTCTTAACCAATATCTAGAGCCGAGTTGTCTGACGTCAGATCTGTGTATATTTTCAGTATATATTCTTTTTCTTTCTCTCTTTCTTTTCGTTAGATTTACATCTAATATTTGTTGTGTTCGGATATATGTTTTTATTGTGATCTTTCGTCATTTCTGCTGTCTAGTGGTCGTGGTCAATTTATATTTTTATTTTACGCGCACTGTGGGTGTCTCTACACAAGCTTGTGGTTGTTACTGTGGTTTATTTCTGTGTCATCATCGTCTCCGTGTACTCAGCTTGTGAAGTCTAGCGTTGGATAGTCATCACTTAGTGTTATCATCCATTTGTGTGTATATGTTTTTATATGTATGTTTAACAATATTTCCAGGGACTTTATGAACTTTTGGTCATAGATAGATAGATATAAGGGAGTATAGGTGATACTTCCCCCCTCACTACCTAGTACTTAGAGAGTGACTGGGTGAGTACAGAGTGATATTGTAGCACTACGGATTTACGTACACAGGGAGTGTGGGTGTACTTAGGGAAGCGACACAAAGACTAACAGCAGAGTCGTCACATTTATAGTTGGCTGACAGACAGCAACGTGTCCACAAGTACAAGATGCCTACTTTAATGGAATATATTGAAGCAGGTGAACGAATAGGCCTGAAAGGTAAAGAGTTACAGGAGTATGCAGAAGCGAAAGAACAAAAGCAGACGGAAAGAGAGGAGAGGCATAATGAACGCGAGGCAAAGCGTCTACAGGAAGAGAAAGAGACGCAAGTAAAACTAGCTGAAATGGAAAACAAGCGTCTACAGGAAGAAAAGTTAGCTGAGAGAGAGACACACATGAGAATGGAAATTGAGAAAGAGAAGATTAAGATGGAAGCGGAAATTGCTATTAAAAAGTTAGAATTTGCATCGAAGGGTCAAAGTGAGGAAAGTAGAAAACCGTCGCAGTCGTCACAGAGATTAAAACTGCCATATTTTACGGACCGGGATTGCCTTGAGGCCTATCTTTCGAGATTCGAAGCATCAGTGAAGGTAGTAGGCATCCCAGAAAGCGAGTACGCAATTAGACTGGGCGAGTATTTAACGGGTAAGGCCCTAGAAACAATGTTTAATTTACCTGTAGAAGAAAGGAACAGCTACACTATCTTACGTCAACGTTTGCTGACAAAGTTCCAACTAACTGAGCATGGATATAGGACAAAGTTTAGACAGTTAGGGCCAGAGACAAATCAAGATTTCACAGACTTTGTTAACACAGCAAAGAACACATTTAACAAATGGATGGAGCTTGCAGAAGTAGGGAAAGATTTTAATAAATTAGTAGATCTAATGTTAAGAGACAAGGTTGTATCTGCATGCAATTCTAATTTAGTGGCGTTCTTTGAGGAACGGAAGCCTAAAGGACATAGACACAATGTCTCAGTTAGGGCAAAACTACATGACTGCACATCCTAACGTATCTATTGGGAAACTAATGAGTGAGGAAATAGTCTGTGCAGCGTACACTAAACAGGACCAGAATCCAGTCATCAGACCAAGGGCGAAAAGCGTGGATTCGGCACAGAAAGGTGAGCAGCAAGAACTTCAAGACAATGGTTTCCGAGGAAACAATGGTGGTAGAGTAGGACGGTACCCATATAGAAGAGGGAACTTCCAGAGACGTCCAAATTATGCCGGATGTTGGAATTGTGGGAGTTGGAGACACAAGGCAGCACAGTGTGATGCACAACCATCAGATGGACCAACGAACAACACTAAAAGGGAGATTACTTGTTTCAAATGTGGAAAGAATGGTCATATCAGTCATCAATGTAGGATGAGAGAAACAGAGCACTCAAATGCAGCGCAAGTAATTGAGACGCTGAACAATGAAGATTGTAGTGGGTGCAAACCTCTTTTTGAAAAAGACAGTCAGCCAGTCCTAATATGTGGTCATACAGTAAAAGCAGGATCAGCGGTGCATGAAGGAGGAAGTCTGAAGCTGCATCAGGGATTTGTCAATGATAGACCAGCGTTAACAATTAGGGATTCCGGATGTACGTCTATTGGAGTGAGGAGAAGTTTAATAGATCCCTCGGATTATACAGGGAAAAAGATTAGATGCATAACATTCAACGGCACAGTAGAGTTCTACCCAGTAGCCATAATAACAGTAAAAACACCATATATCACTGGAAGAGTGACAGCGTGTGTTCTGGACTCACCAGTGGCTGATTTGATCATAGGAAATGTTATAGGAGTTAAAGATTGTACAGAAGAGGAAGTAGTTGATTGGGACCGAAAATATAGTGTAAGCAGTAACGAAGTGGAGAGTGGAAAAGAAGAAGTAACAAAGACATTTATGATTTGTTTAAGTCCCCGCTAATCACTGGTATCATGAAGGCTAATAGACTACAATGGCTGGGGCATATAGAAAGAATGGAAGATAATAGGGAAACAAAACTCGCTTACACTCAGGAAATAAATGACCGTAGACCCCGAGGTAGACCAAGAAGGCGGTGGAGAGATAATATACATACAGACCTACAAGCACTTGGAATCAACGACTGGCAAGAGAAGGTCCACCAGAGAGACGAATGGAGACAGATTGTATTTGCAGCAAAGAACCTCAATGGCTCGGAATGCTGAAGAAGAAGAAGAAGTAACGAGGTAGTTACCACAAGAGAACCAAAATTAGAGAGTATAGCTGAGGTAGAAGAGGCACTTGAAGTAGACACAGGAACTCAGGACAAGGATAGTACAGCTGAGCAGATGAGAATGGATCCCAAATATAGTGCTAGTGACTCCCAGAGACAAGATACTACTCTGAACAAATGTTCCCAAGGGTGTAGGAGAGTAGAACATAGGCAGTCAAGAAAGGTAGAGGGTGCTTCGAGAGGAAGAACAATGTTCTCACTCGCAGGTTTTCAGATAGCAGAACTGCACGTGGGCAAGGAGCAGTACCTTTAGCACATAGAGACCGATATACTAGAACAGCTCAGGATAGTGCATGTGCAGGGCACATAGGCATAAGGCGTATGCAGCAGAAAGCAAGGTGCCAGGTATATGGGCCAAGATTGAATAAAGAGTTCAGACTAAACAGAGACTCAAGTGTAACGGTGCAATATGCAGATAGGAAAGTGGAGTCAGGTCAAAAGAGTTTTCGCGACATTACTGACCCAGGGCTAGGGATAGCAAACAGATGTTGTAATTGTAGAGGTACCATGAGTCATGGGTACATGAAAGGTAGACACAGCATCGACAGGAATCAGAGGTGGGTTAATGCAAGAACAGAACCACCTGATATAGGGTCGGTACACAAATAGTATTGTGGGGTCGTGAAGTAGTAAGAGACCTGTGGGTACATAAGTATAATGCGTTTCTATGATGTATTATTATTATTATGTGATGTATTAGTTCATGCATTGATACACAAGATAGATGATTGTATTTATGTGTGATGAATATAGATGTGCATTTGATGTATTATGTAGTGTGGTAGCTAGAGTAAGGTGCAGCCATACTTAGGGCTACCCAGGCTATATGTCTGGGTCACATGTTTAGTAAGTTTTAGTCTCCCAATATTGAAAACGAAGTTTTCTTTTAAGAGGGGGGTAATGACATAAGCCTGGGTCACTGACATTGAGTTGAGTGACCGGGCAGGAGGAAGAATGGAGATGAGAGTGGGAGACAGTAAAGTGACTGACCTGGCTACAAGGAACACAATCAACCCTCAGAAATAATGGGGCGGATATGAGTGAAAATCCCCAGGGGGGGATGGGTCGAGGGAGAGTTGTGTGTTGTGTGAAGTCAGGCGACTAAAAAGGCAGTGAGGGAAGAGACCGACTGCGGGTCAGGTGGTTTAAGAGAGAGCTCCGCGGTGTGTTGTTCTTCGAGTTGTGAAGACAAGCCTGAACCCAGAGTGGGTTCTGTATTGAGTGTGGGCCTACACCCAGAGTGGGTTCTATAGTTGAGCAGTGGCTCCAACCCAATGTGTGGGTTGTATTGTGTGAGATCCAGCCGAGGATTGTAGCTGGATTACCTGTCTTGTGGATTGAGATTAGAAGCCAGCCGTGAGAAGGCATTGATGTGTGCTGGTTAAATTGTGAGGAGGATATTTAGATTCTATGGATGACATTATGTTTCTGGATGTATAAACATGTTCCGTTTGTCCGTCTTATTTCTGTAATAAAGGATTATGTGCGCCAACGGAATCTTGTTTAATGCCTGGTGAATATGCACTGCGGGGGTGAGTTACATTGCAAGACAGATATCTCCATTGACACACCATGAGTATCGTTACCTAGACAACGACCATCACACAATAATATCATGAGCATATCATCGTAATAACTTCGTGATATTATCATCAAGTAAACGTGTGACAACTACTACTACTACTACTACTACTACTACTACTACTACTACTACTACTACTACTACTACTACTACTACTACTACTACTACTACTACTACTACTACTACTACTACTACTACTACTACTACTACTACTACTGCTGCTGCTGCTGCTGCTGCTGCTGCTGCTACTACTGCTATTACTACTCCTCCTCTCCCTCCTCGCCCTCCTCCCCCTCCTCCTCCTTCTTCTTCTTCTTGTTCTTCTTCTTCTTGAACTCCCCTTCCCCTTCCCCCTCCTCCTCCTCCTCCTCCTCCTCCTCCTCCTCCTCCTCCTTCTTCTTCTTCTTCTTCTTCTTCTACTACTACTACTACTACTACTACTACTACTACTACTACTACTACTACTACTACTACTACTACTACTACTACTACTGCTACTACTACTACTACTGCTGCAGCAGCTACTGCTACTACTACTACCATTACTACTACTCCTCTCCCTCTTCCCCCTCCTCCCCCTCCTCCTCCTTCTTCTTCTTCTTCTTCTTGTTCTTCTTCTTCTTGAACTCCCCTTCCTCCTCCTCCTCCTCCTCCTCCTCCTCCTCCTCCTCCTCCTCCTCCTCTCCTTCTTACTTTAATTATTATTATTATTATTATTATTATTATTATTATTATTATTATTATTATTATTATTCGTACACATTCAGACATCAACATGAATAAATCAAAAGAAATATCTCAGTTTGCAAAGACAAATAGCATAGATTATGCTGTATCTTTTGAAGTGCTGCTTTACTTTGCGTTAATCCGCAATTAGGGAAAACAGAAGAATGTGGACAGGCATGATCACCAACGCCACACGGCATGGATTATAAGAAGACTGGCAGTACACACGACAGAAAGCTGTGGACAGACATGATCACCAACACCACACGGCATGAACTATAGTAAGATTGGCAGTACACGAGACAGAAGGTTGTGGACAGACATGATCCCCAACACCACACGGCATGGACTATAAGATGAGGAAGGTTATCAAATCCAGGGACCCTGGGTAGTGCATTAGCTAATACGCTTGCCTACTAGCTCTAATTGACCTGTGCTCCTATATCAACCCAGCCTAAAATTGTTACCAGAAAATGTCCCAGGAAGTTAAGACAGCTTGCGAGATATTGACCAGAGTGCCAACTGGTTTATAGAAATATGGGGCTAGTTGATACACCCAGAACCTCACAAGGCGTGTTAAAGTGTTCTTCAATTTGCTATTTTACCCGTACCAAATACGATACAAGACTGGAAAAGTGTTCTTCAATTTGCTATTTTACACACACCATAAACGACACAAGACTGGAAAAGTGTTCTTCAGTTTGCTATTTTACACGTACCAAATACGACACAAGACTGAAAAAGTGTTCTTCAAATACGACACAAGAAGTGGAAAAGTGACCTTTATTTTACTGTGAATGTCTTAATTGAAGTCACACATAGATATTCTTCAAACTAACTCTCTTGTCCATGGTCAGTGTTTCAATTCCTGGAGCTCTTGTAAGCAACAGATCCACTCGTTAGTTGCCTCGCACTCCAGCGTAACCCGAACAGTGTACCCACGCAAGTCTGATAACGTGAAGTGGCTACACTTGCTACTCGCTCACGTAATCTCTGTTCAATTTGTGCTTGGCGACGCAAACCAGACTGAAAACCAGACACATTGTTTTGGTGGTGGTTGTGGTGGCTGTTGTCGTCGTCGTCGTCGTCGTCGTCGTCGTCGTCGTCGTCGTCGTCGTCGTCGTCGTCGTCGTCGTCGTCGTCGTCGTCGTCATCTTACACTTGTGCCTCTTGGCGTTGCGGCAAGGGGTCATTGAAGTTCCAGCGCCTGTGACTAGCGCTTTTCCTCCAATTTCCTCCATGATTTCTAAGCAGTATTTTTCTAGAATCAAGTAAATTCCTTGCCCGTTCGCTCATAGGTTTCTGACCTACTCGACCCCTTGTATCAGCAAAAGTCACTAACCTTATCACATAAACATACTAATTTATGGTATATTTTTATTGAGAAAATGTGGAGATAAACATAGGTATTTCTTGATTGTCTAGGCAAGGGACAGAATTACAGCGGAAGCTGGTGACATACGAGTATGTATTCGTAAATTCTCGTAATTCCCTAGCTGCCCTTAATTGAGTTGGGTTGAAATAAAAAGGGGATAGGAAAACAAATTACATTTGGAAACGAAGAAAGTCGGCCATTATCTTGCAGTTGAAACAGAGTTATGTTAAGTTCCTGATCTTTCATATATTACTAACGAAGGAACGAATGAATGAACTGTATTTTCAAAGGTTCACAAATTGGGTACACAGGCCCGTCTTTCATTCGGCCCTTCCAGCCACTCATCTTTCGAACACAATAATCTATTGTTCATGTCACATTCCACATGCGTAAACCACTGTCAATGGAATGCTGCTGAGGCCAGGATAGCCGAACAGATAAGAGAGCTCGTTCTTAACCATCCGGTGCGCTGATGCCGAGGTAGCGGGTTCAACCCCTGCACTGGTCAGTTGGGCTAAATTGTTGGCTTCTCTTCCTTGACTTGGGGATATAAATAAGTGCCTCTGAAGTCGGAGTAGGTTCACCTCATGGCGAAGGACAATGGTAATAGGGAAAGCTAACCCACACGCAACATTTAACCCAGAGCGCTAGAGTTCGTTCACAAATGCTTGCCCCCATTCACGTTAATTATTTTTGTTTAAACAGTATCTGTTGCATTATTATTACATTTTTCTGCCGTCTTATATTTACTCCCACTCAAAGAATATGCCCTTGATAGGTCCAAAGGCAGCTGAAATCAAGGGAAGCGGCGAAATTTCTTGGATGTTTTGGCGAAAATGTATTGCATTCACGCTAACAAACTAGTTTTACAGTAATGCAACGTCAATTCGGTTAACTACGTAACGCGTATCCATATTCGTAATGGAAGAGGTGCAATGTGTAATATTAATAATGACAGATAATCTACAGAGGCATGGGGTAAATAATGTAGAATCGAAGTGGGTGCAATGTGTAATATTATATTAATAATGACAGAGAATCTACAGAGGCATGAGGTAAATAATGTACACTCGAAATGGGAATGGACAGGAAAGTAGAAAGAATATATTTCTTACCTTATTTTAATTTCCTTCCTTTTTCTTCAGTTGCTGGTTAATAATGTGTACACGAGGAGTCATGTTACTAGGATGTATTTAGCTTATTTTATGGAGTTCGTGAAAGCTTCCAAACAACTATACGTGAATGTGCGTATGGAGTGACCAGAGATGATACCGCAATTCAATCATGTTTCAGTTTCTAAGGATCTTTTCAGCTGTCTGTAATTTGTTCCCACATGCACATGGGTGATAGAATCATTTTTGAAACTTCGTAAAAGATTGCCTATTTTGTTGATTAGCAGTATGACGTTTCACTGCTTGTTGATAGAGGGAACGGAGCGCGTATGGAAACGTCCTGGGTGCAGTGACGTCAGTCCTTAGCTCAGCTCAGCTCAACTGTCTACGTTGCTACGTTGCTGTGTTCTGTTCAGAGACGGAACTTGATTACCTGTGTTGTACGGCGAATATAGTTGTAAATGTCTCTGTAGTGGGATTCCTTCTTAACGGTCAAGATGTTGGTCTTCGTTTCATTGAAGTTTATAGAATGATTCGTATGTTCGTGTTTTCCCCCATTTGACAAAGTGTTTGTTCTTACGTTTCTTGTTATGCCACAATATGTCAGTTTCCACCGCAGCACTACTCTTCTTTTGGTATTCAATGTGTTTAGTGTTGTTGTTGTTTGTTTGTTTGTTGTTGTTGTTGTTGTTGTTGTTGTTGTTGTTGTTGTTGTTGTTGTTGTTGTTGTTGTTGTTGTTGTTGTTGTTGTTTTCAATTTCTATTGTTTGTCACCGTTGAAGGCTTCCTGAACTGAAACTTCATCGCTGTGGAATACGAACTGTTGTTATTGACAAGATGTATGTTTTGTGCACAAGCTATAATGTTTAGGGCCTGCAATTCTTCGGAGTAGTTTAAACAAAATATTCCAGTAGGTGTGCATGTGGATTAAGTCTGCGATCTGCCCGGGCCTTAATCTGTGTCGGACAGTTCCTGTAGGTTGATGACCGCTCTCGGTTGCTTAAAATTCAATCCATCCTTTCTCCAATAGTAATCTTCCTCTGTCAAGACATGGGCTAGTGACCAAACGTTATTCTTTGCTACTTGGTACATATCGCTTTTCCTTTCCATGCACTGATTGCCATTCTTTTCCCATTCGTGCGGTGCGCATTGATCCAGGTTTCATCAAAATACACTATGTCACAATTTTCTTTGCGCATTTCCCTTATTTCACGTAGGTACTTGCTTCACTTGGCTGATAAATGCGGTTGCTCGCAAATGATATTTCTACCTCCCCTGTACTTTCCAAACGTCCTTATATAATAATTGTCCACAAAGTTGTTTTTGGATAGCTCTATGTTACTTATTTCAGACCTAGTCTGCTTCTAGTGTCACCACTCGTAATTCTCTCTCACGATTACTTCAGCAGCTATTCAGAGACAACTCATATCTGATGTGATTTTGTATGAAACGCACTTGTTTGACATTGGAAACATAATTACAATTTGTTGGTCACATTATAAGAAGAAATGAATTGGAGAACTTGATGACAACTGACAAGATTGAGGCGAAAAGAACAAGGGGAAGGCAGAGAAGTAAATACCTGGATGTCTTGACCACGGGAAATGGCTGAGGCGAGAACACAGAGCTGATACACGACTCTGGTGATCGTGTGAGATGGCGAAACATGATCGCCATCGTTTATCGATATGGCATATTATGATGATAAGCATAATGTCGGTGAAAAAGATAGTTCATATGAGATTTGCTTTAGTACTTATACTTATATGTACCAAGTACCTTGAGCCAATAATGGACATCACAGCGCTCGAGACATGCCCATAGGCTCTCCGTCCTCATTTTCAACAGCTTGCGAAGAGTCCCAGTACTAATGGCACCTACAACACTCTGATTATGTATTCGTCTGGCACTTCGTCGGAGTTTTGCATGTTGGCCAGATCCTCTGGTCACTCCCTGCAGCACCACTCCCTCCAGTGGGAAAGATAAACAGACAAGTTTGGTAGCTCTGGCGAAAAGATGAGAGATACTAAACATAGACACAGTATACATACATTACAACGGACTCCGTAAAGGTGAACATAGATCACAGAGTGAAAATCCCCCAAAATAAGAGACAATGAAATCTATATATAATAATACAATAATAAAATAAAAATAAGCATTCTATGGCACAACAAACGGCGTTTAGATTATATAAATCTTCATCACGGACTAGACAACACAAACAGATCTAAAGAAAAAACATTATAAACTAATAATTCAATATTAAAACACAACTCCTGCGTTGTCAAAAAGGCACACAAGTTGAATTCAGTTCGGTTTTGAAAGGTGCTCTGTTTCTAGACAGGTTGAGACCAACTCAGCTGCAAAAGTGCTATATAAGAAATGTGTGGTCAAAGTTGTACAAACAGTTAGCTATGAATATATAGAGGGAAGTCGGCAGAGTTATACAGTTGCATCTACAACAGTAGATACCGAACTTAATGGATACAGAATCATAACCCTGCAAAAGACGTATGGCAAAGTCCTCGAAAAGATAGTAACACGCAGGCTCCAGCGACATTTGTAAAGTCCTAATCTGCTTCCTCAAGGACTCGGGAGTTACCTGCCTGGGAAGGACACCTGGGCCAATACTGCAACTTTTGCATTTGATGTCTACGAGGGCTTCCAGGATAAACAGGAGACAGTGGTGGTAGCTCTTGAGCTGGAGGATGCATATAACAGGGTTAGGTATGATCGGTTAATACACACACTGTTGGACATGGAGGTCTGCCCTTGCCTTGTTAAATGGGTTGCGGCAGTTCTTTATGAGCGTAAGGTTGCACTGCGCATGGGTTCCTGGACTTCTGACCTCTGTACTATTACACCTGGGTTGCCGCAGGGATCTGCCGTGTCCCCTGTGCTCTTTAATGTCTACACCAGCAAAATCGCAGCTATTGAGACACCAGGTGTGGGTAGAATCTTGACAACTGCAGATAATGTGCTGGTGTACAGACAGGGCAGAGACAGGGGCAGTCCGGCGAAAGACTGACAGATGGTGGTAGACAGGTTGTGGAGTGGTGCAGAGACGCAGGGGCCATTATAAACCCAGACAAAGCATCGGTTTTGTGGTACTCCTTGGATAACCGGATCGTCAAGGCAGACGTCCCAGGTATTATGTTGAATGGATGTCCTCTTAGTCGAGAGAGTAAATTGAAGTACTTGGGTATCACCTTTGACAGGTGTTTGTCTTTTAAGGATCATGTGGAGGCTTTGGTGGTGAAGGCTGGTAGGGGACTTAATGCATTGAGGGCTATGGCAGCAACCGGGGTAGATCAGAAGATGCTGTACAGGCTCTTTCAAAAGTTAATAATTTATGTCATTGAGTATGGTTTAGGGCTGATGACAGTATCAAAGAGCCAGCTTGAAAGGTTGGAGCGCATACAGAATGCTGCTATGCGGTTAATCCTGGGGTGCACAAGGGACACACAATTATATGCATGAGGCATTTCCCGGCGCTACCAACAATGACGGATAGGCATAGGGTCCTTCAGGCCTAATGGTACGTGAGAGTTGCCGCAGACAGGGATCACCCGCTGCATGCAGCAATGGTGTCATGGTCTTATATGACATGTGTAAGGAAGAATGTAAGCGCCGGTATGTAAGCGAGAGTCAGTGTAAGCATGACTGAGGTAAAGGGCAGTAAGAGACGCCACGGCTTGGCTAGTGGACGGTCAGACAAGAATCCCGTGAACAGAGCCACGTGATGTGGGAAGGTCAACCAGGAGAGAGGCAGTGTGTGTGAGGCAGCGGATAGAGACGGACGTGTGGAGATCTAGAGAACGCTAGAACGATAGAACGATAGTGGTTGTGACGGATAGATGGAGATGAACGTTGTGTAGTGATATTCGAGGAATGTACTAACTGTGATATGTGCGGGATGATGTGAAGTTGTGATTGTGAATGATCATGCGGGCGACAGTGTAAAGATCGCCATTGTGAGCTAGCGCGTGGCTGTTAGTGGTGAACGATTGTTTGAGCGTGAAGTGCGACTATGGTGTCAGCCTGTAATATATATTGTAATAAATGATTGTTCAGGAGATAGCTCCTGCCAGTTTCCGATTGCATTCATGTGTTCTTAGTAGATGTGTTGTAGATGTTGTAATTTGCCTGTCAAAGTCCAGCGAGCTAGACAGAGCTACTAAGTAGGACTCTGACAGGTATAATGGTGTCAGAAGTACACATGAACCACATGCTCATGTAGAACGCACAAAAGAACGCTACTTTTGTAAAGAAGAAGAAGACCTATTCCATAAAATATATTAGAAATTGTAAAGTAAAAATGTGTTAATAGAGTCAGAACGAAAATAACATCATTTCTTTCCACAGCAGGTTTCAATTCTACAAAGCGACCGACGTAACCAGACCAGGTCAGCGGTAACCATCACGAGAATCACGTTCCTGTACATCAAGCGTTCGAGTAGTCAGCAGATAAAGATAAGTTGATTAATTTTGGTTGCTAATTACCCAAATCTGCATTCTTTGATTTTTTGTATAAAGACCATCATTAGTGGATTTAGATATTAATTAATAGAAAATGTCAGTGTCACAGGAGGAATGCATATCATTCTTTTGGGGCATAACTCATTACAGAAAGGTGCAAAAATGTTTCGAAAGTACACGGGCACATGATAAAGCAAAGTGTAATATAAACCAGAACTTTATGCATGAGTGGACACAGAATTTTGAAAAGAAAATGAAAGAATACAACATCCCACCAGTGCATTGGGGTAAATGGTACAGAGCACACTTACCAATAAAACGCAAAAGACTTGAAGAGATCATACCAGAGATGTTAAACGAAGACTATGAATATTGGAGAACAAGGATATTAAAACACTATCTAACCTCTTTCGAGACTCTAAAAGTAGAAATACAAAATGTGAAACCAGCCACAGACAAGTCATTCACCCAGTATATAAGTGAATTAGAAGAATCTTTCAAAAAACTAATATTGGTAATTAAACATTCAGACGACAATCAAGGAGTAATAAATTTCTTGCTTATAGAAAAACTTAAAGCAACACTACCAGCCGAATGCGGAAAATATTTAGAAGAACATAACAAAGAGCCTATCAAAAATTTACTAGAAAAATGCCGCGAATACTACAACCAAAGTATAAACCTGGTTAAGAACACTCAACAGAAAAGTACTGTGAAATCAACGTCATCTGCAGCCACAGATTGTCAAAACAAACCACAGAAAACAAAACCAGTACTGTGCAAACATTGTAGCACTCCACATACAGAAAATGGAATATGCGATAAGAATCCCACTTATCAAGAATACCTAAATACTATAATAGCACAAAAACTGGGGAAGGTAAATCAAAGGAAATATAGAACAAAATGTCATTTTTGCCTTGCTTATGGCCACAGACGTTTTGAATGTGAAGGTGTAAAAAGATTACAGATAGCAAAAGCAAATGCAGCCATAAACATTGCAACAGACAGTTCAGCAAAGAACTTAGCAAAAGTAAACATCACAGGGACGAAAACAAGACCAAACACTGCAAAGTCAGAACAAGCTGAGTTTTACCCATCAGACTTTGTTCCATATTTTAATAATGTTGTTAACATCACTCAACCTCATTCCTTATGTAAAGAGGGCAATACTCAACAAGAAGGTGAGGAAATGAACAAAACCTCAAGACTGTCGTTAGGAAAACTAACATTCCATGAAGGTTACATCAATGACACAGTATGCACATGTGTACGCGACACAGGGTCCTGTCTTATCGGTCTTCGGAAGACCCTAGCTGATCCTAAAGACTACCTAGATGAGTACATCTATTGCAAAACTGTTTCAGGGACAGTAGAGAAATATCCCATGGCATGGGCCAATATAAAATCACCTTTCCTATCAGGCAGAGTAACTTGTGCTTTATTAGACAATCCATGTTGTGATTTATTAATTGGAAATGTATTAAATGTGACAGACTACACAGAGTCCAAAACTCACACAGAGAAAAAGGTTAACACCACAACAAGTACTGCCTTAACTACACCATTCATCATACAACAACATGATGAACAGAACAAAGTACCACACCATACCAGCTTACAACAAGAAGAAACAGAAACTGGTGTGTATCATCACAAAGAAAAAGGTGCAGAAAACAAACATTTCACAACAGTGAGGGAAGATCACAAATCATTATGTGACATACTATACCTACTGTACTCCCTGTTAACTACACACATAACCAAGTGCACACAGTGGATGGTTATACTTGCACTACTCATTGTAAATACAAAACAAATGTCTTCACAGACAGTTTTATTTCCACATTATCATGACGCAACACAGATGATATTACTCATGACAAACCAGCAAACTTTGTTACTTATATCATTACTGTTGAACCAAAGTTTGGTGTTACCACTGCTAAACACTATGTCAAATCAACTCAGACACATACTTATGCTGAACAATGTAAATCTCCAGTCGGTGGAATTACTGACAAAAATCAGCAACAAATTACCCTACATATTTTGGAAAATATACACAAATTGCAGAAATGCATACAAACATGCACTATTACATTTCAAAACTATACATGGTGTATTATTATTGTTTGAACTATTGAATGTATACACACATGTACGAGTGCAGGTTTGGAGATAGCACTCAAAATGATCTCAACATGAAATTTGAAAACCCCCACCCTTCGGAAAATTTTAACCATAACCCACTTTATATCCTTAGATCCAGTAACTCCAGAGTTGCCTTGTCTGCTGTACGACTCCAGCGCTATGATACTAGCACACGTCATTGTATAGACCAACATGAAAGGTCCTTCAACGGGAAAGTGTCACCGGCAAAACAGTAAGACTCAACATGTGATTTCAGGTATCAAACAGTAAGATATACCCATATTGACTTTGTTTTCAAACGAGTATCTACAGAATCTACCTTTTGAAATCGACGAACAACGACGACAGCTTCACAAGTACAGACATTCATTTCCGATGATCAGTTTAATGAACCAGTTGCCAACCTACAAACTATGGCACAGACAGTCACAGACAGACGCATCTTGGCCACACTCAAAATTAAGGCCACTGAACTTATTTCGTGTTTTATACGTGTGAATTCCAGCAATTTTACAAAATGAACTTACAAATTGGCCAAACTTGGTGAACAGTCTTAAGCACTATACAGAAGGAAAGACAATATCATGGTATACAGAAGACGTCAATAATCGTATGCGAGAGAAGACATGCCAAACATTTCAGCACGGAAACGAACATTGAACACGAGTGATTTAATTACGTGTGCATAACTTCCACAGGACAAGAACGGTATCCTATGTGTGCATAAAGGCATCAATGATGTATATTTTATTGTATATACAAGACGATCCTCCCACACAAACCCTTGACGCTACAGACCTGCTCGCCTAAATGTACTCAACAAGGATAATAATTTTGCGTGTGATTCTATACACTTATTATATCTCATTCATTTGATTTTATTTAAATTATAATGACTAGTGATTTAGTTATTATTACTTTAAACATTTGTGGTATACGTACAAAATTACAACATATTATCACACTAATAAACAAACACAAACCAGATTTTCTACTACTACAAGAAACAAATATATGTTCAAAAACATTCGCACAACATATCACCACACAGCTAGGCCTCAGACATTCATGCTTTAGTTTAGGCACACACAAAATTGGGTCAGGAACAGCTATTCTGCAGACATCAGACAGGTGGGACATAATTAAAACACACACGGATAACCATGGACGAATCTCCATAATACAGGTAGAAAACACTATACAAGCATACACCATAGTGAACATACATGCACCACCAAATTACAATCACCAACCAAACTTTTACCAAGAATTAGACACCTTACTTATACAAACATACAGAGGGCAAAATATTATCCTTGCAGGGGATTTCAATTTTGTACTCTCAGATTTGGATATCGTAGGGGCAGGCAAAGCAGGAATCAAGACACAATTAAGGAGAAATGACAGAAGTGGAATACATCAACTGGATATACTAAAGAATACCCTAGACACACACAATCTAATAGACGCTTTCCGATACAGACACCCTAATAACATTGCAACAACACACAAAAATAGGGCTTACAATAGATCAGCCAGATTAGATAGAGTATACTCACCTTCAACACACCAAATAATACACACAAAACATCTACAAGAGACATTACAATACACAGATCACAAAGCAGTACTAACACATATCACTACAGACACTACAAACACAAGGCCATCAAAAAGAACATCACATTGGAAGTTCAATAACTCCTTACTCCAACATACAGGTTATGTACAACATGTGACACAACTTATTCTAACATACACTAATAGTACACCCACGGACAACATAACACAAATTTGGGATTTACTAAAGAATACAATACGTTATAGAACACAACAGTTAGCATCCATCATACATAAAGACAGACTACAACAAGAACATATCATACAGACAGCAATACAACTCACAAAACAGACTGACAGGAATGCATCACACCTAAACACACTAGAATCACAATTAGAACAACACCAGCAACACACACTCCGCGGTGCACTCCTTCGAACTAAACTTACTAACATATCAGAAGAAAGTCCCAATAGACAGCACCTTGCATTAGAGCAAAACATTCAACGCAACAGACAAATAGGAGCAATAACAGACATGCAAGGAAACACACAAACAGAGACAGTACATATACTAGAAACATTCCAACAGTACTACACTGACCTATATACAGCAGAACCCGCCAACACACAAACACAAAATAGATTCCTAAAATACACAAAAAAATTGTCAGACACAGATAAAGACACACTAGACACAGAGCTTACATTAGCCGACATAACACATGCACTCAATCAAATGCAAAAAGACAAAACACCAGGACCAGATGGACTCACAGTAGAATTCTACCAACACTTCTTTCCTATCCTAGGCAATTTCCTTCTAAAAGTCTACCAAGAAGCTTTTCATAAACAAGAACTCCCAAACACTTGCAACATGTCATATATAACACTCATACCTAAAGACAACACAGACAAAACACAGCTGAAAAACTATAGACCCATCTCCTTATTAAACACAGACTACAAAATTCTAGCAAAATCACTTGCAAACAAAATTAAAAATTTCATGCCATCACTCATCCACCCAGACCAACAGTGCAGTATTCAACACAGAAATATACACCAACATACACACTTCATTAGGGATTTCATTACATACACCCACCAGAAAGACTGTCAATCCTCTCTCTTATCTTTAGACCAGGAGAAGGCCTTTGACAGAATCTCACACTCATACTTACACAAAACACTAGCACACTGCAACATAGGACAGTACTATAGACAGTGGATAGAAATATTGTATAAAATCCTGAAAGTAAGGTACTGGTGAATCATTCACTCACTGGCAGTTTCAAAATCAATAGATCTGTCAGACAAGGGTGTCCACTATCACCAGTCCTATATGTACTCACACTAGAACCACTCTTAGAAGCAATTAGACAGGACACTAACATTAAAGGTACATTTATACAAGGGTCTGGAGAGCGGAAATTAATTGCTTATGCAGATGACACCGTTTTCTTCCCTACAACCAACACTTCCATAACGAACATACTTCACACCTTCAGACAGTTTGGTGAAGGAAGTGGGGCCAAAATAAACATACAGAAGTCTAAAATAATGGGTCTGGGGAAGTGGAAGAATAAAGCAGATTTCCCCCGGATCTAACAGTCACAGATAACATGAAGATTTATGGGATCACTTTTCCATCCAATCCCAGAAAAACACACACAGGAACATGGCAATCACTGACAAAACAAATTATAGACACACTACATAGGTTCAAATACAAGACATCAACAATTTTTATACGAAGCACTATTGTTAACACCTTCATCTTTCCTAAAATACTATATTTAGCCACAGTGTTAGACCCACCAAAACAAACAATCACAGACATAAACAAACACATCAGGAAATTCATCTTTAAAAACACAATCCACAGTATTAAGCACAGGACTTTAATACAAGAGAAGACTAGAGGGGGAATCCAATTACAGGACCTTAACACAAAAATACAAGCATTAAGAATCAACCACATAGGACGCATCATCAATCATCCAGATCAACACTCGCTAGCATTATACTATATTGCAATTAGATTACACAGAATTAAGAAAATAGACAAAACAACACCGCACTATTACGGCACACTACCGCACTTCTACAGAACATGTATGCAAGCAATTCAAGGTAATGAACACTTAATACAACAGACAACCAAGCAGATATACACATATTTAGTACAACAACAAGCCCCACCACTACACCTGAGAATCAAAAGAGGATACAAATATCACATGAAAGACTACAGTTGCACCTTCACTAATTTACACAACAAACATATCACATCAAAATCCAAAGAAATAACATACAGGCTAATTTATAATATGACCCCGACAACTGAGAGGGCCGCACAAACATTCAAGCAAATAGCCCCATGCAAATTATGTAGACAAAATATCCAGGAAACAGAGGATCATCTCTTCTATGAATGCCCAGCAATCACAGCCACTAAGATTGCACTGCAACAATTAATAGAAACACACACAAACAAGAAAACTGACGCTTATAAGGCCATTTTTTAAATACAATACCCACATCGACAAAAGACAAACACACTAAACTTCTTGTTGCACTGGCGGAGTATAGAAACGTAATATGGTCGAGTAGAAACTCGGCCACACACAATCACCAAACAATACAACCACACACACTAGCAAAGATTTTTCAACAAAAAATCGCCCAGCTATTCGCAGATTAATAAACAAGAGCCACTCCCATCAAATTTCACACTACATAACATACATGTTCAAACACACTCTCACAGTATATTTCTATACTCCGCATGTGTACCACTAAGCCCAATCATTGAGGAACAAAGCGCCAAATAACTGAATAAATGTCTTTTCTTTGTTACTGAGTCCTGTAGCCCAATCTAGACAGAACAATGGGACGGTGGCCTTTGTGAGTCAGTGGTCTTGTCGACCGAAGTTTGACCTCGGTCTGAACAGCTCTCTCTCTCTCTCTCTCTCTCTCTCTCTCTCTCTCTATATATATATATATATATATATATATATATATATATATATATATATATATATATATATATATATATATATATATCGCTCTCTCTCTCTTTCTCCCCCCCCCCCCCCCCACCCCAAACATGAATGACTATACGCTGTATTCGCAATGTAAAAGCCTGTTTTTGTACATAATGAATGGGATATTTATGTATACGCTGAATTCGCAATGGACAACTTAACAAATTCCAATCTGTTTACGCGCGCTCTCTCTTTATCCCTCCCCCTCCTCTCCCCCCCCCCCAACTCCCTCTCTCTCCCTCCCTCCGTGTTGACCGCGTTCCTGGTATCAACCCACCCCACCACAAGCAAATCCTGGGCACTTGCGATTAAGTCGAGGGCTGTCATTCAGCAATAATATTGAATCCACTTACAGGAAGTAAGCTTGCATGAGACTGCCTGCAGTGTAAAACGTGGGGCGGCTTTTGCCGTTTCGACCTTGACACCAACATTTCCTTTAATGTATATATCTTCGGTGTGGAAGAGAACGCGTGCTGTGTGTGGAAGGTTTTATAAGCGTGTGAGAAAGATGGGTTTAGAATGAACGAGCGGAAGGAATCATCACCACACCATAGTCGTTGTTGTCTCCGTCATTATCATCACCATTATCACCACCATTACCATCACCACTATCATCATCATTATCATCACCATTATCATCACTATTACCATCAATCACGTTAGAATGGGATGACTGAAAGCGTACGTCATTATCATAACTGTATATGTATGTTTTTGTTTCATTAACGCATATGACATAACACTAACAAACGGCAACGCTCTGTAATATACACAAACAAAGAAACACGCATTGCACCTTGTAAATATACATTGCTTTGTATAAAATAAACGTAATTAAAAAAAAAAAAAAAAAAAAAAAAAATGAATAATATAACGAGGTATGACAAATAGACCCAACCAGAGCATTTGTCAGACCACGACAAAACCTTGAGAGAAACCTCAATACTGAAAAAGAGAGAACAATGTTTGAAGTTAATCTCGGAAAAGATCAGAGCAAAAAGGGACGCAAATGCATACTTATGATCATATAATCCCCTGACAAGGTTAGAAAGAGGAAACAAGAGTAACAACAACAGAATGTGTCACATTTCCAAGAGTAAGTGCCACATTGGTTGTGCGGGGGGAGAATGTCATGGTCTTATATGACATGTGTAAGGAAGAATGTAAGCGCCGGTATGTAAGCGAGAGTCAGTGTAAGCATGACTGAGGTAAAGGGCAGTAAGAGACGCCACGGCTTGGCTAGTGGACGGTCAGACAAGAATCCCGTGAACAGAGCCACGTGATGTGGGAAGGTCAACCAGGAGAGAGGCAGTGTGTGTGAGGCAGCGGATAGAGACGGACGTGTGGAGATCTAGAGAACGCTAGAACGATAGAACGATAGTGGTTGTGACGGATAGATGGAGATGAAAGTTGTGTAGTGATATTCGAGGAATGTACTAACTGTGATATGTGCGGGATGATGTGAAGTTGTGATTGTGAATGATCATGCGGGCGACAGTGTAAAGATCGCCATTGTGAGCTAGCGCGTGGCTGTTAGTGGTGAACGATTGTTTGAGCGTGAAGTGCGACTATGGTGACAGCCTGTAATATATATTGTAATAAATGATTGTTCAGGAGATAGCTCCTGCCAGTTTCCGATTGCATTCATGTGTTCTTAGTAGATGTGTTGTAGATGTTGTAATTTGCCTGTCAAAGTCCAGCGAGCTAGACAGAGCTACTAAGTAGGACTCTGACAAATGGATATGGTCGAGGGTCATAGATTAAGACGAGGCAGGTCCTGGACGGCACAGGCAGAACTTTCTATACGTCAGGTGTGTGATCTAGAGACCATCGTGAAAGAGAGTGGGTTGAAGTTGCGGAAGACATGACGGACTGGCAAAATGTAATAATAACACTGGGTCGTGAGTGCAGAGAATGGGCAGCGGGCCGCACTGGGTTTGAAGTGCAACAGCTGATCCAGAGCAACACACATCAAGGTGGTGTAGTCATTTACACCGATGGGTCAGTAGTGAGAAACAGACGTAGTGGCTGGGGCTTTATTGCAAAGGCTAATGGACGAGTCTTGAAAAAGGAGTGTCTGGCATATGAGACTGCGACCTCCAGCATGAAAATGGAGGTGGAGGCAGTAACAGCGGCATTCCGGTGGCTAGAGGAGACTACTGCAAGACACGCTGTATTCATTACGGATTCAAATAGTATGCTTAGTAAGGTGGAGAAAGGAATGTTTCGTGTGGAATGGCTCTCGTCGATTCAGAGGTCACAGATTGTGAGAATTGTATGGATATTTTGTCCTGGCCAGGGGGGGGGGGGGGGGGGGGGGTTTACGGGGGAATGAACAGGCTGATAGGCTACCATGGAATGCACCTCTTGGTGGTAGTTTGCCTATGGACAAGGGGGAGGTGGTCGTGCGCTTGTGGGATCAGGTGGAGAAGACGGAGGAACAAATTGAGAACCCATATGTGGAAAGCATGAGATTGCGGGAGATCGGCAGGGGTTCTGGAAGAATCTCAAAACTGAGAGGAAAGACCATGAGAATGTTTAATCAGATAGTGGTGGGAACGATTAGTAGTATGACTCTTCGCTGGCTGTTAAACGAGGGGACGGAGCGCGTATGGGAATGGCCTGAGTGCAGTGATGTCGGTTCTTAACTCAACCCAACTCAATCTTATACAACAGTATTGATTCCCGCGTTAATGTAAAGGGAGAAATGTGATCCATACGAAGGATATGAAGCCTAACTCTTTGCTGGTGAAGTGTACAAATATCTCCCTGGCTGCCATTGTTTACATGGATTCCAAGATGGTGGGTCAGAAAAACAAGAAGAAAGGCAGGAGTCTTGGGGCGGTAGGTTGGGTTTTAGACTAAGGCATTGCAAGATTCAGTTCATTTCTAATGACACACATATAGATATGATAGATAATAAAGAATTGGACTCCAAGCAGTGTTAATAACCTGCATTCACGATGTATTGATATAAAATGAGAATGGAAATTTAAATATTGAGCACAACAACCCACTACTGGCAACGCCGATCGCATTCCGGTATGAACCTAAGGCCTATCCACGTCAATGTGCTTCCATATTGACGTGGATAGGCCTTAGGTTCATACCGGAATGCGATCGGCGTTGCCAGTAGTGGGTTGTGCTCAATATTTAAATTTCAAATCCCGAAACAACCACATAATCAAGAGAATTGAAATATTCAGTATTGAAATATATGAAATGGGACTTTAAATTTCAGGGTCGCGTTGAGACGTGTTTTTGTTTTGTCAACTTTGTGTTGACTATATTGTGTTCTGGGTGTGCAGTTGACATTCATGCACACGGTAGTCTGTAGAATGTAAGGAACTCCTTATGCTTATTTATCTTTTAACTGCCTGTGGAACACGAACTGTTATTCTCATTGGTTTGGTACTTTGGTTAGTTAAATTTGAGGATCAGTTTCAGTGCACACATGACATGTCTCCTGAAGTGCTTCCGTCCTACATATCACAGCAGTAGACTCTCAGCACAGTGCACAAACTCCATACTCATAGCATCAATGATGATCTAAGTATTTCATCGTAAGAATTGCATATCATTCATATTTTTTGTGTAGGTAACTTCTAATTTTGAAATTTAGCCTGGACAACAGCACCTAGTCTTTTCTATTTCTGACTGTGAAGACATTGTTAAAGTGCACAATGTGACATACACTTCCTCCATATGTTTTGCCCTTGTCCAAAAAGACTAGACTTGTGATACACAACCCTAGAATCAGGTCAGAGTATACATTCCATTTCTTATTTTTTTTTTTTTTTTAAATCCACGATCCACACTGTGAAGTGAAGCAAGTCTTCACAAGCCAAAGACAGGTATCATCGTAATCTTGAAGCTACTTGATGGTCATAGATCTTATAGCATGGATTTGTTGAGTACATGCTTATTTCTCTGTTCCCATTTATTGATGGTCATAACTCTTGTAGCATGGATTTGTTGAGTACATGCTTATTTCTCTGTTCCCATTTATTGATGGTCATAGATCTTGTAGCATGGATTTGTTGAGTACATGCTTATTTCTCTGTTCCCATTTATTGATGGTCATAGTTCTTGTAGCACGGATTTGTTGAGTACTGCTTATTTCTCTGTTCCCTGTTATTGATGGTCATAGATCCTCTGTGTAGCAGGATTTGTTGAGTATAGATCTTGTAGCATGGATTTGTTGAGTATAGATCTTGTAGCATGGATTTGTTGAGTATAGATCTTGTAGCATGGATTTGTTGAGTATAGATCTTGTAGCATGGATTTGTTGAGTACATGCTTATTTCTCTGTTCCCATTTATTGATGGTCATAGATCTTGTAGCACAGATTTGTTGAGTATAGATCTTGTAGCATGGATTTGTTGAGTACATGCTTATTTCTCTGTTCCCATTTATTGATGGTCATAGATCTTGTAGCACGGATTTGTTGAGTACATGCTTATTTCTCTGTTCCCATTTATTGATGGTCATAGCTCTTGTAGCACAGATTTGTTGAGTATAGATCTTGTAGCATGGATTTGTTGAGTACACGCTTATTTCTCTGTTCCCATTCATTCTACAAGGGCCAGTCTATGTGAATCCATTGAAGTTCATGATATCAATGCATGATCATTGTTTGTATAGTGATATGAACACACTATTTGTTGTTTTCCTTCTTGATTGTTGTTACTCTTATTGACAGGCAAACTCTCCCTGTGTTCAGAATGCTGTGAGTGAGTACCATCTGCCTTGTTGTACTGCAAGTCTCCAGTCTATATAACACATTTGATACTATTTATTAGAGACATGAACATGGTGGTTTGGGTTCAAATGAGGGTAAAGAAGAAGATATGATTTCATTCATTCATTCCTACTGGGATATTATCTCAGTCACCTCCTCCTTGGCAATGAACTGTTACCTCCTAGTTCCCTGTTATTTTAGTTTTCTCTGTTCTTAAGTCAACTCTGTGTCAAAGAGGTTACAAACGAATTTGTATTTCTGCACACCACTTTCAAAACACAGCTGTGGGCAATTTGGAAGTAGATAGCCTAGCACTGGTTTTCAAATAGTCGTATGGATGTTGGTCATTCAGAATGCTATGGCAAACTACTGAATATAAACTTACCAAGAAATCACAAAAAGTCAAAACATGCTGGGGTTGACTGATATCCTGTAAAGTATATGCAGCTAACTGTTCTTACATGCAAGAAGAATATTACTTAGTTTGTTTATAAATATTCATAGGAGCAGCTCTATCATAGTGACCTTTGCTCCCCTCGGTGAACTTATTGCTAGCCAGTTACATCCTCTTTGACAAAAATAGTTTCCCCATAAGGCTTGTACCCTCCCAGTTGCACTCCTCCATCCAAAGCCGCTGGCCCATTGTGGTGTGTTGGGTTTGGTGAGTGCCACTCAACATTCAGCATTAACAGAAAGCAGGTAGTACCATCTACTGTAATAACTGACTAAAACCTGATAGATTGTCTATCTGTTAGTTAACACAGCAACATTATCATAAAAATAGTCTGTTTGTAAGTACAAATAAAAACAATATTGTATAATTTATCTATTTGTAAGTACAAACAACAACATTATTATATACATTCTCTATTGTAAGTACAGACAACGAGAATATCATATACAGTGTCTATCAGTAAGTACAAATAATGAGAATATCATATACATTGTCTATCTGTAAGTATAAATAATGAGAATATCATATACATTGTCTATCTGTAAGTACAAACAACAACAATATCATATACATTGTCTATCTGTATGTACAAACAACAACAATATCATATACATTGTCTATCTGTAAGTACAAACAACAACAATATCTTATACATTGTCTATCTGTAAGTACAAACAACAACAATATCATATACATTGTCTATCTGTAAGTACAAATAATGAGAATATCATATACATTGTCTATCTGTAAGTACAAACAATGAGAATATCATATACATTGTTTATCTGTAAGTACAAACAACAACAATATCATATACATTGTCTATCTGTAAGTACAAACAATGAGAATATCATATACATTGTCTATCTGTAAGTACAAACAGCGAGAATATCATATACATTGTCTGTCTGTATGTACAAACAACAACAATATCATATACATTGTCTATCTGTAAGTACAAACAACAACAATATCATATACATTGTCTATCTGTAAGTACAAACAATGAGAATATCATATACATTGTCTATCTGTAAGTACAAACAGCGAGAATATCATATACATTGTCTGTCTGTATGTACAGACTTCGTAGACTTAGATGGATAGGACATCTTAGGAGGATGGATGATGGTAGAATACCAAAGGATATCTTTTTTGGTGAATTACAGATGGGTAAGAGATCTCAGGGTCGGCCTCTACTACGATACAAAGATGTGTGTAAGCGGGACATGATTGATACAGGCATTGATAATGCACATTGGGAGCAAGTCGCCGCTGAACGTGTTGCATGGAGGGCAAATATCAGAAATGGAATAAAGTCAAAGGAGAAAATTATTGCAGAAAAGTCACACACCAAGCGTTTGAGATGTAAGATGGTGCATGATGGTGGAAATGACCACGTATTCACATGCACCCACTGTGAACGGACATTTACAGCGCAAATTGGCCTTATCAGTCACACTCGCTACCGCCATAGTTAAAAGTTATTATGCCTTTTTAGAGCACAAACTATCGTCTGTCAAGACGGCAAGGTGCCAATGATGATGTACAAACAACAACAATGTCATATACATTGTCTATCTGTAAGTACAAACAACAACAATATCATATACATTGTCTATCTGTAAGTACAAATAATGAGAATATCATATACATTGTCTGTCTGTATGTACAAACAACAACAATATCATATACATTGTCTATCTGTAAGTACAAACAACAACAATATCTTATACATTGTCTATCTGTAAGTACAAACAATGAGAATATCATATACATTGTCTATCTGTAAGTACAAACAGCGAGAATATCATATACATTGTCTGTCTGTATGTACAAACAACAACAATATCATATACATTGTCTATCTGTAAGTACAAACAACAACAATATCATATACATTGTCTATCTGTAAGTACAAACAACAACAATATCATATACATTGTCTGTCTATAAGTATAACTTCAGTATTGAAATTTCCTACTGCCAGGTTGCCAGGGCTCTGCTGCCGTCATCAGTGTTTGCTGCAGTTCCCAAGTCTGGTACAAGCCCTGCGGTACTGATGACTCCATCGGCTTCTTCTGATGCAGCGGCCCAGCCAGGGACATCTGTGATGCCTGCAAGAGCTCGGAGTCAGCCTGAGCCACCTCCTGATGACTTCAGTGAGCCAGAGAGCAGTTTGTATGACTATAAGCAGATGTTGGATGCAGGGTTAGCATCATTTCCCTTTGGTCTGTCTTCCCTTGGTCTGTCTTCCTATGGTCTGTATGCCTCTGGTCTTTCTTGTCATCATCTGTCTTTCCCTCTTTTCTTTTTTTTTGGTGCTTATTCGCTTTTGAACTCAAGTGTAGTCCATACACACTACTTCTAGCAGTGCTGAACTGAATTGTGCATATGGATTAGCTTTCCCTATTAACAGTGTCCCTAGCCATAAGGTGAACCCACTCTGACTTCAGAGGTACTTGTAATTTACGTCTCCAAGTCAAGGGTGATAGGTCAATATTTTAGTCCAACTGACCGGTGTAGGTCTTCCCCTCTTGAGATAAGAAGAGCAGAATGCTAGTGTTCCCAATTCTTAACCTTTTGAAAATATAGTTTGTTCATCTGCCTGGCCATAATCTATCTATGATATCTTGCTGTGGTCTGTCTTCCCCCAGTATGTCTTGCTATGATCTGTCTTCCCCTCATCTGTCTTACCATTATCTATTTTGCTATGATCTGCCTTCCCTTGGTTTGTCTTACCCTGAATGTCTTCCCCTGGATTGTCTTGCCAAGGTCTTTCTTACCCTAGTCTGTCTTTCCTTGGTCTGTCTTCACCTGGTCTGTCTTGCCATGATCTGTCTTCCACTGGTTTGTCATTACCTCATTTGTCTTCCACTGGTTTGTCAGTCCCTCATCTGTCTTCCACTGGTTTGTCATTCCTTCACCTGTCTTCCACTGGTTTGTCATTCCTTCACCTGTCTTCCACTGGTTTGTCATTTCCTCATTTGTCTTCCACTGGTTTGTCATTCCCTCATCTGTCTTCCACATGTTTGTCATTCCCTCATCTGTCTTCCACTGGTTTGTCATTCCCTCATCTGTCTTTCACTGGTTTGTCATTCCCTCATCTGTCTTGCTATGATCTGTCTTCCACTGGTTTGTCATTCCTTCACCTGTCTTCCACTTGTTTGTCATTTCATCATCTGTCTTCCACTGGTTTGTCATTCCCTCATCTGTCTTCCACTGGTTTGTCATTCCCTCATCTGTCTTCCACTGGTTTGTCATTCCCTCATCTGTCTTTCACTGGTTTGTCATTCCCTCATCTGTCTTGCTATGATCTGTCTTCCCCTGGTTTGTAATTCCCTCATCTTTCTTGATCTGTCTTCCCCTGGTTTGTCACTCCCTCATCTGTCTTGCCATAATCTGTCTTCCCCTGGTTTGTCATTCCCTCATCTGTCTTGTCATGATCTGTCTTCCCCTAGTTTGTCATTCCCTCATCTGTCTTGCCATAATCTGTCTTCCCCTGGTTTGTCATTCCCTCATCTGTCTTACCATGATCTGTCTTCCCCTGGTTTGTCATTCCCTCTTCTATCTTACCATGAATTGCCTTCCCCTGGTTTGTCATTCCCTTATCTGTCTTGCCATGATTTGTCTTTCCCTGGTTTGTCATTCCCTCATCTGTCTTGCCACAATCTACCTTTCCCTGGTTTGTCATTCCCTTATCTGTCTTGCCATGATTTGTCTTTCCCTGGTTTGTCATTCCCTCATCTGTCTTCGCCTTGTCTGTCTTCCCTTGGTGATGCCCAGAGCATGCCTCTACAGCTAGATACTGAAGGGCAAAGTGGCAGCATTTGCATTCACGATGGCAAACCAAGCAAATCCTGCAGTGTAGGAGAACCCTGTGAAACACAGCACAGTATATACAGGAGACAACAGAACACGTTCTGCAAGCTATCAACGAGGGTAAGAGTGATAGGAAAGTTCCAGATCTGGTGCCTCCATTTTATTATGATTCTGAGGCTCATACAGTATTGGTTTAACTATGCCATAAGCACTAGTACAGTAGAGGCAACAGAGAGGAAGCTGAACAAAGCCACAAGGATATGACTAGGAGCGCCACCAAGTCTGTCAAGGGGTACAATCCTGATATGGCTGCTCTGTGGTAAAGTTTATGCTACTACTAAATTATGTGTGCTATGTGTGTGTGTTATTGTTTGAACGTGTTGTTGGATATAACTTTTGTGTGTTGCCAGTGTGTGAGTAATAGCTTCGATATATAAGGGGCGTTCATTTGAAATCCATTTGTGCTGCACCGCGCATAATTGCTTACGTTGAACATGATCATGTAATAGTCATGTGATAAGTACTGACCAATGAATAAAGGAGCACGTGCTTATCGCCCCATGATGCATAGGTTCTGTTTCTGACCATTGAGAAAATGGCAGGGTTGATCCAAAATCCATCCAAAAAAGCTCAAAGATCGGTAATTCAGTTTCTTTCATTTGAAGGATGTCGACCAGTGGACATTCATTGAAGAATGCAGGCAGCGTATGATAACAAATGTGTGTCAAAGACAACAGTGACAGACTGGACACGAATGTTTCGGAAAGGACATCAGTTCACGACAGATCTTTGACGGCCAGGTCAAGTGCATATTGTTGCAACAGAAAAAACCATCACCAAAATTGATGCAACAGTACACATGAACCGTTGTCGAAGCATACGTTCGCTAGAGAAAGAATTTGATGTGTCAATTGGGACAATTCAAAAGGTCGTTCGTAAGAAACTGCAATATCGGAAGATGTGTTCACAGTGGGTACTACGGATATTGACCGACCACCAAAAAGAAGAACGTATGAGGTGGTGTTTTAACCACTTGCTGCGTTACAGAGTGGAGCGTGATGCATTTCTCTTCTGCATAGTGGCATGTGATGAATCATGGTGTCACCACTTTGAGCAGGGCAGCAAAACAGAGAGCATGCAAGGGAAGCATGCTGGATCACCAAAAGCCAAAAAATTCAAGTTACAGGTTTCTGCTGGTAAGGTTATGCTGAGCGCATTTTTTGACCAAGAAGGGCTATTGTTGGCCGACTTTAAAGAGCCTGGTGTCAACATCAACTCTACCCACTACTTTCAAACACTAGACAAGCTGCAAAAAGCCATCAAGAATAAACAACCTGGCATGCTTTCTTGCGGTGTGATTTTGTTGCACGATAATGCTCGTCCGCAAAGATTGTGCAGGAAGCATTAGTAAGGAAGAAGTGGGAAATTCTGCAACATCCAGCCTATAGTCCTGATTTGTCACCATGTGATTTTCATTTGTGCGGACCTCTAAAACAACTCTCAAGGGACAATGATTTCACACAGATGCAGACGTAATGAACGCGGTAAACACTTTGTTCAGTGAGCATCCACAATGCATTTTTCCGGACGGCATTCGCCACCTACCTAAGCAGTGGGATGCTTGCCTGAATGCCTACGGCGACTTCTTCTGACCAACCCATGGTGCATAATTCATTCAAAAAGAATGCTTTGTTTAATTCTACCACACATGTTTCTTTCATGCTTTTGTAATAAAGCCATTGGAACGGGTTTCAAATGAATGTCCCTAATATTTTGAGTTTGTGGGTTGTAACTGTGATGTGTTACAGGTATCAAACAGTTGGTTTCGGCACCTGGCCAGCCAGAGGGAAGCATATACAACAAGAAGCAGAACGCCCTTCATCTATGTTTCGTGCTTCTGGGATTTATGCAGAACCAGGTAACTAGACAGAACCAGGTAACTAGGCATAACCAGGTAACTAGTCAGAACCAGGTAACTAGACAGAACCAAGTAACTAGACAGAACCAGGTAACTAGGCATAACCAGGTAACTAGACAGAACTAGGTAACTAGACAGAACCATGTAACTAGACAGAACCAGGTAACTAGGCAGAACCAGGTAACTAGGCAGAACCAGGTAACTAGACAGAACCAGGTAACTAGGCATAACCAGGTAACTAGACAGAACCAGGTAACTAGACAGAACCAAGTAACTAGACAGAACCAGGCAACTAGACAGAAACAGGTAACTAGACAGAAACAGGCAAATAGACAGAACCAGGTAACTAGGCAGAACCAGGTAACTAGACAGAACCAGGCAACTAGACAGAAACAGGTAACTAGACAGAAACAGGCAACTAGACAGAACCAGGTAACTAGGCAGAACCAGGTAACTTGACAGAACCATATAACTAGACAGAACCAAGTAACTAGACAGAACCAGGTACCTAGACAGAACCAGGTAACTAGACAGAACCAGGTAACTAGACAGAACCAGGTAACTAGACAGAACCAAGTAACTAGACAGAACCAGGTAACTAGACAGAACCCGGTAACTAGGCAGAACCAGGTAACTAGACAGAACCATGTAACTAGACAGAACCAGGTAACTAGACAGAACCAGGTAATTAGACAGAACCAGGTAACTAGACAGAACCAGGTAACTAGACAGAACCAGGTAATTAGGCAGAACCAGGTACCTATACAGAACCAGGTAACTAGACAACCAGGTAACTAGGCAGAACCAGATAACTAGACAGAACCAGGTAACTAGACAGAACCAGGTAACTAGACAACTTGTTCTCACTTTTAAATTCTTCCTTTTTCCCAGTTATATATGATTATGGTAATAGACTAGGCAATTCATACGCAGATGGGTTACAGACAATTCAGTTTTAGCATGTAGAGAAACTAGACAGACCTAACCATAACAGGGTAGGTTTTATTATTTCTGTAGTATTGTCCAAACATACCTACATACATTCCTGCATACCTACATTCTTATCTACACACATATATACTTGCATACATACACACACACACATACACACACACACACACCCACACACCCACACACCCACCCACCCACCCACACACACACACACACACACACTTACTTGCCTACCTACCTAATTACCTGCCTACAGACAGACAGAAACAACCAAATTGATGTGCTTTTATGCTCCATCTGCAGGAATGTAATTTTGTCTTCAAGTTGTGATTTATTAAGTGCTGAGTTTTAATTATGCACATCTGTTCATGTTAATGTCAATTAGGTGACATTGAAGGATTAGAGGAGAGAGACATTCCCACAGTGAAGATGATTTCTGATGTCTACGCCACGCCGATGAAAAAAGGTAAAAAGGTGAGTTCTCTTTTGTGGTTATGTATGAAGGTCTGATTAATAGATATTTTTGTTTTGATCACAGGCACCTTACTGTCTTGACAGATGATAGTTTGTTATATTATGCTTCTAACAAGGCACATTAACTTCAACCCATGGGGGTAACAAATGTTATCCTCTCCATAGCACAAAGCCTGGGTTGAATTGTAGAGACCATGTGTTGCACATGCAGCATGATCCCTCTCACTGCCTGCCTAGTTTACTCCAGAGGAAAGGTAACATCAATACAAGCTGCAGAAGCTGCTGGATCAGCAAAGCAATGCTCTAACTGTCCACTTGTCGGAGTTTCCATCCTAGACCAATTATCAACCAAGGGTTAGAGCCTGGTCTGCCGTGCCATTTAGTCTTTAGGTTGCATTTCCTCACATTAAGATAAGACTAGTACCCTCGCAATTGCGCTCCACTGTTTGTGCAAGGTGGGGTAAACATCTAAGCCCTCATTGGGCAAGGTGGGGTAAACATCTAACCCCTCTTTGGGCAAGGTGGAGTACACGTCTAACCCCTCTTTGGGCAAGGTGGAGTACACATCTAACCCCTCTTTGGGCAAGGTGGAGTACACATCTAACCCCTCTTTGGGCAAGGTGGAGTACACGTCTAACCCCTCTTTGGGCAAGGTGGAGTACACGTCTAACCCCTCTTTTTGCAAGGTGGAGTACACATCTAAGCCCTCTTTGGGCAAGGTGGAGTACATGTTTAACAGGGTACTGTGAAACCAGGGAGCAGGTCGCAACTTGAGTTTGTGAGCAGCAGGCAGGTTTTAAAAAGTTAGTTGAATATTCTTGCAGGATGTCAGTCAACCCCAGTATTTTGTGGCTGTTTATGATTTCTTGGCAAATTTACATTCAGTAGTTTGCCATTGCTTAATTATCAGTCCTCACGCATAACCATTTTATAAAAACCCAACGCAAGGCAGTCTGCTGCTAAATCGCCCACAGCTGTGTTTCAAATGCGGTATGTGGGATTATGAACTGCATCCGTAACCTTTACCACTGAGCAGACAGGTAGTTACTGGTTATAGTCTCAAATTTGTGATGGTAGGCTGAGGATCTCTTTATAGTGATCACTGCCAAGAAAGAAAGAGGTAAAGAAAGCAGTGACAGACTACCTTTTCTTTTTTTCAGATGTTTAACTCAATTTTAATTATCCATTCCCTCATTGTTTGCCAAGTTCCGTCACTCTGAGTTACTGACTGGAAAATGAGAAAAAGAAAAACAGCAATTGTTTCCTTTAAATATCTTTGCAGAAGTCAAGCACCAAAAATGCTACAACACAAGAAATGGATGACAAATCATTGACAGCTACTCAGAAAAATGTGCATGCAGAGATGAAGAAAATTCATGATTTGCCAGCAGAAGTCAATGAAACAGTAAGAAAGAAGTTTTCTAACATTTACTTAGTGCACAAAATATCCAGTAATTTCTCCCTCTGTCGAGCTCTGTCTCTTACACCTTCAGTCTGCTTACTTGTCACAGTGTTCTCAAGATTCTTTCTTCTCATAAAGTGACATACAAATGGCAAATGTCTTGTTTTGAATTTCCTTAAAATATTTTACAAATACAAACATAGTATTTTTGTAGCAATCACAAAGAGGAATTACTTACAAATTCCTAGAAACATTTTCCTTGTTTTTTTCTGCTCAACAGATGATCCGCAGTGAGCGACAAGTGGCCAGCTCATCCTACAATTATTTAGGCTCAAGTCATTTGCCAGATAGTGGGCGAGGATCAACTCGTCCAGGTAGACCATTAACAGCAGATATATTGTTTTTTAATATAAACTCAAAGTGTCATACAATTTTTTGTTTTGCTGCTAATTATTTTGTGTACGTGTCATGTATGGCTTGCAGATTAAAATATAATTAATATCTAACCAACACCTGTATCTTAGTTTGTGCATATATTTAGTTAAGTTTCCCCGCTGTTGTTTTTTTTTTACACATTGCTTCTTTTTTTCTTTAAAAGCATGACATTTTTTTGTGTGTAATTAATTCTGCATTTATGGCTTAATGGTAGTGAACCCAATTTCACAATCACAGCATCCCAAGTTCAATGTCGGCTGCATGCGATTTTGGGGTAGATTGCTTTGTACTGATTTTCATTCATAATGGTATGAGCATTGGCCATTCTGAAAGCAATGGCAAACTACTGAATATAAAATTACCTGAACATCACAAACAACCAAGAAATGCTTGGGTTGATATGATGTCCTGTGAAGGACTCGCAACTAACTTTAAATTATGAAATACTGACAGAATGACATTTCCCAATCATTGAAATGAAACTCCGGGCTTTGGTACTCAAATGTTACAGAGACTGAAATACTGTGGATCATAAAAAAGGACAGTTTGGAAGCAAACCACCTTGTGTTGGTTTTCATACAATGGTATGGGTGCCGGTCGTTCAGAAAGCAATGGCAAACTACTGAATGTAAACTTGCCCAGGAATCACCAGCAGCCAAGATATGTTGGATTTGACTGCTTCATCCTTTAAAGGATATGCAACTAACTTTAAATAATCATAAGTAACCTATATCTATGCTAATATCAGAATTTGGGGAAGAAGAAAACTACTGACATTTTACCAGATCTGAACTTCAAAGAAATTTGGCTCATTCATAAATAACATTGTGTCTCGGAAACTGAACTCAAAAGCTTAAACGTCAACAGGGTCGACTTCATTCCACCGGGTTTTATCCCATATGGCTCGGTCTCTTTCCGCAGCGCGGAAAGCGTCGCACAAAGCACGAACTCCGTAGCTCTAGCGACGACCTCAGGAGTCTCCGAAAAATTTAACTCGTGAACCGAAGGACATGGCCCGGAATTGAACCCACAACCTTTGGAGCCCGAGTTAAACGGCTTGACCACTTCGCCACGAAGAACTATTTGGCGGTATCAAACATCACTGTGGCTTGGAGAGGGCAGCAGTGGACGGCATGGTTCCTGGTGGAAGTGGCAGGGTTGACCAAGATGTGGGTGGACACAGGATGTTAGAGACTGTCTGGCCATGAAGTGTATGAGGTGGGGAAACTGGTGATAGACTGAAAGTCATTCTGGCAAGTTGGGATTAGAGTGGTATTGTGCAAAGGGCCTTCTTCCATGATGATGAAATATTACACTTCTGCCACTTTCTACTTACAAACAGCCGGCGCTGTGGACGAGGGATTATGAACGTAATTCGTAATCCCGCATACCGCGTTCGAAACACAGCTGCAGCTGATTTGAAAGCAGAATGTCTTCCGCTGGTTTTCATACAATGGTATGAATGCCAGTCATTCAGAAAGCAATGGCAAACTACTGAATGTAAACTTGCCAAGTAATCACAAACAGCCAAATAATGCAGGGGTTGACTGTGACATCCAGTAAAGGATATGCAATTAACTTTTAACTCACAAACAACTTAACTTTGTTGCAACAGTGTGTTTAATTGACTATTTAAAGTTTTAGTGGAGAATGTGCTGTTATACTTTAGATTTCACTGTCCATGTCTAGAAATTCAGCTGCTTAATCATGTTTTCTTGCTTTGTGGAATAGATGTAGTTATTGCCCAACAATTATCTCCTCTGCCATGTCTAATCATCTTTTCTTTAATGTAATTTAACTGGTTCAGCATGTTTAATTGACCATTTAAAGTTTTAGTAGAGTATGTACTTTTATACTTGAGTTGTCACTGTTTATGTCTAGAGATTCAGGTGCTTGAGTCAAGTTTTGTTGCTTGTGGTATATTGTCCAACATTTATCCACTTCTGTCATGTCCAGTCATCTTTTCTTTAAGGTAATGTAAGATGAAGACCCACATCTATGCTCCGAGGTGTGTTGGGAATATGTTGGGACAGCCGGACAGTTGGAGGAGACAAGATATTCATAAGGATGGATACCACACAGTGTGAACTGTATGAAGAAAACAGCCAGAATCTGAAAAGTGCCAAGTCATAAAATAGGGTCAGATTCACAAATCGCACCACTTTTGGGGTATCAGCTTGCTGGCCAGGTGGTAATGTATTTGAATCGCCATCAAGGCAGATTTTAAAACTTGACCCGGTCAGCAGGCTAAATGAGTACCAGGGAATTTTCTGGGATGTAAAAGTTACCAGCTTGATGTTGACCACACCAACCATTGAGTGCCAGTTGGTCTGTACACAACTGGGGCTTGCACCCAATATAGCTTAAGATGTGTTAATGGAGCCTCTACTTTTTTATACTTTTACTTATTGTGTTGGACACACAGAAAAAAACAAAACAATGAGCAAGTCCTATAAGAAGAAAATGAAAACCGTAAACTGTTTGGAGAAATTAGACGCAGACAGTCAACATTTTTGGGCATATTATGAGAAGAAATAAACTAGAGAATTTGGTAACAATTGGAAGATTGAGGGGAAAAGAATAAGGGAAGGTGGAGAAGTAAATATCTGGATGGCTTGACCACGTGGTATGGTCGAGACAAGAACACAGAGCTGACCCACGACTCTGGTGATCGTGTAAGATTGCGAAACATGACTGCCCATGCTTATCGGCATGGCATATGATGATGATGATGACTTATTGGGTATTAGATGTAGACTTCCTAACATTGGTAAGCCATTGTTCTAACCCCTGCACTACACCGCTTGTTATCCTGAGCTTAACCTTTTTTCTTGTAATCTTTTGAAAATAAGATTTTTTGTTCATTCATTATTCAAAGAGTTCATAAATATACAAATTATTTATGTTTGTTCACTAACCTACTGTGTATATTTTGCTTTCAGTGTTTTTACTGTTATTTTTTTGCATGCTTTCTCCCCTTCATTTTATTTTGTTCTGCAATTGTAGACAGCCCCGAGGATAATGGGAAATTACCTGACCAATCACTGAACCTTGCCCATGTGTCTGAGCAGTTGGTGCAGAACTGTCACATGCCAGGACCCGTCCTAGATGTATCAGCTGGTATAGAAGTCGGACACAGAGACCAGGCTAGTGAAGATGATCGGACTCCAAGAAGGAACCCTGGCTATACAGAAAATAGTTCCTTTGGAAGAATTCTTGAAGCAAGTAGGGGTTGTGGGTGTAATCACTCACATAATTTAAGTATGGAACTGTGTGTAGGAATTTGTCTAAAGTTAGTTCCTGACCAATTAGAAATGGTTGATATTCAATTGTAATTGTAAAGCAGAAAAACTTATATATGAATTAAATAAGTAAAAATAAAATTGTTAACAGTAAAAGGAAAGGAAATTCATCTTATTTCATTTCAAAGACAGCATACATTTCAATATACTTTATATATAGCAAAGGCATAAAAATTAAACAGGTCGATTATTTTTAATATCTAGGCTTAACAATGACATGTCAGAATTTGTAACACATAAGTAAAGAAAACAGTTACCATATCCAGATTCATTTACAAGAACATCGTTAAAAACAGAAATATCAGGACAAGTAACGAAATATGCTTACTGAAATATTGTGTGAGGTGTGTTCTTTTGTGTGGGTGTGATTACTGGACAGTGAGTAATGTAATGATGAAGACACTGGAGGCAGTAGAGATGTGGTTTTGTTAGAAAAATGGTGAAGATAATCATGGGCAGAGAAGAAGACAAATACTGAGATGAGGTCAGCATGGCGCCTGCCAGGGAGTTTATACTCGGGCCTTTGGTCATGTTTGCCACTGAGTTGTTCTTATGCTTGTGCATCTGGCAAAGAGCCATCCTGTGGTATACAGGAGTAATTCTCAATTGACTTGTTGTAGTATCACTACTTATCCCTTCTATAAATCTTCACGTACACATGACATAACGATCAACACCACTTCAACAATGAGTTCTTCATGACACAACAGCCGTGTCAGTTTCAACTGTGTATTGTTGTCTCTCTCTAAAACAATGTCTCATCAGTGTCACTAAAATTGCAAACAACAATACTCGTACTCTGCCTCTGCAGTCAAACTCTGTCACTCGATCTCTCAAATGATGTCGATATGCAACTGCTGCTTCACAAACATTGCATATACAAAAATGTGGCGGCCAGATAGATTTCTGCTATTTGCCATCTTCAGTCCGACCTCGAACGCAGTCCAGATGTGAATGAGCTCTCAAGGACCTGTGGTCCCCTGCTCGAACATCCGCCTTGCTATCCTCACACAAAGCGTGATTCATAATCTTCTCAATCTTCACGTCTTGTCACTGGACTGTGCAAGACTCTAGGCTATCTGTACTCAATAGCCCATAACCTGACTCAAGTTCATGGCAGTCCCCATGGATAAGAGCACTCGCTCTGAAACTTCCAGTGTGCTAATGCTGAAGTGAGGGTTCATCCCTTACACCAGTCAGTTAGATTAAAATGCTGACTTCTCGTCCTTGATTTGGGTATGTTAATTACAAGTATCTCAGAAGTCAGAGTGGATTGGCCTGATGGTGAGGGAAAGCTAATCCACACACAAACATCAGTCCAGGGCACTGCCAGTTGTGGCAACTACTAGAGGCAGTACACGTGTGTGGACTACGCTTGAGTCCACACAAAGTCAATGAAAACAATCAAACATTTTGATGTTGATTTATTTGGTTCTATCGGAATTGTAGGTTTGGAGATTACGCACAGCCCACTACTGGCAACACTGAACGTGTTCCGGTATGTACCTTGAGCCTTGTCCATGTCGGATTGGAAGCACTAGACTCGAGTTTCACTCTTGTTTGAGCTCATCAGTAGTGCATTTCCCTGACTGGACGCGGGACCAAACTCCTGATCACTGGCAGGTGTGCAAGGCAGGTGTACAAGGAGGGTTGCACTAATAATACTTCAGCTGAAACAATTAACACACATAGTTACAGGTATTGGTCGAATGTGAAACATCTGTTATCCCCACAGTAATTTCAGATTTAACACAAACTCTTTCCGTTTGCAATAAAACTAACTGGAACCACCCAATTGCTAATGCCTCACTATATTTGACCAATCATTTATTGTTCGTCGAATACAGCATACCATACGCTTTTTTCTTTGTTTATGCTATAACCATATTTTATTAGATGTTGAGAAATCTGCGAGGATGGCGTTTCGACTGTGCAGGGAATATGAAATTTCGCAAATTGTTCCAGTGGCCATCTGCTACCAGGGCCCATAGAGGAAGCAAAGAGTCGTAGTACTGTAACCCGCATGCATGTCATAGTAAGAGGTTACTAGTGAGGGCTGGCATAGGATTGGTCCCTTCATCCCATAGAAAACTTTAGCTGTAAAGATCCAACCAACAGTAAACAAGTCTAAAGATAAGGTAAGAACTCAGCTAACCAAGATGAAAGGAACATCTTTTAGAAGTTTGACCTCATGTGGAGAAAGACAGAAGGAGTCGGGTTTGCCAACCTTTGCCAACCTATCTCTTTTCATATAGAAAAGTGTCCAGATTTGGCATCTGGAGTGTTAGAACTGTGTGTGAAATGGGAAGTCAGCAAAGGTTGTAGATTAATATCACGAGGAGGACATGTTGGATGCCGCATGAGGTAGCACAATATAGGACAACTTGGTTGAGGGACTATGCTTCAGTGAGGGATAAAAGGCATTAGAGGAAGACATGGCACGTGGTGGGTAAAAGGTCAGTTTTATGTCACGATCAGACATGCAGCAAGACAGACAAAGATATCAGTAGCCAGTCTGCTTGTGCCAGTCTGCAAACCAGAACTAACCAAAACCTGAACCCCACCTTCAAGTAGTGGCCATGGAGAGAAGCTGCATCAGTGCAGTCTGGCCCAAAGAGAAGATATCCAATAAGACAGACAAACCCAAGCTTAACAGGAAACTGCATTACTACAGCCTATTCCAGAGAGCAGACATCCAAAAAAAGAAGGCAGACAGACCCAAGTCTAACAAAAAGATGCATCCTGAAGTCTGGACCAGAGACTTAGCATAGAAGATGGCAAGATTTGATGGCAAAGTAATATTTGATGTAAGGGTAACGTTTAATGGAGGGAAAAGATTTGATGGTAAAGTAATGTTTGCTGGAAGAGCAGATATTGATGGGGGACTAGATTTTATGGAGGAGTAATGTTTGATGGAGGGATAAGATTTTATGGAGAAGTAATGTTTGATGGAGGGACAAGATTTTATGGAGAAGTAATGTTTAATGGAGGGACAAGATTTTATGGAGGAGTAATGCTTGATGGAAGAGGCAAGGTTTTATGGAGGGGCAAGATGTGATGAAGGAGTAATGTTTGATGGAGGGGGAAAGATTTGATGGAAGGGCAAAACTTAATGGAAGGGCAAGATTTGATGAAAGGGCAAGATGTTATGGTTGTGACAAGATTTGATCAAGGAGTAATGTTTGATGCAATGGCAAGATTTGATCAAGAAGTAATGTTTGATGCAATGGCAAGATTTGATCAAGAAGTAATGTTTGGTGGAGGGACAAGATGTTATGGAGGGGCAAGATTTGATGGAGAAAATAAAAAGGATTTGTTGGGGCAGCTATATATATGTGTAAAAAAAGAGCAAGCAGCATGTTATGGAGCAGCAAGATTTGATGGATAAGCAACGTTTAATAGACAAATATGTTTGATTGAAGCACAACATTTCATAACAGATGCACGCATAACGAACACGATGAAAAGAGTAATAGAAATTCCTTGAGGTATATCTGCAGCAGAAGAAGAAATGCAGGAGGAAGAGAAAATAGAAAAAAATGGGGGGGGGGGGGGAGAAATATTAGGAGGATCAGATGTAGCAGGAGGAAAAAAACAGGAAGAGGAGAAACAGCATGAGGAGGAGGAGAAACAGCATGAGGAGGAGGAGAAACAGCATGAGGAAGAGGAGAAACAGCTTGAGGAGGAGGAGAAACAGCATGAGGAGGAGGAGAAACAGCATGAGGAGGAGGAGAAACAGCATGAGGAGGAGGAGAAACAGCATGAGGAGGAGGAGAAACAGCATGAGGAAGAGGAGAAACAGCATGAGGAGGAGGAGAAACAGCATGAGGAAGAGGAGAAACAGCATGAGGAGGAGGAGAAACAGCAGTAAGAAAAATAAGAAAAGGCAGCAGGAAGAGGAAGAGAAGTATCAGCAGAAGGAAGAGAAGAGCAATCATTAGCAGAGGGAGGATGACATAAAGCAGCAGCAGAAGAAGAGGAGTTGTGTTGTTAGTAGCAGCAGCAGCAAGGTGGCTGGCTAGCTTAGGCGTTCATGTCTCTCCATATATCTTTGTGTTTAGTGTTCTGGATCAACTCTGCTGATGATATTCCTCCATGCCATTGTCTCAATCCATCCAGAATCATTTCTTTTGGTCTGCCTCTGCCTCTCTTCCCCTCAATCTTTCCAATCGTCACAATGTTCTCCAATGCCTCTCTTCTCATCACTTGACCAAAGACAGCTGTTTGTCTCTTTCTTATTGTATATAATACTATTTCTATATTGTATATAATGTTCTAGTTTCATTAGCCTCTTTCAGGCAATCGTTGTTAGTTAATCTGGCACATAATTATAGAAATATTAACAACAGTAATTGCTGTTTGTACATGACGGTGTCAGATGGCATTATACCCATACCATGACATGCCCTTCCTCTTACTGCGTATAAAGATGTTGATGAGGTCATTGTCTTGGGGCAGGTGGTCGGTCTTCCAGAAGTGAGAAGACCAAAAGTGGCCGAGATCTGGTTGTTGGCATGGAGGCGGAGCAGCTGAAGATGCAGAATGCAGAAATGGAAGCTGAGCTGCAGACATTGCGGAAAGTTGCAGAGGCAGTGCGCGATGAAGGTAACATATTTTGTTTGTGCGTGTGCAAAAGCCAGTTTAATTTAACCATTGTTTATTTTTTCGTGCTCGCTCGCTTTGAACTAAAGTGTAGTCCATACGCACTACTTCTAGTAGTGCTGGACTGAATTTTGCATGTGAATTAGCTTTACCTATTAACAGTGTCCCTTGCCATCAGGCTAACCCACTCCGACTTCAGAGGTACTTGTAATTTACATCCCCAAGTCAAGGGCAATAGGTGAGCATTTTAGTCCAACTATCCAGTGTAGGGGTTGGACCCCTTACATGCGTCCTTAAACATTTGGCCATGCTGACCTACATTTAACCATTTGAAATCTTATAGTCCATGCCGTGTGATGTTGGTGATCATGTCTGTTCACAGCCTTCTGTCTCGTATACTACCAATCTTCTTATAGTCCATGCCATGTGGCATTGGTGATCATGTCTGTCCACAGCCTTCTGTCTCGTATATTGCCAGTCTTCTTATAGTCCATGCTGTGTGGCGTTGGTGATCATGTCTGTCCGCAGCCTTCTGTCTCTCATGCTTCTATTGATTTGATTGACTGATTTAGGAATCGACATCACAGCATTTGGGGCATTCCCATAAGCGCTCCGTCCTCATCCTCAGCAGCCAGCGAAGAGTTCCAACACTAATAGTTCCAGTAGCAATCTGATTATATATCTGTCTCGCCTTTCCTCTGAGCGTCGAGCGTCAGCCAGATCCCCTCGTCACACCTCGCTGCCTCATTCTTACCAGACCATGGTGATCCATTTGCTCCTCCGAGGTGTACATGTGCTCCCACAAGGCCGCAACCATATCTGCCTTGTCATGCATCAGTACTCCACCAAGTTTTGCCGAGCCAGCCAATCTGTCCGCCTGTTCATTCCCCAGCACATCGGCATGCCCCGGAGAAAAGATCCAGGTGATGCTTGCCACCCGTGACCTCCAAAGTGAAGCTAGTCACTCTGCACGAAGCCTGCCTGTCCTCACCCTCCTCAGCATGCTTTCTGAGTCAGTTACAATCACAATGTGTGTATGTGTTGTGTTCTCCATCCAGCAGAAAGCTGCACTTCTATCTAATCATTCCTGATACCAACTTTCCTCCATGCCATGATGTCAGACTATCCAGCACCGTCATTCTTGTTCTCCCCATGCCTCCCCTCCCCTCCAACTTTCCCATTGTGACGACATACTCCAGCTTTCCCCTTCTCATGACATGCCCAGTTAATGGACTGTCTTCTGATGATGTGAGTAACCAGTTCTCTTTGTTAGTTCACATCTTTTAAGATTTCTTCATTGCTCTTTCTATCTGTCCACAATTGTCTCATCACCCTTCTATACAACCACATCCCCTCAGCTTTCACGTCTGCTAAGTGTCCCTGATTTGCTTCCATACAACAGGATATAGCTTTTCAGAACTCTTGTCCTTACCTCAGTTAACAGAGATATAATTGATAGATACAGTTGACAGAGATATAATTGATAGATACAGTTGACAGAGATATAATTGATAGATA